>BQMZ01000200.1:0-277016 GCA_036984285.1 Chlamydomonas sp. KOR1
TCTGCGAGTGCTGGAATGGAACATGCATGGGTTGTATAGTGGCGCATTGGGGTTCAAGTTTAGGGACGAGGCTGTGCGCGAGTTCGTATGTGAGCATGACCTAATCATTGTTTCTGAGGCGCACTTGACGGACATGTCCGACTTGGGTGAACCGCAGTAGCAGTGCCGTCCGCCGTGATTTTGGGGGCGTTGCCGTGTACGTGCGGGACAGCATCATGCCTGCTGTTACTGTCCTTGCACGAGATAACTCAGAGGCAGGCTGTGAGCTTCTGTGGCTTCGCATTGCATCGGGTGGGGTTGGCGGGCTTCTGGTTGGAGCCTGCTACCTAGCGCCTGAGACGTCGCGTGTTTATTCCGGGGGGGCCAGCATGAACGCCTCCGGGGCTGAATCTGCAGCTGACCTGGTGTTTGGCAAGATCCAATCTGCTATTGCTGAGCATAGGGGGCAGTATGACGAAGTCCTTCTCATTGGTGATTTCAATGCACGCTTGCACCAGCTGCCCGATGTTCCAGGCCTTGAGCAGCTTGCGGCCCTCCGCCGGCAGCTAGGTGCGGTGGTTGGTCCCGACCCCAGTATATACACTGCGCTACCAGCTCGGTCCTGTGCCGTCGGGTGAGCAATTGCTGGCAGGCACCTCATGGATATGTGCCGCTCTTCGGGGGTGGTGGTGCTTAATGGGCGAGTAGCGGGGATGAGCGGGGTGCACTGACTTTCCCGCATGAGGGCGGCAGCATGATTGATCTGTTTTTGGCATCTGCATCGCTATTCCCTAAGCTAGTCTCTATGGTTGTTGGGCAGCAGCTGTTCACTGGTGGTCTTGCTGTGAGCGACCATTTGCCTGTGTCGCTGGCTTTACGCTGGGCCTTGGGGTCCAGCCCTGGAGCAGGGCAGATGGGCGGCGGCCTAAGCCCGCCAAAGTGCATTTCGATGTCAAGAACTGGCGCGTGTACGCTTCCCTGTTTACTCAGGAAGGCTCACAGGCTATGGCCTCTATTCACCAGGCGCTGGAGGGGCTTGAGCAGGGGGAGTCTATAACTGTTGTAGTCGAGCAGCTAGGCTGTCTGCTTAGCAAGTCGTTGAAGAGGGCTTTTGGCAGTGGTCAGGTTAGATCGGGTGGTGGTGCCAGCGGTTCCGGCGGAAACAGTGGCTTGGCGCCGTGGTGGGATGAGGGCTGCCATGCAGCCAAGGCCTCTATGCTGGCCTGAAGGCTGCCGCTAAGGGCACGCCACAGGATGGTCCTGCGGTGCAGCGTTTCAAGGAGGCTCGTAGGGCGCTTACTCGTCTTGGCGGGCTAAAGCTGCATACAGGGATGGGGAGCTGAGGGAGTTCGTGGCCTGCGTGCGGGTCGACCCACGTTTGCTGTGGCGCAAATTGGGCGACAATGAGAGAGAAAATGCCCGCTTGACGATCACAGTGGTTGGAAGGCACACTTTGTTCGCCTGCTGAACTCTTCCGTTGGTGATTTTGATAGTGACGGTGCCCATCGCATCCTGAGCATGATTGCTGACCCTGAGTGGGATGAGCCCTGTGGGTTAGAAGCATGGCGCGTTACTCAGGAGGTTCTACGTAGGCAGGGTGAGGTAGCCAGCGTGATAAACGAGCCTTTCACCCTTGACGAGGTCACCAAAGCAGTGTTAGCCCTGTCTAACGGGAAGGCTAGCGGACGGGAAGGGCCCCTGCCGAGTGTTACAAGTATGCACGTAAGGAGGAGGTTAGTAGCAGTGGGCAGCTTCTGGAGGTCTCGTGTGTGTTAGCGCCTGTTCTGCTACGCTTGCTTGAGCATATCCGCAAGGAGGGTGTTCCCGAGCAGTTTGCAACAACTGTTCTCTCTCCTGTCTTCAAGAAGCGTGGTGACCCCATGGAGTACGGTAGTTACAGGGGCATTGCGGTGGGCGGTGCTCTCGCCAAGTGCTACGCATCCATTTTGCTGCGGCGCCCCGTAGGTCAGAGGTCAGCACAAGTTGCGGCATTTTGCCAAGCTGGCTTTAGGCATGGGTTTGGCACTGTGCACCACCTGCTAGTCAAGCGGCATCTTACGGCTAGGCATCAGCGCCCAGGCTCCCCGCCGCTTATCATAGTTCAGATCGATTTTGAAAAGGCATTTGATAAGGTACCTCGTGATCTGCTTTGGGAGCGTTTGCGTGAGCGTGGCATCCACGGTCCCATGCTTGACGCTCTGTTGAAAGCGTCTGAAAAGAGTCGAGATGGCCGTCAAGGTTAATGGGAAGATTGGGGAGCCGTTTGTCTCTGAGCAAGGGGTCAAGCAAGGGTGTCCCCTCAGTACCGAGCTCTTTGGGCTGTTTATCGAGATTCTGGCTGATTACATAGACTGCACTGATAGCAGGCTATCCAAGGCTGGCTCACCACTTGCCATGGGTGCGCCTACTGTTGATGGGCAGCGGTGTCGCTGCTCCTTTATGCTGATGATGCGAGCTTGGTAGCAACTTCGGTGCGGCGCATGAGTCACCTGCTAGGGCTTGTCGACACCTTCTGCGTTTCCTTTGGTATGCGAGCTAATGTGAAGAAGTGTGAGGGAATGGTCTTCAGTAGTCAAGACAGGGAGAGAGAGGTAGTTTCTGAGGTGTTCTCGCGGTCTGCTAGGCTTGCGGGCCAGGCGGTGCCTCTAGTGCCCTCCGCTAGGTATTTAGGTCTAGTCTACGGCCCTGGGCTCTCCCCCAGCCACTGTCGAGAGCAACTGATTTCCTCTGGGCGTGGTGCTATGTTCAAACTTGCTGGCAAGCTTAAGAAGATGCGCATGTGGGCGCCTGATGTGCTTATCGCGGTGCTTTGAGGTACAGGTCAGGTCTATCCTGTCGTACGGCTGCGAGGTTTGGGGTCCCGATGCCCTTTGCGAGATGTTAGATGGCGGGCCCCCCCCACGGCGCCGCGACTATGCTAACCTCTCTGAAGGCATGTTTGAGTGGTGCTTGCGTGACAATGCCGTCAAGTTGCAAATAGCTTTTATGCGATCCATCTGTGGGACCTATCGCCCAGCCCACCGCCTGTTGTTTGCCGAAATGGCTCAGCTACCGCTGCACTATTTTTGGGCTGAGCCCCCGGCGCGAAGCGCACTCGGGGGGGCGAAGCCCCCCGTGGTTGCTGCCTGCCTGCCTGCCTGCCTGCCTGCCTGCCTGCGTCGGTAAAAGTTTCAAACCTGGGCCCAACGGCGCATATCATGTAGTAGATATAGCTCGCATCTATTCCATGACATAGCCCTGGAAGCCAGGAAAAATCCGAAAGAGAAGAACGGTTTCACGGCTATACGTGTTGAGACACACCGCTCACTATTCGAGCGCAACACAGTGACTGAGGCATATATATATATATTATGTAACTGATATGATAGCATGCAAGAACGGTGGCTAGGTTGCCGGCTGTCGACAACTTGCGACAAACATTCAAAGCATGTCGTCCGCAACTCGGACGGGTAGGTCGCTTTGCACATGCGTCAACAACTTTCCCACGATTCATGTGATCATGTCGTTACGCGGCCATATGCTTCCGCAATATATAGCCACGTTTGGGTGCCGTGGCACGTGGCACGAGGCGGTGGTACTGGGCCGCGGGAGGTGGCACGAAGAACTTCAGACGTCCCTGAGCAAGCGGGCTCAGCCCATTTTCCCAGCTTTTGCAAAGCTGACATCGCTTGTTGGGCTCGACTTGTCCTCCTGTTCTGGAACCGTTTGGTCAAGCAGCAAGGGTCGCTCGCCCACCACGTGCTGAGAGAGGAGATCCGGTTAGCGGATGAGGGATGGGCTGATGCTTGGGCGGGTAAAGTGCTGCGTTTTGTCAGGGAGCTCGGCGTTGATGTATGGCTGGAGTTACCTGTAGATACTGTCTCCCATGCAGATAGGGCGGCGTGGCTTGCTGGGCGCCCCCTCCCTTTTGCCACTGTGATGTCTAAATTTAGAGAGCGTTTGATGGCTGGTTGGGATCATGCACGGGTTAGTATCTCCCCTGTGGACTTCCCGTCCGACGGGAAGCGCCCTGGCATCCAGATGAGTAGGTACAAGCATCAAATGGGGCTGCGCTGAGGCTCTGCTGGTTCCATGTGGCCTAAGCACGCCAAAGTGTTCATTTCGCGCGCGCACCAAGTGAAGTTGCTGTCGTTTAGGCTCTGTTCATGGCCGCTATCTGCAAGTAGAGCTGTCAAAAGGGGCAGGCGTTTGGCCCGCTCCGAAAGGCTGTGTCTCGCATGCAACGGTGGTGCTGTCGAGGACGAAGAGCACGTGCTTATCCACTGCCCTGCGTATGCCAGTGCCCGTGCTACTGTTGATTTGCCTTACGACCAGGGGATCTGTGCTGTGATGGCGGTTGAGGACCAGACCAGTCTGGCAGGGCTGTTGTTTCGCATCAGTGAGACCCGGGCTGGGATATTATCCCACGGGCGTTAGGCCAGGTGCACTTCTCCTGCTGACGGTCTCGGAGCCACACTGCTCATGGGGCATACCGCTGGCTGTGGGCTGCACCGCTCAAGCTATGTAACAGTAACAGTAACAGTAACATGCGGCGGTCTAGCGGCAGGACGTCTGGCACATAAAATCGTACTGCCCTGCCGGGTACCGTGCATTGCTCTACCGTAACTAACCCATGCTTGCACACTCATGCAGCGCGCAGCAGGGGCACACCCCGTTCCTTTGGAATTCAAGGCACCAGCTGGCATACCGTATGCACATGGGCAACGTTTCCAGCGGCTGGACGTTCGGCACACAAAACCTGGCTGCCCTGCCGGCTAGTGTTACTCCAACCAACCTCTGCACACACGTGTGTCGCTCTGAGGTAGGGGAGTGCCATGCGGGTGTGACCGGTCACGGTTAAGACCGCAGCAGGGTGTCCGACAAGGGGACGATATGTGGACAGCAAGCAGCGATGGGACATGAGGGCGCAATTCGTCCCTTGGTCAGCCCTTGCGCCTGGTCGCGCCGTGCGCTCAAAGCTCAGGGACAGCTGGTACTACACCTCCATAGCTCCTGCCTACAGAGCTCACCTCTTCAGAGAAGCCCGGCAGCGCGTCCTTTGCACCAAAGACCCAAAAAGATCGTTGACAGGACAGGAGGCACGGGGAGGACGGCCTAGTGATAGGGGTGCGACTCCCTAAGCGGAGCATATCGGGCAAAAGGGCGTAGCAGGGCGAGACCAGGGTGACGGGGGAAGGGGGACGAAGCGAGGCTGATGGCGGGGAAGAGGCATGGATATGCAGGGAAGCAAGGAAGGTGGAGTGAGAAGGGAAGGAAGCAGGGGCACTGAGCATGGTGGAGGAGCGGCGGTATGGCACGCGGCACGTGGCATGGGTACCGGGAGACCCTCACGGGTTCCCCAGCCTGCTGTATCATATTTGTGGTGGAATGGGCAACTGTTGAAGCTATGGCTTGGATCAGGAGTTGGGCGTGCGGCGTAACCGCGCGCGGGGTTATGCGAACCCGCGATATGGGTCGCCGCTCCTGGTGAGCATACCAATGTATGCTAGCAATTGCACATTTACATCTTCATTATTTGGCATTTACTTTGGACACCAGCCAATGGTGCTTTGTGCGTTGCGAATTGGAATGGTCAGGTGGCCAAGGACAGATGCACTAAGGCCGCTCCGTTGCTCCAACAGAGCAGCATGGCGTTGTACAATAAATTATGTCAAGGACGTTGAGTAGCGGGCAAGGCCCATAGCGGCTATTGGGTGGCGCATGCGTTCTGCAGCCGCCGGACCTGTTGGCGATTGGCCACGGCATTGGTATGGCAAAGACCTGACGTTTTGAGGGTATTCCTTTTATAGCTGTGAGCAGGGACTGGGCTCCGTTGTGAGAGCACTCCTGCTTTGCCGAACCATAGCACTCCCGCAAGGCGCCTGGGGCTAGCGGCGTTGGAGCAAGGATGATGTGCAGTATGTGACGATGAAGCTCAGCCGTGGTGAAGCGAGGGCGACCTGAGAAGGGAGCTTGGTGTGCGCACTGACGCCTAGGAGCGCAGGGCGCCTCGCAAGGCCAAGCCCGAATGCCCTAGGCCGCATGCACTTGCTTTAGTGCTGCTAGCTATTCTTTGTGTATTACCGCAGCAGCGGATTTGGTCACCAGGTTGCGTGCCTGTAGAATGAGGCTCCCTGAGCCAGCCCAGTCTCAGGCCTGCTCGTTATTAGTTAGACATTGGTAATGTGTTTTGTTAGCGCAAGGGCGCGTAGCAAGGCTTCTATCTTCCTGGAGGGCTGTTAGTACGGAGTTATGAAAACGCCCAAGATTGTTGCAACCTTTTCGTACATTTTCCGCCCTACGGGCGGATTCTGAAGCCACGAAACTAGGTCATCACGACGCCCATTTTTTCGAAATCTCTCTGCCCGGAGGGTGTTTCCTTTTCATCAAAATTCCCCAATTTTACCGAAAGTTTCGAAAAAATGAAAGAAGATAGAAGCCTTGGCGCGTAGCTGCCGGGGCCATTGCCCACTGTTGCGTTGGCCCCCCCGAGGAGCTGGGGGTGGCACCTTCCCGAGGAGCTGGGGGTGGCACCTTCTCGCGGAGCTGGGGGTGGCACCTTCTCGCGGAGCTAGGGGTGGCACCTTCCTCAGTTTCCTAGGTCCGGCGGAAGATGGAAGATGGACTGTACGGCGTATAGGCGTATATAATGGGCCGGCGTAGGCAATTCCGATATAGTTCTACACCGCATCTTGCCAACATACTGCTTCGCACAAGTCGCTCACAAGTCATACACTGAATAGTAGAACTGGAAACAGGTGGACATCTGAACAATTGCTATTGGTATTGATAATTACCGAAGCTTTTCTGAGTCGGTTCGAGCAGGCCTAGGTTGAACAGTCCCTTGCCTGTCTCACCTTACTAGCACGTAACGAACACACTGTAACACGACGAGGCCAAAGGTTGCCCGAGCCCCCATCCCTTTCCCTGTCCAAGACCCCATAATCCCTGCCCAAGAACCCCTTTCCCTGTCCAAGCAACGCAAGGCCCCGGTTCGCTCAAGAGTAGCACCGGCCCCACAGCGGTAGACTGCCCTGAGCCCACGTCAGTGAAGCGGGCCCCCCTTCCAGAGTAGAAGGCCCCGCCCTGAGTGCAAGCCAGTACCGTACCCTGCGGCCAGAACGCGTGTTGGACGTTAGGAGGTGTCCTTGCAGGAAGGGATAAGCTGCGAGACCCCTGTTGCGCCTGCGCTTGTGGCTTCTGGTGGTGCGCTACGCACCAGGCTCTCCGTGATTGATCAGGTGGACAGCGGTGTGCAGCTGTTGTGGACGTGACACCGTCCGGCTGCACTTGTGCCGTGGACTGCGGCTCCTTTCCCTTCCTTCTTGCCCTCTCCTATCCCTCAGTTGCCACTGATCAGGGTCACGCGCTGAGTGAGACAGCGTCGTGCGGTGTTCCTTCGGCCCTCGCAGCCGACACCAGCCCTCCCTCAGTGCCGCGCTCGTATCCTCAGCCTACCGCCTAGACAAGCGATAACAGTTATACGTTGCCACAATTCCGATTACACGGATTGTTGTTACAGGGCTTCGCAACACAGGCTGTGCGGTTAAAACAACGTACGGTGTCCTCATACACTGCGCGTTGGGACCGACTTTAGCGTGTAACACCCGAAAACAACGCGCTTCAGGGCGAAAAATTTTGGTGTCCTGACGGATATAAGTAGGGGGTGCGCCGTACCGGGCGACACGTGCTGCACCAATAAAGCACTGCAGCTCCTTACTGATGCACACCCGCACGCACAAACGCTGCACATCCTTGCTGACGTCGCCCAACCGTTCGTGCAAGTAACGCACTTCCATACATACAGTACTGATCCCCAATCGTGTACGGCACACGTATGGCCGTCCCGTCCAAGGCATCGTTCGTGCTGGCGCCTACATGCTCCGGGGGCCAGCAGAGCACCCGTGCCACACGCTACGAGCAACACAGACACTACGCAAAAACAACAAGGTAGGATAGGGGAGATGGGAGTGCCCATGCAGGGGCTTATGTCGTGGTCGGTGTACCAGCCAGCTCACGCACGTCCAAGTCCGCCAATGCTTCTCGTGACATGACACGAATGCGTGCAGCCCCAACCCGCCGCCAGCCAACAGCACCCATGGGTAGGTGTAACCATCATCGCAATTATTGTCTACTTATCACGGACAGTGATACTAGTACTCGCCCTGGACGGTTGCATACGCCTGGATTTAAAAGCCCCACCTGCCCTCTTGTGTGGCCCCCCGGCAGCATTACTCAGGGGCTCCCCTGGCTTAATAACCTTCCCCGCATGCATGGCACCCAACTCCCCTTACACGTCCGAAGCATCGATACGCCGCTTGCAGTCCACACAGGGATCTGCCCCACGCACCCAGCACATGTATTCTCGTTCAGTTTACCGGCGTGCAAGCTGAAGACAAGGTGATGCATGCACGGACGCGCACTGTCCCAAGACAGTGGGACACATCCTGATTCGCGCAACGCAACACCATGTGCGGGATCACAATTTCTGTTTGGCATGTGACACAACCTAACGCCATCACTGCTGCTGGTCATCACATGCACCAGCCAGTCACGCGCATCCTACGTACAGCGACCGACAATAAGCAACCCTGCAACGTGCACATCTGTTACTATGAATGTATTAGCCACTGCTTGCGTGGCTCCTAATTCACTGCTGCGCAGCGGCAAGCTGCAGGCCTGCACCTGCAATGTGCGGCAGATCACGGGCGCTCTCAACATGCTTCCCATGCACCGTTATGCGGACACCTACGACTGCCGACCTGCGGAAAGCGGGCCGGCTGAGCCCCTTGGGCAGCTGCTTGCGCTTGAGGTCGGGCACGGAGAAGGTGCTCAGTCCAGGGCACGTCAAGGTGAAGCTGCCCGGCTTTGCAGAGCTCGAGGTGTAGATGGATACGACCAGCATTGAGGATTCCTGCGTGGATGGAAAGATAGACCAGAGGGTGCGAGTGGAGCAGGACGGTTCAGTATGGATGCAGTAGTAGGATAAGGGAGCACAACATGGCAGATTGTTGTGGTTGGGTTAAGTGACCGCAACGCAGAGACTGTGTGCAGCAGTGCCTACTCCTGCCGTGCGCACCTTTTTGGGCATGGCGGGTGTCTGGATCAGCAACTCAATCTGAGCAAAAGGTTGCTCCACAGTACCCAGGTTGGCCAGCCACAGAACGACGTTCTTTACGTCCTTCACGAGGGGCTTCTCCTCGTAGTAGACCTTGACAGTGCGAGTACCCTGTACATTGGTTGCATGGGTACCACTCAAGCACTTTGCAACTGCTTGGCGGCCGTGGGCGGTTGTGCAAAGGCAGCGCTGCACGGCACAATAACCACCTAATAACCATCTACTTGCTTGCCCTCTCTGCATACAATATGTACCGCATGTCGGCTTCCTGTTTTGACGGGTAATGCATGCAGACCGGTGACAGCAGAGCCAGGAAACAGGGCCGTATAGATAGCATGTGTAGAACGTATGACAAATTATAGGGAAATTTCCGCAACGACGCTCACCTTGAGTGGCGGCACCCAGCTCCTGCTGGGTGCTGGTTTGCACTCCTTGGCACGTGTCAGTGCGGGTCCTGGCCTTCCAACAATGCGGTTTGTGACACGTGTGGTGGTGTCCTGGGGACATAGGTGGCGGGTGAAGGTGGCTGGAGTGGTACGCACATTTCATGGAATGGGCGGGGTGGTGGGTACAGGCGAATGGCACACGAACTGGGATCAACAGGCACAGTGACGGCTGGGCATCTGCGCGCGCCAAGTGTCGAGAATTTTCCGTGCAGAAGCTTGCACAGCGATGCGATGCATTATAACATCCACAACGTCGTCGGGTGTTCGGTGGGACTCACATTGCTTGCTGCGGACGTAGCCCACACAATATCCTGGATTCCGGAATCCTGAGGTGGCGCCGGCGGCTTCCGCTGCCTCCGTGGGACTGGCGAAGATATGGTAGGCGGGGGCTCAGAACTAACTGGTGAAGGCAGCGGCAGGGATGGGGGGCGAGAAGGCAGTGTTGATGTTGGGGACTGAGGTGGTGCCACGGGAGGTGACATGGCAGGACTCAGGGGTAGAGGGGATGGCGGGGGCTGCTGCGCTCCGGTGGTGGCGACATGGCTGGTGGAGTGGAGTCCACAGACGGCGAAGGTGGCAGTGGGGTGGGTAAGGGGGAAGGTGGGGGCTTGATAGAGGCGATGGAGAAGGCGCTGGGCTGGCCACGGGCGATGGAAGGCTTTGGGGACTTGGTGATGGTGGCAATGTGGGGGGAGGAGGAGGTTTGGGCATAGGAGGGGGTGAGGGAGGGCGTGGGGGAGGGCTTGGGGCCTCGAGCATGCCGGAAGCACCGACCGCGTCTGCTAAGATGGCAAGGCTTCGTGGCGGCGAAGGAGGAGGCCGTGGGGGCCGGCTTGGCACCGGCGGCGGGCTGGGGGACTCCAACACGCCAGGGGAGTTTGGAGGCCTGGGCGGCGGCGATGGTGGCAGTGGTACTTCAATGAGCTGGGTCACCCTGAAGCTGACGTCAAGGGCATCTCCTGACTGAAGGAAGCGCCTTGAGCCCAAAGCAAAGGCTCTGAGGTCTGCTCCAGCCAGAAGCTGCACTAGAACCATCTCCATTGCCAATAAGTCAGCCTCTTCTGTCACGTGGACGCGGTGAAGGGTTGTGACTCCAATCTCCTGGAGGGCAGGAGCGACGGTGGCCTTCATCAAGAAGGCACTGGGGACTGCACTACTGGACCTGCGGCTGCTTTGGCTCTCAAGCGCTGACCGTCGCCGTAAGCCCAGGTCTGCAGCATTGTACGAAACGCCATTCACAATGATTGTCGTTATAGCGACGTCAATGGGGGGGACGCCCCACAGCTCGGCTGCCCTCTGACGAAGAAGGTCTGCAACGTCCTTGACTTTGTTTGGCTCAATCTGCCCATTTATGGTGACCTGAGCGTCGTTATAGCTGGCTACGTAATGCTCCTCCACAACTGCTAGTCCAGGGGTAAGAGGAGGAGGTGAAAGGGGTGGAGATGCAGGTGTGGGAGAGGGTGGAGATGCAGGTGTGGTTAAGGGTGGGCTAGACAAAGGAGGTGCAGGGTTGGGCGGGGCAGGCGACTGCAGTGGCGGGGTGTTGAGTGGAAAAGGTAAAGGAGGCGCAGGTTTGGGCAGCGGGGAGAATGGGGGCGGTGACTGGGGCGGCGGGGAGCCGGGGGGGGGTGACTGGGACGGGGAGGCAGGGGTCGGCGACTTGGGCGGCGGGGAGATGGGAGGCGGCGACTGGGGTGGAGGGGAGACGGGAGGAGGCGACTGAGGTGGCGGGGAGATGGGAGGCGGCGACTGGGGTGGCGGGGAGATGGGAGGCGGCGACTGGGGTGGCGGGGAGACGGGAGGCGGCGACTGGGGTGGCGGGGAAATGGGAGGCGGCGACTGGGGTGGCGGGGAGATGGGAGGCGGCGACTGGGGTGGCGGGGAGATGGGAGGCGGCGACTGGGGTGGCGGGGAGATGGGAGGCGGCGACTGAGGTCGCGGAGAAACGGGAGGTGGTGACTGGGGTGGAGGGGAGACGGGAGGAGGCGACTGGGGTGGCGGGGAGATGGGAGGCGGCGACTGAGGTGGAGGGGAGACGGGAGGTGGTGACTGAGGTGGCGGGGACATGGGAGGCGGCGATTTAGGCGGCGGGGAGACTGGAGGAGGCGACTGAGGTGGCGGGGAGACGGGAGGAGGCGACTGGGGTGGCGGGGAGATGGGAGGCGGCGACTGGGGTGGCGGGGAGATGGGAGGAGGCGACTGGGGTGGCGGGGAGACGGGAGGAGGCGACTGGGGTGGCGGGGAGACGGGAGGAGGCGACTGGGGTGGCGGGGAGATGGGAGGCGGCGATTGAGGTGGCGGGGAGACTGGAGGAGGCGACTGAGGTGGCGGGGACATGGGAGGCGGCGATTTAGGCGGCGGGGAGACTGGAGGAGGCGACTGAGGTGGCGGGGAGACGGGAGGCGGCGACTGAGGTGGCGGGGAAACGGGAGGCGGCGACTGGGGTGGCGGGGAGATGGGAGGCGGCGACTGGGGTGGCGGGGAGACGGGAGGCGGCGACTGGGGTGGCGAAACGGGAGGAGGCGGCGACTGGGGTGGCGGGGAGATGGGAGGCGGCGACTGGGGTGGCGGGGAGACGGGAGGCGGCGACTTGGGTGGCGGGGAGACGGGAGGCGGCGACTGGGGTGGAGGGGAGACGGGAGGAGGCGACTGAGGTGGCGGGGAGATGGGAGGCGGCGACTGGGGTGGCGGGGAGATGGGAGGCGGCGACTGGGGTGGTGGGGAGACGGGAGGAGGCGACTGGGGTGGCGGGGAAATGAGAGGCGGCGACTGGGGTGGAGGGGAGACGGGAGGCGGCGACTGGGGTGGAGTGGAGACGGGAGGCGGCGATTGCGGTGGCGGGGAGATGGGAGGCGGCGACTGGGGTGGCGGGGAGATGGGAGGCGGCGACTGGGGTGGAGGGAGACGGGAGGCGGCGACTGGGGTGGCGGGGAGATGGGAGGCGGCGACTGGGGTGGTGGGGAGATGGGAGGCGGCGACAGGGGTGGCGGGGAGATGGGAGGCGGCGACTGGGGTGGTGGGGAGATGGGAGGCGGCGACTGAGGCCGCGGGGAAACGGGAGGTGGTGACTGGGGTGGAGGGGAGACGGGAGGCGGCGACTGGGGTGGCGGGGAGATGGGAGGCGGCGACTGAGGTGGAGGGGAGACGGGAGGAGGCGACTGGGGTGGCGGGGACATGGGAGGCGGCGATTTAGGCGGCGGGGAGACTGGAGGAGGCGACTGAGGTGGCGGGGAGACGGGAGGCGGCGACTGGGGTGGCGGGGAGATGGGAGGCGGCGACTGGGGTGGCGGGGAGATGGGAGGCGGCGACTGGGGTGGCGGGGAGACGGGAGGAGGCGACTGGGGTGGCGGGGAGACGGGAGGAGGCGACTCAGGTGGCGGGGAGATGGGAGGCGGCGATTGAGGTGGCGGGGAGACTGGAGGAGGCGACTGAGGTGGCGGGGACATGGGAGGCGGCGATTTAGTCGGCGGGGAGACTGGAGGAGGCGACTGAGGTGGCGGGGAGACGGGAGGAGGCGACTGGGGTGGCGGGGAGATGGGAGGCGGCGACTGGGGTGGCGGGGAGACGGGAGGAGGCGACTGGGGTGGCGGGGAGATGGGAGGAGGCGACTGGGGTGGCGGGGAGAGGGGTGGGTGGGGACTGGGCGGTTGTGGGCTGGGGGGCGCAGGGCTGGGGGGCCCCGGGCTGGGTGGGTAGTCGGGGCTGGGCGGATGGGTGCTGGTAGGGGGTCCCGGGGGGCAGGGGCAACGAACGCTAGCCCCAATGAAGGCCAGTGCTGGAGCATTGGAAGGCGGAGGATTGCCGCAGATCCCATAATCGCCAATGGTGGGTGAATCGCCAATTGCAAACACGTTGCCCTGCAGGGTGTTTGGAATTGAGGAAGAGGAACAGTAAGGCGAGCAGTAACTCTTGATGAATGCTGTGCATGGCTTTCATGGCCACCTTCAGTTGCCCGTATGCCGGCTACGTGATGTAGGCAACATGTATTGCATGCATGTGTGCAGTAGTACATATGCAACCAGACCTCCTCACAAAGAAAACATATGCATGCATGCTGATAGCCAAACTAACAGGGCAGACTTGCAAGCAAAACAGCAAACTGCATGCGCAAGTTACAGTGTACTCAGGTGCTGGGTTGGCTTACCTGACTATAGTCCACAGCTTCAATGACAAGGGTGTACACCGGTAGTTGTTGGGGATCTCTTGCAGGTGTGCTGCATACAGCAGCAGCAGACATCCCCAGATTGGCGTAGCTGATTTGGATGTAGGATCCCCTCGAGTTCTGCAGCACTCGACTGGTGTGGGTGGGCGCGGCGGGGAGGCTGCCGCCATTGCATAAGTACTCTGAAGCCTCGGTTCCCCCCCCAAACAGCAGCGACCACACACGGACGGTACTGTTAGCACCAAAGCGGTAGCCAGAAATGTCAAGGTTGAGGAAGCGCATCTGCTGCTGTTCGTCATATGTAGCGTTAGCGGACACGTCAGCAATGTATGGCATATCGGGTGTTGGAGACGACACAATGGAGAAGAGCCCTGATTGAGGATAGAATGTAACGTCGCATCCGTAGACACGATCCACTTGGGCCGGACTGGGCGGTTGTGGGGTGAGGGGCTCCGGACTGGGTGGGTGGGGACTGGGCGGTTGTGGGCTGGGGGGCGCAGGGCTGGGGGGCCCCGGACTGGGTGGTTGGGGGCTTTGGGGCTCAGGGCTGGGTGGGTAGTCGGGGCTGGGCGGATGGGTGCTGGTAGGGGGTCCCGGGGGGCAGGGGCAACGAACGCTAGCCCCAATGAAGGCCAGTGCTGGAGCATTGGAAGGCGGAGGATTGCCGAGATCCCATAATCGCCAATGGTGGGTGAATCGCCAATTGCAAACACGTTGCCCTGCAGGGTGTTTGGAATTGAGGAAGAGGAACAGTAAGGCGAGCAGTAACTCTTGATGAATGCTGTGCATGGCTTTCATGGCCACCTTCAGTTGCCCGTATGCCGGCTACGTGATGTAGGCAACATGTATTGCATGCATGTGCGCAGTAGTACATATGCAACCAGACCTCCTCACAAAGAAAACATATGCATGCATGCTGATAGCCAAACTAACAGGGCAGACTTGCAAGCAAAACAACAAACCACATGCGCAAGTTACAGTGTACTCAGGTGCTGGGTTGGCTTACCTGACTATAGTCCACAGCTTCAATGACAAGGGTGTATACCGGTAGTTGTTGGGGATCTCTTGCAGGTGTGCTGCATACAGCAGCAGCAGACATCCCCAGATTGGCGTAGCTGATTTGGATGTAGGATCCCCTCGAGTTCTGCAGCACTCGACTGGTGTGGGTGGGCGGGGAGGCTGCCGCCATTGCATAAGTACTCTGAAGCCTCGGTTCCCCCCCCAAACAGCAGAGACCACACACGGACGGTACTGTTAGCACCAAAGCGGTAGCCAGTGATGTCAAGGTTGAGGAAGCGCATCTGCTGCTGTTCGTCATATGTAGCGTTAGCGGACACATCAGCAATGTATGGCATATCGGGTGTTGGAGACGACACAATGGAGAAGAGCCCTGATTGAGGATAGAATGTAACGTCGCATCCGTAGACACGATCCACTTGGGCCGGACTGGGCGGTTGTGGGGTGAGGGGCTCCGGACTGGGTGGGTGGGGACTGGGCGGTTGTGGGCTGGGGGGGCGCAGGGCTGGGGGGCCCCGGACTGGGTGGTTGGGGGCTTTGGGGCTCAGGGCTGGGTGGGTAGTCGGGGCTGGGCGGATGGGTGCTGGTAGGGGGTCCCGGGGGGGCAGGGGCAACGAACGCTAGCCCCAATGAAGGCCAGTGCTGGAGCATTGGATGGCGGAGGATTGCCGCAGATCCCATAATCGCCAATGGTGGGTGAATCGCCAATTGCAAACACGTTGCCCTGCAGGGTGTTTGGAATTGAGGAAGAGGAACAGTAAGGGGAGCAGTAACTCTTGATGAATGCTGTGCATGGCTTTCATGACCACCTTCAGTTGCCCGTATGCCGGCTACGTGATGTAGGCAACATGTATTGCATGCATGTGCGCAGTAGTACATATGCAACCAGACCTCCTCACAAAGAAAACATATGCATGCATGCTGATAGCCAAACTAACAGGGCAGACTTGCAAGCAAAACAACAAACCACATGCGCAAGTTACAGTGTACTCAGGTGCTGGGTTGGCTTACCTGACTATAGTCCACAGCTTCAATGACAAGGGTGTATACCGGTAGTTGTTGGGGATCTCTTGCAGGTGTGCTGCATACAGCAGCAGCAGACATCCCCAGATTGGCGTAGCTGATTTGGATGTAGGATCCCCTCGAGTTCTGCAGCACTCGACTGGGTGTGGGTGGGGCGGGGAGGCTGCCGCCATTGCATAAGTACTCTGAAGCCTCGGTTCCCCAAACAGCAGAGACCACACACGGACGGTACTGTTAGCACCAAAGCGGTAGCCAGTGATGTCAAGGTTGAGGAAGCGCATCTGCTGCTGTTCGTCATATGTAGCGTTAGCGGACACATCAGCAATGTATGGCATATCGGGTGTTGGAGACGACACAACGGAGAAGAGCCCTGATTGAGGATAGAATGTAACGTCGCATCCGTAGACACGATCCACTTGGGCCGGACTGGGCGGTTGTGGGGTGAGGGGCTCCGGACTGGGTGGGTGGGGACTGGGCGGTTGTGGGCTGGGGGGCGCAGGGCTGGGGGGCCCCGGACTGGGTGGTTGGGGGCTTTGGGGCTCAGGGCTGGGTGGGTAGTCGGGGCTGGGCGGATGGGTGCTGGTAGGGGGTCCCGGGGGGCAGGGGCAACGAACGCTAGCCCCAATGAAGGCCAGTGCTGGAGCATTGGATGGCGGAGGATTGCCGCAGATCCCATAATCGCCAATGGTGGGTGAATCGCCAATTGCAAACACGTTGCCCTGCAGGGTGTTTGGAATTGAGGAAGAACAGTGGGGAGCAGTAACTCTTGATGAATGCTGTGCATGGCTTTCATGGCCACCTTCAGTTGCCCGTATGCGGCTACGTGATGTAGGCAACATGTATTGCATGCATGTGCGCAGTAGTACATATGCAACCAGACCTCCTCACAAAGAAAACATATGCATGCATGCTGATAGCCAAACTAACAGGGCAGACTTGCAAGCAAAACAACAAACCACATGCGCAAGTTACAGTGTACTCAGGTGCTGGGTTGGCTTACCTGACTATAGTCCACAGCTTCAATGACAAGGGTGTATACCGGTAGTTGTTGGGGATCTCTTGCAGGTGTGCTGCATACAGCAGCAGCAGACATCCCCAGATTGGCGTAGCTGATTTGGATGTAGGATCCCCTCGAGTTCTGCAGCACTCGACTGGTGGGTGTGGTGCGCGGCGGGGGCTGCCGCCATTGCATAAGTACTCTGAAGCCTCGGTTCCCCCCCCAAACAGCAGAGACCACACACGGACGGTACTGTTAGCACCAAAGCGGTAGCCAGTGATGTCAAGGTTGAGGAAGCGCATCTGCTGCTGTTCGTCATATGTAGCGTTAGCGGACACATCAGCAATGTATGGCATATCGGGTGTTGGAGACGACACAACGGAGAAGAGCCCTGATTGAGGATAGAATGTAACGTCGCATCCGTAGACACGATCCACTTGGGCCGGACTGGGCGGTTGTGGGGTGAGGGGCTCCGGACTGGGTGGGTGGGGACTGGGCGGTTGTGGGCTGGGGGGCGCAGGGCTGGGGGGCCCCGGACTGGGTGGTTGGGGGCTTTGGGGCTCAGGGCTGGGTGGGTAGTCGGGGCTGGGCGGATGGGTGCTGGTAGGGGGTCCCGGGGGGCAGGGGCAACGAACGCTAGCCCCAATGAAGGCCAGTGCTGGAGCATTGGATGGCGGAGGATTGCCGCAGATCCCATAATCGCCAATGGTGGGTGAATCGCCAATTGCAAACACGTTGCCCTGCAGGGTGTTTGGAATTGAGGAAGAGGAACAGTAAGGGGAGCAGTAACTCTTGATGAATGCTGTGCATGGCTTTCATGGCCACCTTCAGTTGCCCGTATGCCGGCTACGTGATGTAGGCAACATGTATTGCATGCATGTGCGCAGTAGTACATATGCAACCAGACCTCCTCACAAAGAAAACATATGCATGCATGCTGATAGCCAAACTAACAGGGCAGACTTGCAAGCAAAACAACAAACCACATGCGCAAGTTACAGTGTACTCAGGTGCTGGGTTGGCTTACCTGACTATAGTCCACAGCTTCAATGACAAGGGTGTATACCGGTAGTTGTTGGGGATCTCTTGCAGGTGTGCTGCATACAGCAGCAGCAGACATCCCCAGATTGGCGTAGCTGATTTGGATGTAGGATCCCCTCGAGTTCTGCAGCACTCGACTGGTGTGGGTGGGCGCGGCGGGGAGGCTGCCGCCATTGCATAAGTACTCTGAAGCCTCGGTTCCCCCCCCAAACAGCAGAGACCACACACGGACGGTACTGTTAGCACCAAAGCGGTAGCCAGTGATGTCAAGGTTGAGGAAGCGCATCTGCTGCTGTTCGTCATATGTAGCGTTAGCGGACACATCAGCAATGTATGGCATATCGGGTGTTGGAGACGACACAACGGAGAAGAGCCCTGATTGAGGATAGAATGTAACGTCGCATCCGTAGACACGATCCACTTGGGCCGGACTGGGCGGTTGTGGGGTGAGGGGCTCCGGACTGGGTGGGTGGGGACTGGGCGGTTGTGGGCTGGGGGGCGCAGGGCTGGGGGGCCCCGGACTGGGTGGTTGGGGGCTTTGGGGCTCAGGGCTGGGTGGGTAGTCGGGGCTGGGCGGATGGGTGCTGGTAGGGGGTCCCGGGGGGCAGGGGCAACGAACGCTAGCCCCAATGAAGGCCAGTGCTGGAGCATTGGATGGCGGAGGATTGCCGCAGATCCCATAATCGCCAATGGTGGGTGAATCGCCAATTGCAAACACGTTGCCCTGCAGGGTGTTTGGAATTGAGGAAGAGGAACAGTAAGGGGAGCAGTAACTCTTGATGAATGCTGTGCATGGCTTTCATGGCCACCTTCAGTTGCCCGTATGCCGGCTACGTGATGTAGGCAACATGTATTGCATGCATGTGCGCAGTAGTACATATGCAACCAGACCTCCTCACAAAGAAAACATATGCATGCATGCTGATAGCCAAACTAACAGGGCAGACTTGCAAGCAAAACAACAAACCACATGCGCAAGTTACAGTGTACTCAGGTGCTGGGTTGGCTTACCTGACTATAGTCCACAGCTTCAATGACAAGGGTGTATACCGGTAGTTGTTGGGGATCTCTTGCAGGTGTGCTGCATACAGCAGCAGCAGACATCCCCAGATTGGCGTAGCTGATTTGGATGTAGGATCCCCTCGAGTTCTGCAGCACTCGACTGGTGTGGGTGGGCGCGGCGGGGAGGCTGCCGCCATTGCATAAGTACTCTGAAGCCTCGGTTCCCCCCCCAAACAGCAGAGACCACACACGGACGGTACTGTTAGCACCAAAGCGGTAGCCAGTGATGTCAAGGTTGAGGAAGCGCATCTGCTGCTGTTCGTCATATGTAGCGTTAGCGGACACGTCAGCAATGTATGGCATATCGGGTGTTGGAGACGACAAAATGGAGAAGAGCCCTGATTGAGGATAGAATGTAACGTCGCATCCGTAGACACGATCCTCTTGGGCCGCCACCAGCACGGCGTGTGGAGCCAGCATTAGCTGCAGCAGCAACGTCAGGGCCAGCAGGCTGAAGCTGCTGAAGCTGCTGCTGCTGCTGCTGCTGCCGCCAACGCCGCCGCTGCCGCTGCCCCTGCCGGTGCTGTTACTGCTGCTGCTGCTAGTGGGTGACAGGGACCCGGCTGTGGGAACCCCTTGAGCACAGCCATCTGCAGGCAAGCAACAGCATCCAGGCACACGAGCACATACAGGTGTTGTGAGTTCGGGAATCAATAATGCATCAACCGTTTACTGATTGTTCAGCTTGCCAGAGTGTACTATGGCATAAGGAAAAGCATCAACCACTGAACGATTGTTCAGCTTTCCAGGGCCTGCTGCGGCAAAGATGTGTGCATGATGCTATGGGCAGGCTAGTTAATCAGGTGGTGTACATCTGGTGCCAAGGGGCCTTCGTCACGCTCCCTCGCCCCATCAGTGCACGCACGTGTATTATGTGTCAAGCACACTGTGTTGCGCATGTGCGGACGAGCCCGGACGAGCCCAAACCAACCACCTCGGGGCTCAGGCAGCAAATGTACATATGCACTACCATTAGACTGGTACATGTGTACTACATACTGCACTGCATGCTCGCTTGAGTCGTGCATGGGTGGCGCCTTGGCTGGCAGGCTCAGGAGCGTGGGGTAACCAGGGGAGCTCCCCTGGGGGTAACTGGTGGGGCTGGGATAAGGTCTGCCTGGCAGCATCCCTACCCCTGTTGCCCACATGTGCGGGCCTGATCGAACGGACCTAAAGGCCTTAGATGCTGTCTTCGTGTGCGTGGTATTGGGTTGCATGGTTGTTGGGGTCGGGCATGTGTGGCGCCGTGCTGTGGGCTTGGGTGTTGCTGGGAGGGTGCGTGTGGGGCGGGTGTGGAGAGCAGGGGGCAGAGAAGACGAGGCAGCGTTTCGGTCTTCATCGGTTGGGTCAAACCAGGGGCATTGTTGGCTCGTTTTCTCTGAAAGTCAACGGGGCCCATATCCGAAAGACACGGGCCTGTGAGGGGTCCCGAGTGGGTGAAACAGGGGGTTTGGGAGGGCCGAGCCCCCCCAAACACAAACTTTTGCCCCCACCCCTCCGAAACTTGGGTTCCAGAGAGGCACCTGTTTCGACCTGTCATCCTAAATAAAGCCCCCACGGAAGATCAAAACACTGAGACGAGGGGCTGGGCAGATAGGGGCTGCTTGGCAGCATCCCTACCCCTGTTGCCCAGCCACATGTGCGGGCCTATCTTTTCGAATAGCACAAATTCGTCAAGGTGTATTAGCGTGTGATGTATTGGGGGTTTACGGTCGCTTGGCTTGGGTCTGGGTTCTGGCGTGAATTAAGGGCCAGACGCGTGGGTTAAGGGGTGGGGGGTTACGGTGGAGTCAGGTGGCTCGCCTTATGACAGCCCAACCCAGAGAGGGAACGGGAGGGTCCCCCCAGGGTGCGTTTATTTTCGTGCGCACTTTCCTTTCGCTCTGCAATATCGCGGTCGGTACGTTCCTGCCTGTTTACAGGCAAGAATCACAAGTGCATCCAATCCATCCAACGCAAAACACCCAGTGAAGAAGTACAGTGTAGTAATACAATTTTAAATTCATTTTATTTGTTTACTTGGGCAGAGTTGGATTCGCCTTGTTGGTGCGTTCGGGATGTATGCGTCATACCACAGTACAGCTATGAGCACAACGCGCGAGTCCCCCCTGCCTCACTTAGTGCTCCCTAATAGTTTGAATGCAATACAAGACTCGTTATACATGCCATGTGTGTGACATGTTTCGTCGGGCGCGGGCACCATAATGGCACCATAATGGAAGCGTGAACGAGGCGTGGGTAACCCCTTGCCCATGCGTAATGGCCTTGTGACAATGTATGCCTATATGTTCAAGTGCATGAAGCTGGGCACGCCGTGTGTCCGACACGTCCACCCCTTCCTCGCGCGCGGGCACCATTATGGCACCATAATGGCACCGTGAAGGAGCCGCGGGTAACCTGCCCGTCGCCCACACGGCAATGTATGCTGCTAGTTTTAAGTCTCTGCAACTGGACCATGCAAGCAAAGGGTGTGGCAAGTGCCCGGGGACCCTCAGTCGCCTCACCGTCGCCATCGCCTGCTGCTTGCAGCGGCCGCGGCGCCCTCCCGCCGACCCTTTCGGCCCCCAGCATGGTTGCCGCTGAGGGTCAGGCCGGCCTCCAAAGCTATGCGTCGGCCACGTCGGGAGTGCTACCTTGCGCGATGGGGAGACATTAACAGTATGTGGTATTCGTTGAGGACGGAACGCAAATGCTAGCAATGAAGTGAATATGTTCTCAGCTTGTATAGTTGTACTGTTTTATCACGCGGGCTCTACCCTGCGTACGGTTTGGGGGGCAGGGCGTCGATGACAAGATGACGACAAAAATGAGTACCGCCAACCCAGGTGCACGTGGCACCACCACGCACGTGCCGTGCCGGCCCTGGGCCGCAAACCATATTCTCTCGTGCACAACAATAAAAGGCCGTATTCCGTAGATGTACGCGCACAATGTACTGTGCAGCTGCAAGTGCGTTGGTACCAGCAGCCCAGCAGGAAAATGTCAAAACATGTCGCCCTTGATGTTACACTCCAGGTGGTGTTGCCACACGATCCTTTCTGGTCCCGACCACACCTGTCAGGAATATGATCAATTAGCAGGTATATCATGGATTGTCCCATGCAGTACGGCACGGCACCCTCGTGCTCACCCCATCACCCGTCGCCAAGGCAGCCCGCCCACCGCGCCCGCTAGCCTCCCTCTTCCTTCTTTGCCTTCGGCTCTACTTCTTGACTCGACGTGCCGTCACCAAGGCCGAACCCGTACCCTGCGTGTCCTCGTGCATTCCACCCTAGTCCACCCTAGCGTAGGCCCCAATAATCCCTTTAATCCCAATGATCCCTTTCTAAATCCAAGCATGCCCCATGTCCTGTCCTTGCCCCCCACCTCCCACAGGCCCCCCAGGCTGTGATCCTGCCTGGTGTGCCGCACCCACAACCATGCCATACACAAAGCAATAGCCTCCACCAGGGTCCCAACACCTCGACCGCCGTCGTCATTTTCCCCGCGCCATGCACGGGCATATAAGCGCAGCCCCACTCAGACCCCTGGCATGTGCGTGCACCCTAGCTGGCCTGGGAGCGACACACACACACCGCACCCCCAGCTGTGCTGCTACATCCGCCAGCGTCGGCCAAGACCAGGTTCCGCTCTACAACGTCATGGCTATGGCATTAGACTGGTACACGCCAGTGTGGGTGCGGATAAACGCCGCTGTGTTCTCGTCAAGCATCACCATTCACCCTGCGCAATCTGACCCAAGAGGGTGGCACCCTATCCACCCCTCACTCCTTGCTCCTGCGCGATGCTGGGCGAAAGGGCGTCGTGCTAACTCCAGTGAGGTGGCCCTGTCGCACTCGCTTTCCATCCCACGGCACACCCCTCCCTATCCCGAGCAGTGCGCTGTCTACGGAGCATGCCGCAATGCGGGCCTTCCTGCGCTCGCTCACTCCAGCGTGTGGTCATCCTGGCCGCTGCTCCATCGCATTGTTGGACATCCCCCAGCAATGGCCCCCTGCGCCAGGCCCCTGCCCCTGACCCCGCTCGCTCACTCCAGCGCGTGGTCTTCGTCACATTCCCCTACTGCCGCCTCCGCGTCCCACTCCCCCGGGCCGCCCTTCTGCCGCTGAACCTGGGGGGTTGGGCCAATGTCGCACGCGTGCCAAGGGTTCAGCCCGAGTTCATCATGGGCGCAAGGTAGCCCTTGAACGTTAGGTACGCCCTGGCCGCACGCATTCCCACTTGCCCTGATTCTTGCTTTGCACACCCCTGCACCACATCCTATGGAAACCCTAGCCGCAGGCCCTCCCACTTTGCCCGAAGCCCAACACCCTTGCTTGGCACCCTCATGAGCGGGAACGCCATACAACAACCAATCCAACCGCCTATCCACCCCTTTAAACGGCAAATGCTGCGCTCGCAACCTACATTGCACGGCGGACCCGGTGTCCCCCCGACGCCCCCTAAAACACCTGCTCCACGAACCTCGCCAGCAGGTCCCTGAGCCTGGCCGCACACCCCGACTGAAAGCAATAGGTCACTGCCTCACCCTACGCAAGCAAGCAAGCAAGTCACGCACCTGCTCAATGGAGCACGCCAACAGGTCCTAAAACATGGCCCGGTCGAAGTCTGTCCCCTGCCCCGAATCAATAAACAACTCCCCATGCGCGCCGCACACTCCCAGGGCAGGGCGTGTATTAGCACGGCGTGGGCCAGGGCGTGCCTTTTCAGAGCAGCTGCTTTGCCGGGGTGCGAGCGTTTGGGGCAAGGGGCAGGGCGTGTATTAGCACGGCGTAGGCCAGGTGCGTGCCTTTTTCAGAGCAGCTGCTTGAGGGGGTGTTCGTCAGTCAGCGCGCACACGTCCTGTGGCAGGGGGAAGGTGGATGGGGCGAGGACGCAGGGCGTGTATTAGGGGCTGTGGGTTAGGGGCATCGGTGCGCCGCTGAAGGCAGCTCCTTCGGGCAGCGCACACACGTTCTGCGGCAGGGGGTAAGAGTGTGCATCAACCGGCTGTGGGTTAGGGGCCTGGCCGAAGGCGGTAGAGAATATCTCCTTCAGGGGGTGCTGTTCGCACAGGCGTTCACGTCCTGCGGCAGGGGTTGAGAATGGGTACTAGGGGCTGTGGGTTAGGGGCCTGGCCGAAGGCGGCAAAGAACAGCTCCTTGAGCGGGTGCTCGTCGGGCAGCGTGCACATGTCCTGTGCCATGGAGCAGGTGAGTGGGGCGAGTGTGTGAGGCAGGGAGGAGGGTACGTGTATTAACCGGCGGTGGGTTAGGGGCGTCCGCGTGCCACCACGGGCAGCTCCTTGGTGAGCGGGTGCTCGTCAGGCAGCACGCACGCGGCGTGGAGGCAGCGTGACGCACAACGCGCACGTGTGCTAACACACAGGATGTGCATTGGGCGCATACATGCCAGCCGGCACTCGCTGTATTGTCGTGACGGGCGACAGTTGCGTAGGGTGGGCAGTCCGCACAAAGACTGGCACGCAGGCCCCTAGCCAACGGCCTGCGACGTGAGAAACATGCCCCCTCATCCCCGTTTGGCTTACCAGGCTCAAGGGTGATCGCTCCCAGTGTCCAGCATACTGCCCATGCCGGTCTCTCGGATGCCGTGCGGCTACCGGCACCCCAGTCCTCGAACTCCAGCACGAAGCCGCCCAGCAGCTTGCGGTCGACCTGGGGAGGGGAACACACACAACACAGTACCCGTAGTGGCACAAATTTAATTTACAAAAATAATTACCCAGAGGGTCTTGTCAACAGAAAAAATTAATTGTCCGGGTGTTTGTAAAAAAGTGAAATTAATTCCGGTGCGCAGCGGTGTCAAAAAGTGCAAATTAATTGCCAATTTGCCGTACTTGCTTAGAATCGTTCGGAAACCTCTTATAACCATCTGCATGTAACCTTAGGCCGATGTACTAGTCTCTCTGCATACATTCCTAGTGAATCTGCTTGGCCGGCGGTGCCATGAGGCAAGCGAAGCTTAGCTTCACGCCTATCTCCGCACAACAGCGCCAAGAGCAAATAGCACGCGATTCTGACGAGACACGTGAAAAGATAGCTGCAGCAGCCCGTGCGAGAGCCCAAGAAGCCACGAAAGCCGCCGGCAATAAGCGCAAACCCGGGCGGCCACCCGGCACCAAGAAGCTCAAGTTCGCAGACAACACGCAGCCAGAAGGTAATATGACAGTGTTACTTATGGTTGCAAAATCTGGGTTACCGGTAAGGCAAAGGCGACGCTGACCCTAGTGTACCGGTACCCCGCACGTGTGCAGTCGCCGTCAAGGGCAAGGGCAAGGGCAGACGGCGCAACTGGTTTCACCCGGCTGTGCTGACAAAAATCCTAGAAGTGCTAGATCTGCACCACTCTGGCTACACCTACAACTTCAACGCTGCCGTTAAGGCTTTGCAGCGCAAGGACAAGAAGCTGTTCGGCAGACTGACACGGCAGACTGTCAGTAACTGGTTTGAACCAAAAACCAGGCAGCTGACCCAGGCCGCTCTGCGGTCCATTAAGAAGGGCTGGACCACCCGTCCTAATGCTGGGCGCAAGCCTGTCCTAAGTGCAACACCGGAGGTAGAGGTGGAGCTCCTGACCATGCTCAAGGGCATACGGGAGGCAGGCCCCGCTGTGTCCACCCTGGTTGCCACATCGGTTGTGCGGGGCGTCCTCACCACTAGGGCGCCTAAGCTCCTTGTCGAGAATGGGGGCAGCTTCAAGGTCAGCCGGCGGTGGGTGGACAACTGGGTGCACAGCAAGCTCAAGTGGGTTAAGCGGGCACCAACCACCACAGCGCAGGAGAAGCCTGCCAACGCAGCTCAGCTAGTTGAGGAGATGAACAAGCGTGCTGCCGTTCAGTGTGCTGTCTACGACATCTCACCCGACCGCTTCTACTCCATGGATGAGACCTTCTTCAACTACGTGCCCATGGGCGGGGGCAGCACGTTTGACGAAGTCGGTGCCAAGACCATCAAGGTCACAGGCTCGGACGACAAGCGTGGGGGCACTTGCGTCCTGACGTGCACGGCCAGCGGCAAGCTCCTGCCCTTCCAGCTCATCTACCACGGCAAGACCACGGACTGCCACCCCAAGGGGCCAGAGGCTGCCGCTGCCCTGGACAGGGTTAAGAAGGGTGGGTGCCGTGCGGTGTACAGTACGGTATTGCTGCCAGCGTTGTCGCCTTCTTTGGGAATTACGGTACTGTACCGTACCGTTACGGTTCCGTTCTGCCTTAACAGCCCTACGGTACCGGTACGTTTCGCTGGCTGGCATAGGTGTTATCGTACTCGTACCGGTACACGTGTTGGAGCTCGCATGGACCTAAGATACCCTCCCTCCTATGTGCACCGTGCCGTACTCAGGCCGCCACTACATCGACCACAGCGAGAACCACTGGGCGACGGAGATCACCTTTAAGCGCTACATTGAGCACGTGCTGCGGCCCGAGTACCTGCTGGCGTGCACCAACGAGCAGCTCACGCCGTGCCCCGTGGGCGTGAAGGACTTCGGGCCTGGCAAGTACGCTGCGTGCCTGCTGCAAATGGACGTGTACTCCGTCCACATCTCCAAGAACACGCTCACGTGGCTGCGCGCACAGCACCCGTACGTCCGCCTGGTGTACGTGCCGGCAGGCTGCACCTCCGTGGCCCAGATCCCCGACGTGCTCTACAACCGGCCCTTCAAGGCCTGCATGCGCAACAGATACTGTGCATGGGCTGCGGAGGTGGTGCAGCAGCAGATCAGCAAAGGCGCGACGCCAGAGCAGTGCAGGGTCAACCTCGGGGCCAGGAACATCAAGCCCGTCAACCTGGGCTGGCTGCTCGACGCCCACGAGCAGCTGGCGGGGCTCAGCGAGTCAGCCAGGCGGTGCTACGCCAGCGTGGGCACAGCGAAGGCGTTTGACCGCGACTACCAGTTTGCAGCGCTGCGCGAGATGCAGACCCTGTTCCCGCGCGGTGCGGCCAACAACGAGCCGCCGCACGAGGTGCAGGGTGAGAAGCGGCAGCTGGACACGGTGGACATGGAGGACGACGTGCCCCTTGTGGAGCTGGTGGAGCAGATAACAGAGGCGGTGGAGGGCGGGCAGGCGGCACCCGGGTCGCTGATGGGCGGGGACCCGGGGGCAGGGGAGGATGCAGAAGGGGAGGGTGGCGGTGAGGAGGACCAGGAGCAGGTGTTCCAGCGCCTGCGGCAGGAGGCGAAAGACTACCTGCGGCTCACCACCGCTGACCTGCTGGCCCTCACCGCCAAAAAGCAGCGGAAGAAGAAGGCAGCCAAGCCAGCGGAGGGGGGGGAGGGTGCACAGGATGGCGAGCGCGCCGAAGGCGGGGCAGGGGAGGGGCAGGGGCAGGGGCAGGGGTGGAGCTGGGGGCGAGGCCGCGGGCAGGGGTGGGGCTGCGGGCAGGGGCAAGCGAGGCAGGGATGCCGCCGGGGGCTCAGGGGCAGGCGGAGGCAGGGGCGGGGGACGTGGCAAGAAGCGGAGGGTTGAGGTGGAGGATGAGGAGGAGGACAGCGGCACCACCTTGGAGGGCAGCACGAGCATGGGCGGGGGCAGCGCGAGCGAGGGAGAGGAGAGCGTGGGCGGTAGCAGCACGAGTGAGGAGGGCAGCACGAGCACGGGCGGGGGCAGCACGAGCGAGGGAGGGGAGAGCGTGGGCGGTAGCAGCACGAGCGAGGAGGAGGAGAGCATGGGCGGGGGCAGCACGAGCGAGGAGGAGGAGGGCATGGGCGGTAGCGGCGGGAACGAGGGGGAGGGGGCGGATGCGGTTAAGCCCGCAAATGAGCGGGCAGGGCGCCTGCAGCAGATGAGGGCGATGACCATGCAGAAGCGGGCCCAGCTTTACCAGCTGCAGTCTGCGCAGTGAGCTGATGGCTTTATGGCGTTTGGTGGATGCGGTGTCTTTGCTAACGGGCTGTGGCACAACGCACAAGGTTGGTGTGTTACCGTTACTCTTTGTCACTTTGCTGGGGACTAACTGCATACGGTGCCGTATCAGGCGCTCTGCGCATTCAATAATGCAACGTGAACGGCGGCAGGGCGTGCGTGGGGGGGAGCAACGCGGGGGTGTGGGTATCGTGCTGGCAACGTGAGCGGCGGCAGGGCGTGCGTGGAGGGGAGCAACGCGCGGGTGTCGGTATCGTGCTGGCAACGTGAACGGCGGGGGTTCCAGGCATGGGCGGGGTAGAGAGTGTGGCCAGACGGTGGAGATGCACGGGCAACTGGGGCTATTCTCTGGCCGCCTAGGGAACTGTTGGTTTGCGGTGCCGGAGCTGTGGCTGTTTGCAAGTTTACCGTCGCAATGTCAGCTGTGCAATCACGGTAACAATAGCTGTACGGATACCGTGCGTGTCCACAGGCCTAAGGCACCGGTACCGTACGACGGAAAACAAAAAGCACAGCAGCACAGCAGCTCGCGCGCCAGCATACCGTACCGTACCGTATGCCAGATGCACAAGCAGCATGTGTGCAATACCGATAGCCAACAGCACACAGACGAGCTTGCTCATACAGGTACCGGTGTGAGAAGCTACGGTATGTGGGGGCGGGACCAGGCTGTGGTAGGGTGAACTAGAGGCCCGCACGTCGTGGCCTGTACTTTATGGAGCTTGTCGCTCCTTTCCGTACAGCGAGAGGGGTGGGAAACCCCGTGTCCCTAATGGCCGGGACCAGCTCTGTGTTTCGAGCGGGATGGGGCTGGGCTCTGGAAGGGGACCAAAACTGTAAAACCACACATACATACCGGCATGGTGCCATAACCAACAACGCTCGCGTCACTACGGTGGTACCATACCGGTACCAGATACGGTACCACTCTACCGGTACCGTATGGTTCCGCGGGCAAGCCTTCCTAACCCCTGGTGCTCGCACGTGGCTATGAGTGGCCGCGTACAATGTGCCAGCTCGTTACGGCACGGTACCGGCAGCCCATGTTTGCATACCGGTACATGACCGATACCTAAGGGTACGGTACGGTCACACGGCGTTTACCGTACGTTGCCGTTACGTTACCGGTATCAGGGAAACGGCAACGAGAACGGTAACGTGGTCACAGTCCACGTTACCCACGTCACGTTTGCACCCACGTTACACCAGCTGCTTACCGTAAATAAAAAGGCGTGCCAGCGCCGTTGTGCGAAGGATCCTATACGCCGTTACCATCCTCATACCGTAGTTAACTTGTAAGAAGCTCTAGTACTGGCCGCTGCCTGTACCGATGCCGCATGCACATGTCGTGCCGAGCACAAGGCACACTGTGCATGAAGTACCGGTACGTTGTTACACAGACGCATGCGGCAATTCGTTGGGCATTGTCATTGTACCATCTTCCGTGGCGTGCACTCCGTGCAACGCGATACGGTATGGTACTGCAACAGAACAAGGTTGGCGTGCAGGACATCCCTTAGCACGTTCCAGGGAAACGCCAAAAAGGCCCCAACACGAGGCACACAACTCGAATACGGAACAGCGCAGTGCTGTAGAGACCAGTAGGAACAATGCTGCTTAAAGTTGCATACCGGTATCATGCCAGAATTCCGTAACGGGAGGGGATGCCGTGAGGGGCCCATGGAGGGGCCGCCTGCCTGGGCAGGGGAGGTCCCCTTGCCTGGGAGCGGCCGGACCGACACTCCCAGGCTCACCGGGGCGCCCCGTTCCCTGCCGTACACGTTCGTACAGGCTCACCGGGGCGCCTTTCGCAAACATTTTAATAACCAAATGCTGTCGGGCTTTCTGGTCTTGCCGCGCCAGCGCTATGTATCATCCGACCTTACCGGTACTCGCCCACGGTACCTTACTACATTTCCTTTCGATCCACCGGGCTCTGCGAATCCCATCAATCACCGGGCGCGCATACGGTACTCCCAGGTTGTTCAAACCAAGGTAAGTCTGCGCTGAGCTCAGGGCGTCGCCTGATCTTTCCCCCGTGGTCGCCTCACCCTGCCCCCCTCGGCCCCGCCTTGCTCCTTCAGCGTGTGGAGCCCCTCTCCTGGCCCCTGCCCCAACACGCCTCCACCCCACCCCGCTCCTTCAGCGTGTGGAGCCCCTCTCCTGGCCCCTGCCCCAACACGCCTCCACCCCACCCCGCTCCTTCAGCGTGTGGAGCCCCTACCCCTTCCCCTGCCCCAACACGCCTCCACCCCACCCCGCTCCTTCAGCGTGTGGAGCCCCTACCCCTTCCCCTGCCCCTACACGCCTCGACCCCACCCCGCTCCTTCAGCGTGTGGAGCCCCTCTCCTGGCCCCTGCCCCAACACGCCTCCACCCCACCCCGCTCCTTCAGCGTGTGGAGCCCCTACCCCTTCCCCTGCCCCTACACGCCTCGACCCCACCCCGCTCCTTCAGCGTGTGGAGCCCCTCTCCTGGCCCCTGCCCCAACACGCCTCCACCCCACCCCGCTCCTTCAGCGTGTGGAGCCCCTCTTCCTCCCCCTGACCCGGCACGCCTCCACCCCACCCCGCTCCTTCAGCGTGTGGAGCCCCTCCCCCTCCCCCTGACCCTGCACGCCTCCACCCCACCCCGCTCCTTCAGCGTGTGGAGCCCCTCTTCCTCCCCCTGACCCTGCACGCCTCCACCCCACCCCGCTCCTTCAGCGTGTGGAGCCCCTCTTCCTCCCCCTGACCCTGCACGCCTCCACCCCACCCCGCTCCTTCAGCGTGTGGAGCCCCTCTCCTGGCCCATTCCCCAACACGCCTCCACCCCACCCCGCTCCTTCAGCGTGTGGAGCCCCTCTTCCTCCCCCTGTCCTGAACCTGTAGGCCCAACCTGGCCGCCCAGCTTGTGGCGCGCATGACCCTTCCCAGTCCCCAACCAGCTCATCCTACCATACAGCCTGTGGTGTCTCGCTCCCCATTTCCATGGTCCCCATCCTATCGTGCATACCCACGCGTGCACCCACCCATGTCAGTGACGTGGCACCCCTAGGGGTGCCCTCAGCGCCTGACCATATCACACACCCTGTTGCTCTCGGTGCCCCCGTTTTTGTAACTCATCTTGAAGGTCGTAACCCCATGGGGCTGTAATCTGAGCTCTGCGTTCCTGCCTGCGTTGAGAAGCAGTGGACGGTATAATGCTGTACAGAATGGGGATGGGGAGTACCGGTACAATGCCGGTACCGGCAGCTTACCTACCTTCAGTGTTGTTTCTGTGCCTTTGTTAGAGGTAATGGTACCCAGCTGATGGGCCCAAGGGAACTGGGAGAGGCTGACGAGCCCTAGCCCACCAAGCGTCAGCGTAGGTACCATTCAACCCTCATTAGCAGCATGTTGCACCGCAAGGTTGTACACAGCTGTCGTACGGTTGCCTTCAAATAGATGCTGCTTCCTTGCTTTGCAAAACGGCAAATTAATACCCCGGACCTATGTAAAAACGCAACTTAATTGCCTAAGGCTTTGACAAAAACGCAAATTAATTCGCCTGCGGCGGGCATGTAAATTAAATTTGTGCCACTACGGTAATGGGCCGTACGCGGTACAAGGGGCCACTCCTCCACCCCTCCGGTACCGTCCCTTCCCGCTAGCCCTCAGCTAAGACACATGGCATGCCCAACACCACCTCGCGGCCGCTTGAAACCAGGCTCTACCACCCAAGTCATTGCACACCTGCAGACCCTGACAACACACAGCCCCCACCCCCCCACCTTCATGACCAGCTCGAAGCCGGGCCCTGCCTCCCACCCACGCATCACACGTGTCCCGCGCACACACCCTGCCGATACATACGCCCTGCTAATACACAGTCCACCCACCTTCTCCAATCCGATTAGCTTAACACCGATCTCCACCGCTAACCATGTGCGCCTCCGGAACGCACTACCCCAGCTATCACACACACTGCGTAACACCCACCCTGCTAATACACAGCCACCCTCCCTTTCCTGACCAGCTTGAAGCCGGGCTCCACGAAGGCCAGCAGCCAACCTACCCCCACACCTACCCCCTGTTCCGTGCACACAGCCAGCTGATACACACATGCTGTTAATACACAGCCGCAACCCACCTTCTCCGTCACGACCAGCTTGAAGCCGGGCTCCACGAAGGCCTGCGCCTGCTTGGTGAACAGCGATCGCTCGGCAATGTCCAGGGGCTGGGGGGTGGGGAGGAAGTGGGGGAAAATGTTGGTGATACATGTATTGCGTGCATCGTACGGTACTAACAACAATCTCATATCTTACGTGTGTGTGCGCGCACTACAGGCTAGGTGAGTCTATACGGTACTTGACGAGTTGACCAAATATCGTTGACCAAACATCACCATGTGCCGTACAGGCCCCAACCTCCCCCACACCCTCCAATGCCCCGCGCCGCGCCCCTCCCTGTCCTCCACTGCGACCTTGCACCGCGCTTGCACTGCTGTGCCCCACCCGGGCCTGAGCGTGTACAACCCCACCCCGCCCCCCCCCCCTTCGTCGATTTGCAAGCTCCGTCGTCCGTCCTACCGCCCCCCACCCACCCCCTGCTGCAGCCGCGGCCGCACACGAGGCAGGCGGATATATACGGGCCTGACGTGCCCAACCGAGTACGGGGCGCTGGCAGGGGGCCAGGGCCTGCCTCCATAGCCCCTTGGCCCGCTGCACTGCTGCTGTCAACACTGGCGGTCGGCTGGCACTGCCGCTGTGCTTGCAGCAGCTGCTGTCACACTGTTGGTACGCATATGCGCTGCTGCTCCTGCTCCGTCCTGACCCTGGGCACTAGGAGGATACCGTATGTCATGCGCGGTGCGGCTTGTGCCATGGGGCAGGGATGGCCCAGCCGCAGGCCAACAGACACCAAAAGGCCACGGATGTGGGAAACCCCAACCTCTCAGGCCAGCAGCCTCAGCCCCAGCCCCGACCCCGGCTCCAGCCGCAGGTAAGCGAGGTAGGCCAGCACGCGGCTGTGGTGCACAGGGCGGACGCCTCATCATGCCTTCCTGCCCGGGGTGCAACTGGCCTGCAACCCTGACGCACGGGGCCTTGCCCGTGGAGCCAAAGAGGAGGGGTGAGCACAGCCACAGCCACAGCCCCTTCCCAGGCCGGTAGGGGGCCTGGCCGCCTCGGCTAGACTGCTGGCGGCGGCGGTGGCGGCGGCAGCCGGGGACAAGGCCGTGGCCGCGGAGACATCACCCTAGGCTGCCTCCGCCAAGCGCCAGAGCACGTGACGGCTGCACGCTTCCACCACTTCGGCAATGGCCCCCGCCGCTGCTGCTGTGAGCGGCCATCCGCCTCCTGCCCCCAGCTGCCTGATGTACTGGAACCTTCGGCCCCCTCGCCTGCGCGGTGACCGCTGTGCACCGAACCCCAGGCCCCGTACCACTACCATGTGCGCATGCACGCACTGACCACCGAACATGGACATTACCGTGCGCGCAGCACCATCACCCGCTCGCATGTCCCCACCTGCGAAATGACCCAGGTGCATAATGGCTTGAGCCCCACAGCCCCTCCCCGTCCTCCCTCCATCTCCCACCCCACCCAGCGACTTGCAGACCACGTCTGTCTGCCTACCGCCTAAACCCCCTCGCCCCGTCCTCCACTCCAGCCTTCTTGGCATTCAGTGGTGTACCGCCCAGAGCCGCACAGGCCCAGCTCGCCCCACCCCGCCCGACGCCCCCGCACTCCGCTCCACCCAAACATAACCCTCCATGCCATTCTCGGCACACACCGTCCTGCACACCCACCTGCGCGGCTGCAGTGTTGCTGAAAGCAATAGCCTCCTACCCACACCACCCCAGGCCCGCCTCCTCCCTCTCCCCTTCTCCCCAGCCCACCTGCGCGGTGACCATGGCGCAGTGCACCTCCTCCTTGTGGGCTAAGGTCCATTGCAGCACTGCCTGCTGCCGCAAGCCCCATGCCGTGACCGCCGTGCGGTGTACCTTGAAGCCACACAAACCCCCCACCCTACCCCACCCCACCCCCGACTTGACACCCTTCCCTGCACTCCCGCCTGCACGGTGACCACGGTGCCTGGGGTCTGGGTGGCTGGGGGTGGGTGCCTGGGGTCTGGGTGGCTGGGGGTGGGTGCCTGGGGTCTGGGTGGCTGGGGGTGGGTGCCTGGGGTCTGGGTGGATGGGGGTGGGTGCCTGGGGTCTGGGTGGATGCATGGGGTTGGGTGCCTGGGGTCTGGGTGGATGGGGGGGCTCGTGATGTACATGTGGTGTTGGAGACGCGTGCATACCGTGGCTGCGTGGGTGTGGATTACATGGGCGACTGCAGACGTGCGTGCCCAACTTCGGAGATGCAGGTGGCTGTGCTGTCAAGGGCCGAGCTTGAGGGGCTGTGTGGATGTAGCTCGCACATGCCATGGCAAGTGTGTGACAATGCCGCACCAACATGACACTGTCTGTCTACTTTCCTTCCGCTGCAATCCTGGCCGCAGGTGTTCCCGCACCCTCCACGCCTCCCCTTTCCCCCTGCAACCCCTGCCACCTGGCGGACCAGCGCAATTCTGGCGTTGCCTTATTGGTGACAAGTTGACGGGTTGCCTCCCCAACATCATCGACCCTATTCTAGGTCGTTATTCACCTGGCGACACTTCCCATCCCTCGCACTCCCAGCACCTCCCGAGCACAACGTAGCCCCACCCCTGGTACGTGGTAGAGCTCATCCTGCACCTTGGGCAGCACCCCCTCCTTGGCTGCCACCTGCCATGCTAGTGTAACGACCTGAGCGGATTGACCACTGAGCAGTAGAGGAGCAGTCGGCTGCACGAGGAGGGAAAGGGGGATACCTCGCATGACTCGAAAGGCCGACAGCGTGACGGAAAGCAGGCGAGCGTTCTGGAGATGGGCAAGTGAGTAATAGAAATGGTCTTACCAGTTTGTAGTCCGTGGCGGGCTTCTTAGCCGCAGAGGCAGCCGCGAAGGAGCGGACCCGTGCGCATCGCAGACCACGCCGGGAGCGATGTTGCGACACCGAGTGATGGCTGCGCCCGGGATGCCATACTGCTTGAGCTATATCATGCTGACGTACCAGCTGCTGTGCAAACTGCTCCTGCCCAGCCCGGCGGGCTAGAAGGCAGGCCGCTCTCGCCAGCATCATTTTTCAGTTCCTTGTTATCAGTTAACGAGGTGATCAGCCTACGTCAGTGGTGCTACGGTGCAGCTTAATGACAGGCAAATATCCGTGTCTCGGTGAAGGCCAGCTCTCCGGGAGTTAAAGGAGGCAGTTGTTTCAACGGTACCGCAACCACCTTACTCCCCACGGTCCGCCCCTCACGCCCTCTTCTGTCCAGCACGCATGCGCAGCCTCCAAGGACCCCTTGCATGCCATTAGTGCCACTACTTGCACCAAAGCGCAGTCATCTGCTGGGCTTGACGGACGCCCATTGCACACGTCCTGCCTCGCTGTCCCCCTGCTGCCCTGTCATGTCCTCTTACACCAGGCCACGCCCGCTCACAGGCTGCAGCTAGCAACTGGTGAAAACCACACAAACCGAAATCCCACCCGTGGGTATCCTGGTACCTGGCACTTGACACTAGGGTACCAGCCTGCGTGCTGTACCGCAATACGGGGCTGAACAGGCCATGACGAGCAGCTTTCCCACTCATGTCGTGCATGCGTCTCCTCCCCTGGGGTGTCAGGCGACTGCGCGCTGTCCCAAGGGCAAGGGGCGGAAGTCCTTTTCCATCCGATGCACACCTGCGCCACCCCCATCAGGCCCAGCCGACCCACCTGGAGCGAGGGTAGCCGCAGCGGGCTCTCCTGTGTCTGGCTGCACCCCTGGGCTGCACACGGCGCCCCACTCCTGCTGGCTTTGGCCGGGGTGTCGCGATGTACGGCTGAGCAAAGGCGGGCTCTAAAAGCTCAGGTGGCATTGGCGGGGTCGCCACACCACTTGTAGACCGGGCTGCTGCTGCCGCCCATCCTGCTGCTGTTGTGGCTACTGGTGCTGCCTCCACCGCTGCGCCCCTGCGAAGAGAACAAGCGTGCCTGCATCGTGCATGCCTGCCCTGCACCTCTGCACCCCTGCAACCGACGCTGCAAGCCTGGCCGGGCCCGGCCCCACGCACTGTCAGGGGTCTCCTCTGCCTTGTCTAGACAGCAGCAGATCTGCTGCTGCCCGCTGAGCCCGCGGTGCCATCACTGCAGAGGACCTCCCCTTCCGGCGTCAGCGGCCTTCACTGCGCCCAGCACGCCTCCCACCCTCATCCAGGGCATGGAGCCTCCTGTCAACATACAGCCATTGCTTGAACGACTTGGCCCTTCTGCTTGCGTTACCGGTACTTGCTCAAGCCATTGCAGCTTTGCGCTGTAGGAGGACACAGCTCATTTCATTTCTGTGGAAGGTTTGCAGGTTTACAGGTAAAGAGACGGGAAGAGATAGACGGGAAGGGACAGGCCGGCGCTCAAAACCCGACCAGCACAAGCAAGCACCAGCACCGAACCGCAACTGAAGTAAGGAGGGACCACGTAGGGAAGAAGAGGACCTGAAAACAAACACCACAGAACACTCATTACCTCGATCATGATCAGGCCATGACACACGCAGCATGGATAAATCCAGGCAGCCAAGCAATGGGAGCTGCAACATACCCTACAACGTGTACGACAGAGGTAGCAAGCACACACATCCCCTCGCTGTGTCTCGGTCCGGTTATATATGGACCGTTGCTCCGTTGGACCCCCGTCTTTTGCCCAGAGTGTAACACTGAATCACGCGTACCTACATTCCAGCGGCAAGACATTTGGCACACAAAGCCGTACTATACTGCCCCGCCGGGTACGTATCATGCACTGGCATAACCCACGCACGCACACTCATGCCACCTGCACTTCCGTACTGCTGGACACATCCCATGCGCTATCTATAGGATTCAAGGCACACACGAGCGGCGGCCTAGCGACAGGACGTTTGGCACATCAAAATTTTGCTGTCCCGCCGGGTACCATGCACTGCTCTAACCCACGCACACTCTTGCTGCCCACAATTACATACTGCCGGACACGCCCCATGCGCTACCGAACTCGAGCCGTACATACACTCATGGCAATCCAGCAGCAGGGCATTTGGCACACAAAACCGTACTGTCCCGGCGGGTACTGTGCATTGCTCTACCGTAACCCACGCACACTCATGCTGCGCGCAGCAGGTGCCTTATGCCGGACACAACCCGTTCCCTCGGAATTCAAGGCACCAGCTGCTGGCATACAGTATGCACATGGGCAACGTTCCCAGCGGCTGGACGTTCGGCACACAAAACCTGGCTGCCCTGCCGGCTAGTGTTGCTCCAACCAACCCACGCACACAAATGTACAGGCAGTGCACCAATAAATAAAGTACCACACTTCCTTACTGGTGCACAACCGTACACACAAACGCCGCACATCCTTGCTGAAGCCCAACCGTTCGTGCATGCAAATACCACACTTCCTTACCGGTACTGATCCCCAATCCTGTACGACACACGTATGACCGTCCGTGCGCACAGTGCCCATCCAAGGCACCGTTCGTAATGGTGCCTACATGCTCCATGCATGTTACGACCATACGTTCAGCGTTGTGCCAAGCATGCATACTCAGTGGCATGGGACCGCCCCTGCGCAGTGGCATTTACGACTGCGTGCGATGGAAGTACCTGCAATGCAGTGGCCGCAGTGCCCCATTCCTTCTGGCACCGCACAGCACCGCATCCATGTGCTCCCGTACGTAAGTTGCATGCATGTCGCGCGCGGGATCCCGTACGATGTCTGCAGTGCGGCCCCTCCCCTTTGTGACCCCGCCTATACATGCATGTGCATTGCAGTCGTATGTGCCGAACACGCACGCCGGCCATGCATGCACACCTGCCCATACATACAGCGCAGTGAGCGACATTTTCCTATTTGTCTGTTTGTCAGGGATTTTTTATATCCCACTCCCGCACCGCATCCGCAGCAATGGTGTTATGGCCTCGGCGTAAGAAGAAATACGCACGTATCCACGTGTAAATCCACCCACAACGTTAACGAACGCCAAAAACGCGTGCACTTTCCATTCCGCACGTGCTGGGGCGGGACGGAGGCCACTTGCAATCCACACAACGTCTCCATCACCCCTGGTACCGGCAAGCTGCCCACGCACCGTCGCCAAGATGTTCACACAAGGTACGTACGATGCATAAGTGGGAAGGGGTGTAGGACACAAAGGCCGCTGCGTAACATGCACTTCAGGACACACGCTAACACACAGGTCGGGGATCATGCGGGCACTTGCGCTTGCATCCTTGCTTAATACGGCAAATATACGCACGAACAGACCTGGCAGTCACGAACGTTGGAAATTTCAGCGCAGTACGGCAACAGGTACGGTGCGTACGATACGGCAACAGGAACGCTCAAACACTGATGAAACGTTTGGTACGGTATGGCAATAGAAATGCGCAATTAATGGTGCGGCAACAGAAGCAGCTATGGCGGCAGCGCCCGAGGCAGCAGCGTGGGGCAGCACACCCGGGCTGCATCCACAAGCGAGTACACACACTGCTGGGTGAGGCACAGCTTGGCAGCTGCGTTGCAGTGCCCCCGCCTCCTGAGCTTCAAGCAGACATTTGCACTCCTGCTCGCTGCGAAGTCGCCAGCGGATAATGGTAACGACAGTACGGTGTACGGTATGCCGTTGTGGGTGCCGTTCTGGAAGCTGGTCGGTACCCGGCCTCCGTTGACGGTTGTGCTGCGGAAGGTGCTGGTGGTCGCACACTTGGAGTCTGGGGGTGGGGCCACACAGCGGCAGCAGCAGCAAAGCAGGGCGTTGCGTTACACAGATAGAGGTCACAGCATCTACACGTGCGGACGGGTGGTGGGGGCAACGCTGGGGGCCCTGCAAACAGCGGCAGAAGCAAACGTCAGGCACGCACAAGGTGACACACATTGCGCTGATGAGTGCCGCAACTATGGTATGTAGGTAATGAAGTTCCCTTTCCGTCAACAGAAGCGTTTCTCCCAGGATTGATGTACAGCCGGCACATATAGGCGGCCGGCGCAGCAGTTGCTTGCGTGGTGGTCCAGCCCCGTGCTGCCCTGTGCAGTATGTAGGATGCCGTGAGGGAAGGTACACACGAGTACTCCAAAGTTAAGAGCCCTGTGCTGCCCTATGCCCTTTGCCACTGCACAGACACCTGCTGAGACCGCCCACCCCCATCCACCCCCAGCCACCCAGACCCCAGGCACCCACCCCCATCCACCCAGACCCCAGCCACCCACCGCCATCCACCCAGGCCAAAGGCACCCACCCCCAGCCACCCAGGCCCCAGGCACCCGCCCCCATCCACCCAGGCCCCAAGCGTCCACCCCCATCCACCCAGGCCCCAGCCAGGCACCCATCCCCAGCCACCCAGGCCCCAGCCAGGCACCCACCCCAGCCACCCAGGCCGCAGGCACCCACCCCAGCCACCCAGGCCCCAGGCACCCACCCCCATCCACCAAAACCCCAGGCACCCTCCCCCATCCACCTAGACCCCAGGCACCCACCCCCATCCACCCAGGCCCCAGGCACCCACCCCCAGCCACCCAGGCCCCAGGCACCCACCCCCATCCACCAAAACCCCAGGCACCCACCCCCATCCAACCAGGCCCCAGGCAACCATCCCCAGCCACCCAGACCCCAACCACCCACCCCCATCCACCCAGCCCTCATCCATCTACCCCCAGCCACCCAGACCCCAGGCACCCAACCCCAGCCACCCAGACCCCAGGCACCCACCCCATCCACCCAGGCCCCAGGCACCCACCCCCAGCCACTCAGACCCCAGGCACCCACCCCCAGCCACCCAGACCGCAGGCACCCAACCCCCAGCCACCCAGGCCCCAGGCACCCAACCCCAGCCACCCGGACCCCAGGCACCCAACCCCATCCACCCAGACTCCAGGCACCCAACCCCATCCACCCAGACCCCAGGCACCCACCCCCAGCCACCCAGACCCCAGCCAGGCACCCACCCCCATCCACCCAGACCCCAGGCACCCACCCCATCCACCCAGACCCCAGCCACCCACCCCAGCCACCCAGACCCCAGGAACCCACCCCAGCCACCCAGACCCCAGGAACCCAACCCCATCCACCCAGACCCCAGGCACCCAACCCCATCCATCCAGACCCCAGGCACCCACCCCCAGCCACCCAGACCCCAGGCACCCACCCCATCCACCCAGGCCCCAGGCACCCACCCCCAGCCACCCAGACCGCAGGCACCCACCCCCATCCACCCAGACCCCAGGCAGCCAACCCCCAGCCACCCAGGCCCCAGGCACCCAACCCCAGCCACCCGGACCCCAGGCACCCAACCCCAGCCACCCAGACTCCAGGCACCCAACCCCATCCACCCAGACTCCAGGCACCCAACCCCCAGCCACCCAGGCCCCAGGCACCCAACCCCAGCCACCCGGAACCCAGGCATCCAACCCCAGCCACCCAGACTCCAGGCACCCAACCCCATCCACCCAGACCCCAGGCACCCACCCCAGCCACCCAGACCCCAGGCACCCACCCCCAGCCACCCAGACTTCAGGCACCCACCCCATCCACCCAGACCCCAGCCACCCACCCCCATCCACCCAGACCCCAGCCACCCAACCCCATCCATCCAGACCCCAGGCACCCACCCCATCCACCCAGACCCCAGGCACCCACCCATCCCCTACTCAGCCCCGGGTAAGTAACCGTGATTTGTGTTCCTGCTCGTCAACACACTTTCTCTTCTCGTGCAGTCACCAGCTCTTCCATGTTTCCCTGACGCCTTGCACGGTTTCCTCGCGTTTTCTGCATACTCCACTCAGCCCCGGAACACTGCAGACCGTCATCCTGGAAGCGTGGGAGGCAACGAATTTCCCCTGGCCATCCGGTCCCCCAGCTACGGCACGACCCCTTGCACAAGACGCAGCCACGGCCTGACATCACGTATACCAACGCTGGAGGCGGACGAAGCATGCTTGCGCACCTCCACGTGGGTTAATGAGGTGGATGGGGTGTGTTGCACTGGACACAGGCACGGCCTGGCCCCCATGTCTCACCGATGAGCAGCTCAAAGGTTTGGGGCGCCATCCTCCTGCAGGGCCTCCCCCGCAGTCCACTGCTGCCGGCGGCCCTCTTGGGGCCCAGCCGGTTCACCTGCATGCAGCAGCAGGGCACGCAGTAACTAAGCAACTAAGCGCTTCTTCTCGCGTACTTGGATGTATACATTTATTAACTTCATCCTCCTGTGTAAGCCGTGTATCCGTGCATCTGAGTAACTGCAGGGCCTTTCACGTTTCAATAGAGGAAGCTTGCTTTATCGCTCGCTGCGTGAGTTTCTGGTCTGCGTAGAAGTACAACATGCAATCATTGCAAGCAGAGAGCAAGATAGCGGATGGTCAGAGCTGAGGCCACCCCCGCCCTGCCGTACCTGAAAGCACAGCGTCCGTGCACCTGGCCTTGTGTCCTCGAGCAGGGCGAACCGTGACAGTGACATGTTGCGCTGCGTGCATGAGCCGAATGGGAACGCAGCAGCAAGCAGCAGACTGGAGTCCGACTGGGGTACTGGTGGCGAGGGGGCCAGGGTTGGGGGGGCTGGGACTGGAGGCGCTGGTGATTCAGGCAACGGGTCCGGCAGGGTGGGCTGTGTATGGTTGTGTGGGTGTGGAGCAACACCCGGCACAGGCAGGGCTCCCCTGGGCACAGGTGTCGCATCAGGGATTTGAAGTGGTGGTGCTTGAATCACAGGAGGAGGGGGCCTTGGAACAACAGGCGGTGGGGGCACCGGTGGGGGCGGCGGAGGGCTGGGTGGCCGGGGGCTGGAGCTGGGAGGATCTTTGGCCGGGGGAAAGTAGTTTGCAGGCAAGGGGCTGGGGACGTTCGCATTGGAACTTGAGGGGCTGGGGGGCGCAGGGCTTGGCGGTTGGGGTCTTGGGGGCTCTGGACTGGGCGGCTGAAGGATGGGTGAGAGGGGGTTGGAGCGGACAGTAGTGGGCGAGTCGGAGGGCGGGAGGGGAAAGAGGGCACAGGGCTGGGTGGCTGTGGGCTGGGCGGGAGGGGGAGGGGGGCTCAGGGCTGGGCGGCTGAGGGCTGGGCGGGAGGGGAGGGGGCTTAGAACTGGGCGGGTAAGGGCTGGGCAGGAGGGAGAGGGGCTCAGAACTGGGTGGCTGGGGGCTGAGCGGGAGGGGGGGGGGGCTCAGGGCTGGGTGGGAGGGGGGAGGGGCTCAGGGCTGGGCGGGAGCGGGGAGGGCGGCTCAGGGCTGGGTGGATGAGGGCTGAGCAGGAGGGAAGAGGGGGCTCAGGGCTGGGTGGATGGGGGCTGGGCGGGAGGGGAGGGGCTCAGGGCTGGGTGGATGGGGGCTGGGCGGGAGGGGGGAGGGGGGCTCAGAAATGGGCGGGTAAGGGCTGGGCGGGAGTGGGGAGTGGGGCCCAGAACTGGGTGGCTGGGGGCTTAGCGGGAGCGGGGAGGGCGGCTCAGGACTGGGTGGCTGGGGGCTGGGTGGAGGGAGGGAGGGTCAGGGCTGGGTGGATAGGGGCTGGGTGGGAGGGGGGAAGGGGGCTCAGGGCTGGGCGGGTAAGGGCTGGGCGGGAGGGGGGAGGGGGGCTCAGAACTGGGCGGGTAAGGGCTGGGCAGGAGTGGGGAGTGGGGCTCAGAACTGGGTGGCTGGGGGCTGAGCGGGAGGGGGGAAGGGGGCTCAGGGCTGGGTGGGAGCAGGGAGGGCGGCTCAGGGCTGGGTGGATGGGGGCTGAGTGGGAGGGAAGAGGAGGGCTCAGGGCTGGGTGGATGGGGGCTGGGTGGGAGGAGGGAGGGGGCCTCAGGGCTGGGTGGATGGGGGCTGGGTGGGAGCGGTGAGGGCGGCTCAGGGCTGGGTGGATGGGGGCTGGGCGGGAGGGGGGAAGGGGGCTCAGGGCTGGGTGGATGGGGGCTGGGTGGGAGCAGGGAGGGCGGCTCAGGGCTGGGCGGCTGTGGGCTGGGCGGGAGGGGGAGGGGGCTCAGGACTGGGCGGCTGGGGGCTGGGCGGGAGGGAAGGGGTGCTCAGGGCTGGGTGGATGGGGGCTGGGTGGGAGGGGGAGGGGGCTCAGGGCTGGGAGGATGCGGGCTGGGTGGGAGGGAGGGGGCTCAGAGCTGGGTGGCTGGGAGCTGGGTGGGACGGGGAGGGGGCTCAGAAATGGGTGGATGGGGGCTGGGCGGGAGGGGGAGGGGGCTCAGAAATGGGCGGGTCAGGGCTGGGTGGGACGGGGAGGGGGCTCAGGACTGGGTGGATGGGGGCTGGGTGGGAGGGGGGGGGGGCTCAGGGCTGGGTGGATGGGGGCTGGGTGGGAGGGGGGAGGGGGGCTCAGGGCTGGGCGGATCAGGGCTGGGCGGGTCAGGGCTCGACGGGTTAGGGCTGGGCGGGTGGGGACTGGGTGGGCGGGGACTGGGCGGGTGTGGGCTGGGTGGCTCTGGACTGGGCGGAAGGGGACTGGGGGGTTCCGGACTGGGCGGGTGTAGGCTGGGGGGTTCCGGACTGGGTGGGTGGGGACTGGATGGGTGAGGGCTTGGGGGCTCTGGATCGGGTGGGTGGGGGCTGGGCGGATTGGGGCTGGTAGGGGGTCCCGGGGGGCAGGGGCAACGAATACTTGCGGCCACAAAGGCCAGCGCTGGAGCAGTGGAAGGATTTCTGCAGACTCCATGGTCGCCAATGGTGGCTACATCGCCAATTCCAAACAGGTTGCCCTGCAAGGTGTTTGGAATTTAGTAGGGATTAGTAGTAGGGCTTAGTAGCAGGGTTTAGTACGTAGGAGGGACGGTAAGCTCCTGAATATTGCTGTGCACGGCTTTCATGGCCACCTTGCCGGCGCCCATCTTATACGTAGGCAACATGTGTGGCATGCATGTGCGCAGCATGCAACCTTCTCACGAAGAAAACATATGCATGCTGATAGCCAAACAAGGCAGACTCGCAAGTAAGACAGTTACCAGCATGCGCACGTTAAAGTTTACTCAGGTGTTGGCCTGGATTGACTTACATTTTCTCCAACTTCAACAACAAGGGCGTAGAGGTGTTGGGCACCTGTTGAAGGGGTGCTGCACACAGCAGCAGCAGACATCCCCAGTTCGGCATATCTCATTTGGATAGCACGTCCCCCCTTTTTACCAAGTACTTGGTTGGTGTGGGTGGGCGTGGCGGGGAGGCTGCCGCCGTTGCAGAAGTACTCCGTAGCCTCATCAATTCTCCCCCCAAACAGCAGAGACCATACACGGACGGGAGTACCCTTATCAATTTCGTAGTCAAAGCTGAGCGAGAGGATGCCATCCCGAAGGTCGCTAGTTGTGTACGCGTCGGCAGTGAATGCCATATCAGGTGTTGGAGACGACACAACAGAGAAGAGCCCTAGTTGAGCATTGAATGTAACTTCGCATCCGTAGGTAGGATCCTCTTGGGCCGCCACCAGCACAGCATGAGGAGCCAGTAGCAACTGCAGCAGCAATGTCAAGGCCAGCAGGAAACTAAAGGGCAGCAGCTCGCAGTGATGGTGTTGCACCCTCCTTCTGGGCCGATGCTGAACAGCGTTCCAGCTGCTGCTGCTGCTGCTGCTGCCACCGCTGCTGCTGCCGCTGCTGCTGCCACTGTTACTGCTGCTGATGCTGACTGGTGACAGCAGTGACCCTGCTGTGGGAACCCCTAGTGCTTGAGCACAGCCAGCAACACCTGCAGGCAACAGCACCCAGGCACACGTGCACATACAGGTGTTGTGAGGGAAAGCAGCAACCGCTTCGTTATTGGTTGTTCAGCTTGCCCCCGTGTGCTGTGACTAAGATGTGTGCATGTGCTAGGGCAGGCTAGGGGCAGGCTAGTTCTGCCCCTCAGTGCGTGCACTTGCTGGGCTGCACAGTACGGTCGAAAACAACTGTATTTTTACAGATACGGCAAATGCTATGTTCCTAAACAACGGTCAAATACGCTAAAAATACGGTCGTGCCAGTCCCACTCCCTGAAGCAAGGGAGGTCCCCTCCCGCGTGCTGCCAGACCTGGCCAGACACAAGGGGAGCTCCCTGCAAGGCACAGCGGCCTCTAATCCACACTTTTTGAGACATAATAAGAAGCGTCTCACACACGCATGTGCACTTGCTGTGCTGGGGTTTTGCTGGCGCCTGGTCTCCCTTGGACCTGTATGGGACGCTCCTGGTACATGTGACACTACCACATGCCGTGCCAGCCCTGGACCGCAGACCGTATTTCTCTCATGTACGGAAGGAAAAAGCCGTACACCGTACATGTACGCGTACATCGTACTGTGCAGCCCAGTGCACTTGTATTATGTGTCAAGCACCCACATGTGCAGACGAGCCTGGATGAGCCCGATCATACCCAACCACCTCGGGGCTCAGGCAGCAAACGTACATATGTACTACATACTGTACTGCATGCTCGCTCGAATTGGGCATGGCTGGCGTCTTGGCTGGCAGGCCCAGGAGCGTGGGGTAACTGGTTGGGGCTGGGGCAGGAAGTGCCTGCTGGCAGCATCCCTACCCCTGTTGCCCACATGTGCGTGCCTGATCGAAATGACCCAAAGGCCTTCGGCGCTGTCTTAGAGTGCGTGGTATTGGGTTTAATGGTCGTTGGGGCCGGGCATGTGTGGCGCCCTGCCGTGGGCTTGGGTGTTGCTGGCAGGGTGTGGGGCCGGTGTGGAGAGCAGGGGCGGGGCAGAGAAGACGAGGGGCTGCTTGGCAGCATCCCTAGCCATGTTGCCCAGCCAAATGTGCGGGCCTACCTTTGTGAACAAACACAGCTATGTGGGGGCGGTACCAGGCTGTGGTAGGGTGAACTTGAGGCTCGCACGTCGTGGCCTGTACTTTATGGAGCATATCGCTCCCCTCCGTACAGCGAAAGGGGTGGGAAACCCCGTGTCCCTAATCGCCGGGACCGACCAGCTCTGTGTTTTGAGCGGGATGGGGCTGGGCTCTGGAAGGGGACCAAAATTGTGTAACCATACAAACACAAATTCCACAAGCGCTAAGCTAAGGGTGTGTTCATGTGCAACCTTGTTCGCACCGGTTCGGGCCCACAACCGCCAACAACCCAGGCTGGTTCGAGTACACGTATCTCCCTCTCGTTGTGCAGCAGCATGTTAGGCATGTTAGGCTAGTTCCGTTCGTCCTTTCCTATTGCTCTCGCGGTAGGTACGTTTCTGCTTACGTGCAAGAATCATAAGTGCATCCAACGCAAAAATACCCAGTAGAGGAGTACAGTGTGGTAATTACATTGCAAGATCATCTTATTTGTTTACTTGGGCAGACTTGGATTCGCCTTGTTGGTTCGCCTTGATTTAGTTCGTTCGGATGTATGCGTCATACCACAGTACAGCTATGAGCACAACGCGCTATGAGTCCCCCCTGCCTCACTGAGTGCTCTCTAATAGTTTGAATGCAATACACGACTCGGTATACATGCCATGTATATAACATGTTTTGTCAGGCGCGGGCACCATAATGGCACCATTATGGAAGCGTGAACGAGGCGCCTTGCCCACTCGTAAAGGCCTTATGACAACGTATGCTGCTATTATCAAGTATCTAAAGCTGAACATGCCATGCGTGCGACACATCAACCCTTTCCTCGCGCGCGGGCACCATAATGGCACCATAATGCACCGTGGAGGAGCCGTGGGTAACCTGCCCCTCGCGCACACGAAGGCCGTGTGACAATTAAAGCTGCTAGTTTCAAGTTTCTGGAATTGGGCCATGCATGCACAGGGTGTGGCACGTGCCCAAGGACCCTCAGTAGTCGCCTCACCGTCGCCATCGCCTGCTGCTTGCAACGGCCGCGGCGCCAACGCCCCCCCGCCGACCCTTTTAGCCTCCAGCATGGTTGCCGCTGAGGGTCAGGCCGGCCTCCAGAGCACTTCGGGAGTGCTACCTCGCCCGATGGAGAGACATTAGCAGTATGTGGTTTTCGTTGATGAGGACGGAACCTAAATGTTGGCAATGAAGTAAATATGTTCGTAACTTGTAATTTTGTACTATTTTATCAAGTGGGCTTCACCCTGCGTGCGGTGCTGAAGTGGAAGTGGGCCGGCCGTACAAGCGCTATGAGTATGTGGCCTTACTTTCCGGCCCTGCGAGGTTGCTAACGCTGTATCTGTTATTAGCTAGGGTTGATAAGCCACCCGCGCAGCCAGAAGGAAAGGAAGATAAGCGTCAAGTACGGCAGCGGTACCCGATGGTACAGGAAGTAGGTGCCAAAGACGCGAAACATGCGTGAGGATATTTATGAAGGAATACGTTGAAGGGGATAAACAGCAGCGAGAATGGGCGAGGGCGATGAGGCGCGCGCTTGCGGGTTTGAGCGCTGTCCGCATGCAGTCGCAGTGATTCGATCGACACGCTAGTGGACTGCCCTGCGCGGCAATGAAGGTCGGGGCGCCGGGCTATGCGCCGGTGTTGGACTTGAGCGCGAGGCCGGCCGATGGGGAGCAGAGCGGCCTGTGTCGGCCTTTGTACTTGGTTACACCTGCACCCAGACGAGAGCATCGCGCGCTGCGCCTGCCGGTTGCAGCTACGGCAGGTTACAGTTACTTACAGTTACAGGCAGGGGAGACCTCCCCTGGTTACAGGACCACGTCTGCATTTTGTAGCCTGAGTCTTCGCACGGACATAGGGCCGGTGTTAACACGTTGCATGTTCTTACAGCAAGGCGACCTGTTGAGCCGACAGCCGAGCCGTCAAGCCGTGAACGTCTGCATTTTTAGGCCTTAGTGTGTACAGGTGTGGACACGGGTGTATGGGTTGTGTACACACGGCCTGTGTGCTTACACATACCCCAGCCGTGTGAAACACGGGCTGTGTACCTGCAGGTGCACCATGGTGTAAACACGGCCGTGTGGTACACGGTGTGTAAACACGGGCCGTGTAGTTGCGACAACACCATGGTGTAAACACGGTGCAGTGTACACACCCAGCAACAACACGTACACAGTTGTACGTACTTGAAACGCTACACAAAGCAGTGCCAAGGCTGCAACACCAAGCCCTTCTGTAGTGACGTCACCACAAAAGGGGTCAGCCTTGCGGGCCTTGGCGCCAGGCCAAGCGCGAAAGCTCCTTGCCAGGCACGCTAGCGACGCGGACGTACCAAATGACGGTACAAGGATATAGTAATTTGCCACGGTAACTGCAGTTGTGCAGAACAGCGGAGAGTTGACTGTTGTTGACTCGTTGTTGAATGGCATATCCACGCTTGCGTTGAGGACGAAGGTTAAGCAGCATGTATGATATGTACTCACTAATGCGACAACAGGGTATGGCGCATAGGGCACAAGAGCGCAGCATCGTTTCAACCTTCCTCGATGCGGCCGGTACCGTGGTTTGTGGGCCGTACCGTATGGCTTCCGGCCGCGCCACACAACGCCAGCCACCCTGGCGGGCGTGTCACTTACAGATACAAGTCTGGGCAGGGTTTGGTGGTAACGCACAGCCGGGTGCACGCGTGGTGGGGCCGGGAGCCTGTTCTGGGTGGGGTACCTGGGAGGGGCTCCGCTGGGGCACCAGGTGGGGCTCCCCTGGACAGTAGATTGCGGGCCGTATCGTATAGCTCCCGGCAGCTCCACACAGGGCCAGCCAACCTAGCGGGCGTGTTACATATAGATACAAGTCTGGGCAAGGTTTGGTGGTAACGCACAGCCGGGTGCACGCGTGGTGGGGCCGGGAGCCCAGTCTGGGTGCGGCACCTGGGAAGGGCTCCCCTGGGCAGTGGATTGCGGGCCGTGCCGTATGGCCTCCCTGCCGCTCCACGCACAGCCACCCACCCTGGCGGGCGTGCTACATATAGATACATGTCTGGGCTAGGTTTGGTGGAAGCCTGCAGCCAGGTGCACGCGTGGTGGGGCCGGGAGCCTGTTCTGGGTGGGGTACCTGGGAGGGGCTCCCCTGGGCAGTGGTTTGTGGGCCGTACCGTAAGGCCTCCCAACCGCTCCACACAACGCCAGCAACCCTGGCGGACGTACCATATACCGTAGTGATATGATATTTTCGTGATATTAATGGATGCAACTTATCCCGAATTGTATCACGAAAAGAAAATATCCGTTCTGCGGACTGTCGTTATCCCGAAACTACATGTCACGAAGCGCACGCCACACACGTGGCGGTGTGTGCCGCCTGGCTAACCAGCAGCCATGTTGCCGCTGAAGAGCCTGCCGCTGGTAGCCATACAGTTACGGCGCTAGGTTGGGCTGCTCAGGGTTGCTGTGCCTCGGAACGGCCTTATCACCCCTTGCATGTCCATGTTCCCCCTGGGCACCCCACCTGTAGGATGTAAGGCTGAGCTGAGCGAGCTGTAAAAGCTCAGATGACCATTCCGGGGTCGCCACACCCCTTCTACACCACCCGGCTGTCCCGAACTGCGTATCACGGTGTGAAATGTGCCCAAGCATTGTCCCGAAACGCTCGTATCACGAACTAAATATTGACCCGTTTTGGGTGGCGTCCCGAACAATAATATCACGAAAAATTCGTATCACTACGGTATTGATACATGTCTGTGCAAGGTTTGGCGATACCGCACAGCCGGATGCATGTGTGGCGAGGCTGGAAGCCCATTCACGGTGGGGCATCTGAGCCGGCGGGGCTCCTCTGGGCAGTAATTTGTGGGTCGTACCGTAAGGCCTCCCAGCCGCTACGAACTTTATAGGGTATGTATCGGTAAGGAGTATGCCAGAAACCTGGCATCACACCTGTGTTCTGCAGAGGAGCAGGCCCAGCCATGTAGTGATCCACGGGGGCACACCACCGTCTTCGCACTATGGTGCAAGGTGTAAACACACCAGGCGGTGTTCACACATTGGTGTCCACAGCAGCAACACGAGCTTCGTGTTTACCCGTTGCAGCAACACGAGGCCGAGGCCAACAGAAGTCAGAGGGCATGCTGCAGCGACAAGTATGCAATGTGCTCGATTGCTGTCCGGTTGTTGCTAGGGACATGAAACGGGCGGACTCAGGAAATGTGCCAGATGACTGCTGGGAAGGAGTAGGGGATGCTAACTACCAGCAGGTAAATACGGTGAATACGGTGGTCTGTTCCCATATTACAGTCGCCAAAAATACGGTCGTGCCAGTCCAATCCACTGGAGCAAGGGAGGTCCCATCCCGTGTGCTGCCGGACACCAGGGGAGCTCCTGCAGGCATCGCGGCCTCTAAGCCACAAGTTTTCGGGGCATGAGAAGTGTCTAGCATATGCATAGGCACTTGTTTTGACGTGGTTTTGCTGGCGCCTGGCCTCCCTAGGACCTCTATGGGACTGTCCTGGTGCACGTGGCACTACCACGTGACGCTGCATACCGTGCCGGCCCTGGACCCAGTGTTTCGATCTTCCGTGGGGGGTTTCGGATGACACGTCGAAACAGGTGCCTCTCTGGAACCCAAGTTTCGGATGGGGGGGCCAAAATGTTGCGTTTGGGGGGGCTCCGCCCCTCCAAACCCCCCCGTTTCACCCGATCGGGACCCCTCACAGGCCCGTGTCTTTCGGATATGGACTCCGTTGACTTTCGGAGAAAACGAGCCAATAATGCCCCTGGTTCGACCCAACCGATGAAGATCGAAACGCTGCCTGGACCACAGACCGTATTTCTCTCGTGCACGGCAGGGAAAGGCCGTATTCCGTACATGTACGCGTATAACGTACTGTGCAGCCCAGGTGCGTGGGTACCTGTAGCCCAGCAGGGAAACAAAGGCAACATGTACCTTATGGAGGTGACGTGCGACATGTCAACACCTCCGTCAAGACCAGTTCCACCCTACCACGTCACGGCTTTGTGTTTCGCAGGGTTAAGATGTACCTCATGGAGTGTCCCATGCAGTGCGACACGGAAGGGGAGCCCTACGCGTTGAGGGCCGCTGTGGGACCTGACCTCCGCTATCCATCCGCCACAGAATGCCGTACACGTGCGACCCTTGTGCTCACCCCAACACCCGTCGCCAAAGCTGCCTGCCCACCACGCCCGCTAGCCGCCCTCCTCCTTCGTTGCTCCGGGCTCTACGTCTTGACTCGACCTCCTTAACTCACGCGGAGGTGCTTCGCCTCCTGCGTTAGTATTATTATTATTATTATTCTTGACTCGACGTGCCTTCACCAAGGCCGAATCCGTCCGCATAGCATCTCCTCGCACACTTCACCCTAGCGTCGCCCCCAATCCAACTGCGTGCCCCAGGGTGCAACAGAATTGCGCTCACTCCAGGCGTGGCCCTCGCCGATGTAACCCAAGGCGACTTGAGTGCCGCTTTCGGAACCCATGCATGCCCCATTTCCTGTCCATGCCCGCCCGAAGGCCCCCCAGGCTGTCGTCCTCGTGTGCCGCACCCGTTACACCTTACGTGCCATTTATAAAGTACGAAGTAACGAACTCCACCAGGGTCCCGAGACCTCGACCGCCGCATATTCCCCCGCCATGGCCAGGACGGCTCGGCGCTACTCAGACCCCGTCGAAACCTAACCCTCACCATGCGCAATCCTGATCCAAGAGGGTGGCACCCCATCCCCCCCTCACTCCTTGCTTCTGCCTGCTGGGTGAAAGGGCGTAGTGCTTGCTCCAGTGAGGTGGCCCCGTCGCACTCGCTATCCATCCCGCGGCACACCCCTCCCTATCCCGAGCAGTGCTCTATCTACGGTATGCTCACTCCGCGTCAACGCGGTCCTCCGCCACAATGCAGTCCTCCGCCGCAATGCGGTCCTCCGCAGCAATGCAGTCCTCCGCCGCAATGCGGTCCTCCGCAGCAATGAGGTCCTCCGCCGCAATGCAGTCCTCCGCAGCAATGAGGTCCTCCGCCGCAATGAGGTCCTCCGCCGCAATGCGGTCCTCCGCAGCAATGAGGTCCTCCGCCGCAATGCGGTCCTCCGCCGCAATGCGGTCCTCCGCAGCAATGCAGTCCTCCGCCGCAATGCGGTCCTCCGCAGCAATGCAGTCCTCCGCCGCAATGCGGTCCTCTGCAGCAATGAGGTCCTCCGCTGCAATGCGGTCCTCCGCAGCAATGAGGTCCTCCGCCGCAATGCGGTCCTCCGCCGCTTCACCCCACCGTGTGGTCCTCGTCGCATCCATCCCCGGGTCCACCACTTAACCCGAGCCCCCCTGACGCCTTACACGGTTTCCTCGCGTTTACGCGTACCCCCTGCCCCAGTCCCCTGACCCCGCCCCCTCGTTACTCCAGCGTGTGGTCCTCGTCGCATTCCCCCACTGCGGCCTCGGCGTCCCACTCCCCTGGGCCGCCCTTCCGCCGCTGGACCTGGGGGGTTGGGCCAACATCGTACATGTTGAGCGAATGTCGTACATGTTGGGCCAAATGTCGTACGCGTGGCAGGGGGTTCGGCTTAGGCCTGCAGGCACGCAGGCACACATCTCCGCTGCTGGACCCGGGGGTTCAGCCGACATGGTACGTGTAGAAGGCGGTGAGGCTGAGGCCAGCACGCAAGCGAGCGCGCCCTTCCAAAACGTACCCTCTCCACTCGAAGCCAGACACCAACGAAACGTACCCTCTCCACTCGAAGCCAGACACCAACGAAACGTACCCTCTCTACTCGAAGCCCAACGCCAACGAAACGTACCCTCTCCACTCGAGGCCCAACGCCAACGAAACGTACCCTCTCTACTCGAAGCCCAACGCCAACGAAACGTACCCTCTCCACTCGAGGCCCAACGCCAACGAAACGTACCCTCTCCACTCGAGGCCCAACGCCAACGAAACGTACCCTCTCTACTCGAAGCCCAACGCCAACGAAACGTACCCTCTCCACTCGAGGTCCAACGCCAACGAAACGTACCCTCTCTACTCGAAGCCCAACGCCAACGAAACGTACCCTCTCCACTCGAGGCCCAACGCCAACGAAACGTACCCTCTCCACTCGAGGCCCAACGCCAACGAAACGTACCCTCTCCACTCGAGGCCCAACGCCAACGAAACGTACCCTCTCTACTCGAAGCCCAACGCCAACGAAACGTACCCTCTCCACTCGAGGCCCAACGCCAACGAAACGTACCCTCTCCACTCGAGGCCCAACGCCAACGAAACGTACCCTCTCCACTCGAGGCCCAACGCCAACGAAACGTACCCTCTCTACTCGAAGCTTAAACCCCTTGCTTGGCACCCTCAGGACATCCATGGCCAATCCAGCCGCTTACCCACTCGTCTCAAACGGTGCCGCATTGCTCATTCAATCTGCATTGGCTCTGCTGATCTGACGTCTGCCATATGCCCAGTGATGGTCCTGGCTTGCGCAACAAAAATGCTATTTAAGATCTTTTAAGAACATAATACAAAAGATGCTTCTTTACGTGCCCTGTGCCCTCCGTGTCCACCCCTCCGTGTCCCAACCATGACCCACGCACCTGCTACGCAACCACGTAACCGTAGTTGTAACTGCTACGCAACCACGCAATCAGGTCCCTGAACGTTGGTGCGTGGCCTGGCCGACAGGTGTCCCCAGCCCAAAACAAAATGAATACACCCAATGTGTGCCGTAACCGTGCGTGCGTGCCGCCCCCGTGCAAACACACCCACCTGCTCCACGAAGCGCGCCAGCAGGTCCCGGAACATGGCCTGGTCGAAGGCGGCAAAGAAGAGCTCCTTCAGGGGGTGCTCGTCGGGTAGCGAGCATATGTCCTGCGGGAAGGCGAGAGGCATGGAGTATGTGTCTTTAGAGGGTGTGTATTAGCACGGCGTGAGCCAGGGGCGTGCTGCTCAGGGCAACTCCTTCAGCGGGTGCTCGTCGGGGAGCGAGCATATGCCCTGTTGGGTGTGCGGAGGCTAGGGCAAGGGCAAGTGGCCTTCGCAGTGCATGGGTGGGGGCGTTGACGTGGTGCGGCAATGAACAGCTCCTTCAGGGGGTGCTCGTCGGGGAGCGAGCATATGTCCTGTTGGGGGAAGAGAGAAGGGGTAAGCATGTGGGGCAGGGAAGAAAGGGTTTGTACTAGCAGGGTGCGGGGCAGGCGTGTGCCGTTAAGGACAGCGGTGCTCGTCGGGCAGCACGCACATGTCCTGCGGCAGCGGGCAGGGGGCAGCGGGCGTGTGGGTGAGAGCGTGTATTAACGGGCTGTGGGTTAGCGCACTGGCCGAAGGTGGCGAAGAACTGTTTCTCCAGGGGGTGCTTGTCGGGCAGCGCGCATACATGCTGCGCTAGGGGGGGAGATGAATGGGGCGTGGCTTAGGGACATAGGGGGTGCTGCTCGGGCAGCACGCACACGTCCTGCGGCAGGGGGTGCGATTGGGTACTAGGGGCTGTGGGTCAGGCGCGTCGGTATGCCGCAAGGGCAGCTCCTTGGGCGGGTGCTCATCGGGCGACACGCGCACGTCAAGGGCAGCATGGGGCACGACACATGTGCCCACAGGATGTACGTTGGGTGCGCCTGTGCTGGCCCTGCACGTGTTCTTGATGCTGGCGTGATGGGTCACAGCTTGGACATGCGCTCCACATAAACCCTGCCCCATGCGCCCAGCCTCCACCATGCATGGTGGCCTAAAAGGCTCAAGCATGCTCGCTCACCCCTCTAGCCCGCCTGCCCACAGTGCCCAGCGTTTCTCTGGGACATTCTGGTAAGTATTTGCATCCTCGCTTCGAATCGACAACCAACTCGCTCTTCTAACGCAGGTACCAGCGTTTCCGTGCTTCGCTAACGCCTCACACGGTTTCCTCGCGTTTCACGCGTAGCGCTCTAGCCCGCCTACCCGCGCCGCCCAGCGTGCCGGTCTCGCAGCCGGTCTCCCGGATGCAGTGTGCGTGGCTACCAGCACTCCATGCCACACACCGTACCCCACCCCGCCCTGCTTGACGTGCCACTGCTCCGGCTACCATCAGACCCCCAACCTCCACCAAGCCACGAACCGCTTCCTCCCCAACGTTCCCTCCCCACCACCTCGTCCCCACCTTGCTGCCATCTCCTCCGCCCGCTAGTGACCGCCCTTGCTCGGCAAGGCTTGCTTGCTCCTCCCACCGCTTCCTCCCCACCGTTCCCTCCCCACTGACCGCCCCGCCAGTGACCGGCCTTGCTGCGGCTCTCGCACCACACGCTGCTTGGCATTGGGCACCTGCCCCTGCTACCCCCGGCCCCACGCCGTGTGCCCACCTTGCTTGCCATGCCCGTCTCCTCCATGATGGCCGCCAGCGCGTCGTTGTACGCCTGAAGCGCTGCCACTTCGTCCAGTCCGCCAGACTCAACAGGCCCCCCCGCCCCATCAGCCGCCTCCTCCCCGGCCGCTGCCGCTGCTGCTGCTGCCCCGTTGCCGTGCCCGTTGCCCACCACCGGCCCCGTCCCCTCTAGGGTTTCCCCCTGCTCTCCAGAGGCATGCCCGCCCTGGCTCGGGGCTGTAGCAGCCTTTGCTTCGGCCTCCGCCATGGTCACATCTTCCGCCAGCTCCACCAGCACCTCGCACAGCCGGCGGTTGACTTCTTCGGTTGTGGCCTGCGGGGCGAGTACGGCAGCGGCGGTACAGTACGCAGTGTACTGGATGTGAGTAATTGTGTGCTGGATGCGAATCTGTTATTGCGTTTGCGTGTGCAATGGCGAATTGCTGTTGCGTATTGGCGGTTGTTGTGCAGCGGGAACAGGGTGTTGCGCGCCAACCCGTCGCGCCCTCTGCTTCATGCCCAGCGTATGCCGAACAAGACGTGCTTTAAAGCACATCTAGAACACCATTCTATGCTCGGAGCGCCGCGTAGCGCCGCGAACTTCTGCTGCTACGTCTGGCACTGTTCACATCCTGGCATCGCTCTCTACATCACCACGTAATACTGAAGGAATGCTTTGATGATGAATGTCGTCACAGCGCTGCTCGCTAGATGCATGCTGGTAACCCAGCATGGACGGACTCTCGCTCGGCTTCCCTAAGCAATCCGCCGCACTGGTCGCAAAACTACCTGCTTTTGTGGGTCCTGATTGAACTGGTCGAAAAACCCCTGCTCGCTGGCCCCGTTGTCAGCCGCAGAGGCCATGGCGCGTTTCGTCCTACTCGCCCCTTACTGGTTGCTGCCTTGTGCTGGCCAACCAATGATACAGGTGTTTCACTTCAGTATACTTGCATGGTTGCTCGTGATGGCTGCGCACGGCAACGGTTCACTCAGCTATGGGAAGCAGGCCGGCCAGAGCCACTCGGTATTTGTGCAGAAAAGGAGGAATGTATGATAAAGATAGACAACTGTGATGCGCTAAACCTTGCCCGCAGCATGTGCGACGACATGGGAGTTCTCGCGCCCTGTGATGCAGGGGAGCCCTAGCGGGATTGAGTCGCCCATGCAAAGGGGAAAGGAGGTACCCCAACCAGCTTCCTGCGTGGCGTGATTGTAGCGCCCAAGCACTTGACCACACTTCTACTTCTTGCTTTACTGCGTGGGTGCTGTCCTTTGGGCTTTGCAGAGGCTCTCCGTATTCTCTTCTGTCGATCGTGACTTCAGCGTGCTCCTTCCTCTGTCCGCATCAGCGCGATAGCTTGAAACACCAAGATGGAGCGCGTTATCGGCTTGGTCAACAAGCTGCAGCAGATTTGCACGTCGCTTGGAGACAATGCCCTTAGCCCGCACAGCATCCTGTGGAACCGGCTGCCAACTATCGTTGTCGTTGGTGGTCAGGTAAGGTGCTTGAACCCTGGGCATGTGTTCAGCGTCGTTGGTGCGGGTCAGGGTCACCGGGCAGAGCTGTGGGTAGTTGGATGTTAGCTCGTGTATGTGCGCGATGCCTCGCCTTGAGTTCACATGCAAATTTGATTGCAAAATCGTGCCTATTGATCCATGGCATACGGTGGAAAGCTGCAAAGCAGATTCCCAGACTTAGCCCTTGAGCTCTCCCTCGATGATCGGTCCCGCGCTGTTGCCCGACGTTCACCCCTTAGAGTTCGGGCAAGTCTTCCGTGCTGGAGGCTGTTGTTGGTCGCGACTTCCTGCCGCGCGGCACCGGTATCGTCACCAGGCGTCCCCTGGTGTTGCAACTGGTGAAGCTGGAGGACCCCAACGCCACGGACTACGGGGAGTTCTCGCATGCTCCCGGGCGCAAATTCGCCAACTTCGGTGAGCAAAATCTGGCGTTTAGCATACGTCCTTGTAGCAGCTGGGCATGGATCTCCTAGCCCACATGTGGGTTAACGCACTAGCCCGGAGCCGGCAGCAGGGGCTGCCTGGCCCCACGCGCAGGCAGGGCCGTGTGCTGGGACCATGCCTGAACTTGGGACCACCAAGGGAAGACGCTTTTGTGTGTTTCTGCCAATCAGGAGGTGGCCTACAAGTGCCGAGGCTTGACCCCAAGAGAGGGAGCCTCCGTGTCCCCCCGCAGCACCCCATCCTGATCCCCATCATCCCCTCACCGCTGCACCGTGGCTCCCTTGGTCCCATTGCCTTGTTTCTGGATTTGCACGTCCCCGCACCATATCCTACTGCACAATGCTGTACCCCGAACACCCTCTAAACACGCCCTTCGTCCCTCTAAAACCCAAACCCACAGAGGAAATCCGCCAGGAGATTGAGGCTGAGACGGAGCGGCACCTGCAGAAGATGGGCGGGGTCAAGGTGGTGTCGCCCGACCCCATCTACCTAACCGTCTACTCCGCCAACGTGCCCAACCTCACGCTGGTGGACATGCCAGGTGGGCCCGCCACTAGCAATCGGTTTGGGCCGGGCTAAAACATTCCGTTTTTGAGCTCAGCTCAGCTGGCCGCGGCTGGCAGGGTAGGTGGCATACCTATATCCAACCTCACGCTGGTAGACATGCCAGGTGGGCGTGGCACAGGTGAAGGGCCTTGAGTGGGCTAAACGGCTGGCCAGGGCCAGCCGGGTAGGTGGCAACCCGTTCAGCACCTGGGCTGGTGGGGCTGGCACGAGTTGCGGGCTTTGAATGGGCTTAACTAATGTCGTTACGCCGCACGGCTGGCTAGTGGCATACCGATTTCCCACCTCACGCTGGTGGACATGCCAGGTGGGCGTGGCACGGGTGCAGGGCCTGGAGTGGGCTATCCGGGACGGGGCTGGCAGTGCAGATGCCAAACCGTTTAGCACCTCACGCTGGCACTGGTTGCGGGCTTGGAGTGGGCTGAGTTATATCGTTACTTGGCACGGCCGGCTGGCAAGGCCCAGCGTGGGAAGCAGCGGACCCATTCCCCACCTCACGCTGATGGACATGCCAGGTGGGCCTGTCACGGGTGCTCGGCTTCCACTTGGCTGAACTGACATTCGTTTGGGTATCGGCTGGCCAGCCAGGGCCAGCAGGGCAGGGGGCGTACCGTTACCCAACTCCACGCTTGTTACCGTTCAGTTGGGCCCGGCACGGGTGGGGCGCAGGCACCTGCTGACGGGTTAAACTGGGGAGGTGGGCGGCGGCAAGGGAAGTGGCATCCTGTATCCAGCTGGTGGCTGTTCCAGGTTGGCAGGGCACGGGTGGTGGGCTTGGCGTGGGCTTAACAACTGATGTTTTCGGCGCCAACCGCCGGATGGCCAGGGCCGGCAGGGCAGGCGGCATGCCGTCATGAAACCCGCACGGGGGAGGCTGGCCTTATTTTGGCGGCAGAGGCTGGTTTGGCTACAGGGCGTGGCGGGGTAAAGGGGCAGGGGTAAAGGGTCAAAAGCCGTGGCGCTAAGGGCACGACCGGCTGGCCGGGCTTCGCCGGGCTTTGCAATGGTCGCCTCGGCGCGGGACCCAGCGGCAGAACGACCCGCGGAGGCAGGCGCCTGCCTTGGGCGAGCACTGGGATGGGCGACGGGGCGTGGTTGGGCAAGTACTCGCAGCAAGGGCGGTGTAACTGCTGCACGCCTGGCGCCTTGACGGCAGAGGCAAGGGCATGCCCAGCAACATGGTGCCGTGCGAGCATCATGAGGAGGTGGGGGTGGTCCGCACGTTGCATGGCATGGCAATGACGCCCCTCTGCCCCTGCTGTGGCGTCCGGCAGGTCTGACCAAGGTGCCCATTGATGGCCAGCCGCCCAGCATCGTGCAGGTAGGCCGGGGAGGGGCTCTGGACTGGGACGCGCTGACGCACGGGTACGGAAGGGTAGGGTACGGGTGCTCTGGGTGCCAACACACATGAGGTAAACTGGGGGAAGGCTATTCCCAGCACCGTGCAGGTGGGGTGGGCGGGGTCTGATACGATCGAGGCGGGTCACGGTGTGCGAACTACAGAGCAACAGTGGCGACCAGGGCTAGTGGATTTGGTGGAGGGGAAGGACTGGGGACTGGGACGGCCCATCGCACGGTTTCTACATGCTGTTCTTGCTGCCCCTCTGCAGGAGCTGGACCGGCAATACGTGGCGTTTGTAACCTTGAAACCTGTGGCTCCAGCTCCAGCACTGATATACTCACGTTTGCTACTTTTCGCTGCCTGCGGATAGGAGCTGAGCGACATGGCCCGGCAGGGTGTCCTAGCCCATGATGAAGCTGACAACCTTAGCTGCTGCCAAGCTCCAGCACTGATATGCCCATGTTGGCCACTTACTGCCCTTCCGCAGGAGCTGGACGACATGGCCCGGCAGTACGTCAAGTCTGACAACGCCATCATCCTGGCCGTCACGCCCGCCAACGCGGATTTGGCAACCAGCGACGCGCTGCGCATGGCGCGCGACGTGGACCCGCAGGGCGACCGCACCATCGGTGAGCGTGGGGCGAGTGGATTGTGTAAAGAAGGGTGGGTGGGTGGGTGTGACTGAGAGCTGTAGGTTGGGGCGACCGCTCCAGTGGTGAGCGTGGGAACAGAGAGCGTTCCAGGGAACGGGCGGGCTGCGCATGGCGCGCGACATGGACCTGCAGGGCGACCTCACCATTGGTGAGCGCGGGGGTTGTTGAGGTACGGGCTGGTAGGACAACGCGGGGAAAACGTAGGCACGACAACACGGGGGGCGGAAGACCTGCATGTAAAGGGGCTGGGCATACAGCAGTGGGGCCAGCGCATGGCGTGCGACGTGGACCCACAGGGCGTCAGCACAATCGGTGAGCGTCTTGGACGGCCGTGCATGGGGGCAGAGGGCAATACCGTGTGCGGGAGAGCTGCGTGGCGCGGGACGTGGCGCGGGACGTGGATCGGTGGGTAGCGGCGCGTGGAGGGTGGATGTTGGTCATGCTCGGTCCTCAGCCCTGTTCTCCCGGAGCACCTGGGGCCCACTGCCTAAGGGGCCCAAACGGGGCAACGACAATTGGAGTTTGGTGGGCGAGCGCAAGTTGGGTTTGGGGCTCACCTGGTAAGCTCGCCATGGAAGTTGCCGACACCCAGACATGGGTGGGGGCGGTGGGTGGTCGGCTTGGGTGTTGCCCGTCCGCTTTGGCTCCGGCTTGCAATTCGCGCGGGAGGTGGCAGCGGCCGTGAGGAGTCGGCGGACCCACACGCGGAGCAGCACCATTGCCGGGAAGGGCAGGGAATGGGGGAGGAGGGTCCGGCAGGTCGTTCCGTTCGAGAGGGTGCTGGCTTGCACAGGAGCCCTGGCGGCAGGGGTTGTGGGGGGCCTGGGCCCTGGGCCCTGGGCACAGTGCAGCAGCATGGGGGCAGCATGGGGCTGGGGACGGGGTGGGTGGGTGGGTGGGGGCTTAGGCCAGGGCCTGGGCACATGGCAGCAGCATGGGAGGCAGCATGGGGTGGGTAGTGGGGTGGGTGGGGTAGGTGGGTTTGAGGCCGGGGCGGGGGACGGGGTGGATGGGGTGGGAGCCTTGAGCCTGGGCACAAGGCTGCAGCATGGGGGGCGCTGGAATGCCTATGTGACCGTGCAGCGGCGGCGGTACAGCTGTGGCCTTGCTTGATTGGGCATGGACAGCATATGGGTGCAAGGATGGGCGGGGTGGGTGGGGTGGAGGGCTGGGTGGGTGCGAGAACGGTCGGGATGGGTGGGATGGAAGGCGGAGTGGGTGGACCGGGCGGGGAAGGGTATGCAGGGTTTGGCTGGTTCATCGGCTGGGGTTTGCGAAGAGTGCTGGGGCGCCCGGGCAGGACTCAAGGAGGGAGTTACGCAGGGGCCGGGGGCAGGCGCGTTGCGCAGCGCAACACTTTTTCAGAGTACTGCGGGTGGTTGCGCAAAGCCAGCTCATGCGTGGGGGGTTGGGGGTGCGGGTAGGAGATGTGCGGTGGTGGAGCAATGAGTGTGGCGACGCGGCGGCGGTCGCCTACACACCGGCACCCAACCTTTGGCTGAGTTGCCGTCTCCGTGCCGCACACTGCAGGCGTGCTGACCAAGGTGGACATCATGGACCACGGCACGGACTGTCGCGACACTATCAATTATTACCAATAAACAACATAATCATGGTATTTTAACGTTATTTTCGCTCCGCTCTCCAGGCGTGCTGACCAAGGTGGACATCATGGACCGCGGCACCGACTGCCGCGACGTGCTTCTGGGCAAGACGCTCAAGCTCAAGCACGGCTGGGTGGCGGTGGTGAACCGCGGCCAGGCCGACATCAACTCCAGGGTGGGTCTCACGGGATAGGCATCATGAAGTATTCTGGGTGCGGGAGTATGTTAGTGTTGACGAGCACAGCTGGGTGGCGGTGGTCAACTGCGGCCAGGCCGACACCAACTCCAGGGTGGGTCTCACGGAGCGGGGGCACGATGGAAAGTACTGAGAGTACGAAAAGTGTTAGTGCTGAAGGGCACGGCTGGGTGGCGGCAGTCAAGCGCGGCCAGGCGGACATCAACTCGAGGTTTGGCATAACGGACTTGGTGCCGTTGGGATGGAAAGGGTGTTGGGTTGGGCTATTGCTCAGAGGGCGCAACTGGGCGGCGGTGGGCAAGAGGCCATGGAGTTGGCGTGTGCGCTGTCCTGTCTGTCTTTCCGCCCCACTACGGTACCCACGCCCTTTTCCCTGATGCTCCCGCCCCCAACCTCTTCCCAGGAGCAGGTGACCATGGAGGATGCCCTGCTAAATCTTCTAGTTTTAACTTCTGCGGGCTGACAAACGCCGCTTACGCCCCCCCCCTGCCCTTTGCCTCACCGTTCTTCCTGCGCCCCCTGTTCAGGTGTCCATGAAGGACGCCCGCGCCAAGGAGCGCGAGTTCTTCCAGGGCAAGTCCGAGTACCAGGACCTGCAGGTAGGGGCATGGGCTGCTTGCTGGGTGTGTGTTAGGTTTCCCTTTGCGTGTGGGTGGCTCTTTGTGCGTCACTTTTCGGAGCCACCTTAAACGCAACCGCACGGCTCAGCTGCCCCCCAAACCACTACCTTAAACCACTGCCTTAACACGTTGCCTTTGTTCCCCACCCACCCACCCACCCGCCCACCTTCCCAACCGCGTTCTTGGCCCCTGCGCCCCTTGTAGAACACCGGCACCACCTTCCTGGCCGACAAGCTGTCCAACCACCTGATCAACGAGATCATGAAGAGCCTGCCGTCCATCCAGTCCTACATTGAGAGCACCATCGTGAGTGAAAGGGAACTGTGATCAAATGTATATAATGGTGTTGTAGTAAAGCTTTCCGCCGTCAGCCCAGTCCTACATCGAGAGCACCGTCGTGAATGGAACAGAGGAGATGAAGGGGGCGAAAGGAGTGGGTCGCCGCCACCCCAAACGAAACACGCCGGGCCAAGCAGAGCAGCAGGACGTCGCGGGAGCAAAGCACATGCGGATTGCCCCCCCCCCGACCGTGCTTGACGCGCCCACGTACGCGTGGGCTCGCAGGTACGGTCCCCTCGGTGGGGTGGAGTTACAACGGGTCCCTTCGGGGGGCCCGTGGTGACTCTGTCACCACTGCCGCGGGGTGGGGGAGCCTCTCAGGCCCCGCCCCGCGGTCCACCATCCCCAACCTCCCTTGCTGGTGGTTGCGGATGCTGGTCGTACGTGCCCGTGTGAAGTCCTTCCCTTGCCCCTTTCCCGAGTGTTCTTTACTTATAGTTTGCATTCACGAGCATACACATGCATTGCAATTCCCTCTCGCTGCTTGATGCTTTGCTTCCGCGCCGTGCTAACATGCCCCGTTTCACTTTTCACATGGTCGGACCTCTTCTCGCGGCGCTTGGGTTGGGACGCTTCGTTACGGGGTCTGGGTGTGCGTCCCTGCGTCTCCTCGGCTCTCCAGGTGGGCCGGGGGAGCTTTGCTTTTGCTTTCGCGGGTCGGGTGCACGCACGTCGGGACTAGTCCACCTCTCCCCTTGACGCCTACCCACCCCTACGTACTATTATTATCATTCACGTACTATCAGCAACAATCAGCTTAGCAGCCCTACACGCCGGCGCAGCCTCAGCCTCAGCTACGCGGACACATCGACTCATCGCCCGTGGCGGTCCGGTAACGGGTTGGGATGGGTTTATTTTTACGGCTTCATATCAACGTCGTCGTGTTGCAGACAACGTCTGTCTTCCGACCGCTTAACCCCCCCCCACCCCCGCCTCCCTGCTTCCCGGCAACTTCCCTCCTTCCGCCACACGCGTCAGCTCCCCAGTCTACTTCCCCCCTACAGGCTAAGCTGCTGATGGCCAAGGGCTGCATCGATTTACCATCTGGTCGTAGGATCATTGCCCCACGGCGCTGCGCTCCGACTCTCTGTCCAACCAAACTGCACCTCCCCTTCCTCACCACCACACTCTCTTCAGGCCAAGCTGCAGAAGGAGCTGACGGCGCTGGGCGGCGACGTGAGCCACTCCCGCGGCGCCATGCTGCACATGGTGCTGCAGCTGTGCCAGAAGCTGGAGCGGGCCTTCGAGCGCATCGTGGACGGCGGCAAGGACGGTGGGTAGTATGTGTATTAACGTACAGGAGCTGGGGCATGGGTCATGGGTCACGGTGCTGCAGCTGTGCCAGAAGCTGGAGCGGGCCTTCGAGCGCATCGTGGACGGCGGCAAAGACGGTGGGTGTGGCGGGACACGAATGGCATGCACGACTGTACGGAATGGGGGCGTAATGGTGAAGCTGTGCCAGGAGCTGGAGCGGGCCTTCGAGCGCATCGTGGACGGCGGAAAAGACGGTGTGTAGCATGTGTGTCAGCATGAAGGGGCATGGGGCAAAGCTGCTGTGCCAGAAGCTGGGGCGGGCGGCTTGCCCGCATTGTGGACGGCGGCAAGCACGATAGCAACAGCAGCAACGGGCATGGGGCTGGGCGGCCCAGACGGCGGGAAGGGTGTGCTTATGCGTCGGGATGGCGCACGGGTGTCGCCCTGCTAAGTCACCGCAAGCGTCGAAGGGCCAAACGCGCGGTGCCGCCTGCGGACGCGTTCCCGTGTGCCTGACGCTGACACCCCTCCAGGCGGCGAGAAGGTCCTGGACGTTGCGCCTGCGTGATACGAGAGTGCTTCCCTTCGGGGATGTCGCGCTGCGTTTTCAATGACCATCGCACCTGTACCTGCAACTGTACCTGCAACTGTCAACTGAACCTGTGCTGCTTCCCCCTGTGCAGGCGGCGAGAAGATCCTGGACGTGTTCGAGCTCAAGCTCAAGGAGGCCATCAACAAGCTGCCCTTCCAGAAGATCCTCACGCTCAAGAACGTGCAGGTGCGTACGCGGGGCAGGCTGTCTGGGGCTTGTGGGGTAAGGTGCCTTGGTCCAGCTGTGTTCCAGTGTGGCAGCCGCGAGACGTACACGTGGTCGAGACTCTCGAGTGTCCGCACAACGTCGCCCGCGGCCCGTTGCACACATTTGATTGCATCGGTAATCCAGGGCTTCCCTGCTGTTTCCTTCCCATGCGCACCGTTACAGATGCGAATATGGCAGACGGCTACCAGCCGCACATGGTCGCTTGCCCCATGTCGGCCCACCAGTCCAGTTGCCCTTTCGCTTAACCCACATCGCCCCAGCTACCAGCCGCACGTCACACCCCTCAAGCCCCGCGCCTACCCGCAAGGGTCCTTCCTCCCTTGGAGTTGACCCACGCCTGACACCATGGTGCCGCTGCCGCCCACATGTACTCGGTTTTGCACACCCTTTCGTGCGGCCAACTCTCTGCTGCTGCCGCCCATGCCCGCCTGTAGATGGTGGTCAACAAGGCGGACGGCTGCCAGCCGCACATTACCGCCCTCAAGCCCCGCTCCTGCCCGCACGGGCCCTTCCACCTACCCCAGCGTTGACCCACGCCTTAAACACGTGTGCCCGTTGTCTCCGTCCACGCCCGCAGATGGTGGTGAACGAGGCGGACGGCTACCAGCCGCACATTATTGCGCCAGAGAACGGTTACCGCCGCCTCATTGAGGACGGCCTGTCGCTGCTGCGGGACCCGGCGTTCGCGGCGGTGGAGCAGGTAGGGAACGGGGCGTGTGTATGGCACGTAAGTTGTGGCAGATGTCACGGAAGGGCAGTGGAGACGGCCTGTCGCTGCTGCGGGACCTGGCGTGCGCGGCGGTGGAGCAGGTAGGGGCCACGGCAGATGTGTTATGGCGTGTGGCGTCAGGTGGGTAGGAGCCTGGCGGATGCTGGTGCGGGTGCGGTGGCGCAAGTAGGCGATGGCGCACGCGACATGGGAAAAAGGGCACGGCACGGAGGAGCGGGCGAAGGCTGTGGGGTGAGAGCGGTGGGGATGGGCTTTGGTTGCCGAGGGATCCGGGCCCCGGGACGGAGGGGCGGGCAGCGGGCGCGGGGGGGCCCAAGGCCACCTGCTCTTGCGCTTTCCCCTCTACATCCCGTGTGACACAGGTGCACCAGTCCCTCAAGGCCTTCGTGACGCTGGCCGTCGGACACACCGTGACCTAGGCATCGATTGTCAATTTACAGTACATTCCTACTGACGGCAGTGCAAACCCGCCCCCCTCTGCCCCCCACAGGTGCACCAGATCCTCAAGGCCATCGTGACGCTGGCCGTCAACACGCCCGAGTGCCGCGACCTGGCGCGCTTCTTTAACCTCAAGTCAGAGATCATCAACCACGCCTCCGCCACACTAGGTGGGTTCCGCGTAGTGGGTTCTGGCTACGCGAGGTGCGAAGTTACCAGTGTCCGTGTCCCGGTTTTGTGTATCCCGGGCTTGACTCGCAAGTCCGAGATCATCAAGTACGCCTCGGCCACGCTGGTTGGGTACTGGCCACCCTTGGTGGTGCAGGCCCTACTAGGTGGTCACATATCAGAATCCTGCGGTTGAGCTTTGTGTTGTATCCGACCTCAAGTCCGAGATCACGCCTCCGCCACGTCAATTGGGTGCATGTGCAGCTTCCTGCACGTTATGTTATTGTGTTCATAGTGTTTTCAAATCATTGGACATTATGTATCCATGTCCCCCCGCAGAGCGGCTGCGCAAGGAGGCCGACGCCATGGTGCGCACGCTGGTGGACATGGAGGCGTCTTACCTGTCCGCCTCCTTCTTCCGCGAGATCGTGGCGGCGGAGAGCTACGCCTACGACCCATCGCGGCCGCGGCCAGCCTTCTACACCCTCAACGGAGAGAACCTGTGAGTGGAACGGGGAAACGGAAAGGGTGCTTCACTGACTGTTTCAGCAGGGCCGCTGCTTTGGTGACATGTTGCTGCACCCTTTGTCCCTGCGTAGCTTCCGAGACACAAGACGCACACCCTGCACACGCATGGAGCAGTAAAATGGTGTGAAAATTCATTTTTTTGTTAATTATTCTCATCCTTTCCCACCCACCCATTGCTTTCAGCTTCGAGAAGCGGTACGACAACCTGCCGCCCGCCGACGCGCACCTCCAGAAGATCAGCGACCACGTGTCGGCCTACCTGGCCATCGTCAAGGGGCAGCTGCTTGCCACCGTGCCCAAGGCCATCGTGCACTGCATGGTGAGGCATTGACGTGTGTAATAGCAGGGCGTGTGTACTAGCCTTGCTAAAGTTTAGGCATGCGGGGCCGAGGGCCGGACTGAAGTACTTGACTGGAGCTTGCCTTCATACAGCAACTCTTGATGCTTTGTGCTGCCCGTTGGGTATGCAGATGGTCCGGCCAAGGGCGGGCTGCTGCTGCAGCTGGCTGACGAGACGGCGCCCGGACCATCACTGAACTGCCGTCTGTGCGAATAGTTTGTTAATAATCCTATTTACTCTTTGTGTCACGTGTTATTATTATCTTCACCGCAGGTGGTCCCGGCCAAGGGCGGCCTGCTGCTGGAGCTGGCTGAGGAGACGGCGGGCAAGGAGGAGCCGCAGCTGCGGCGGCTGATCAACGAGAGCGAGGAGATCGCGGAGCAGCGCAACACCATCCGCAGCCGACTCACGCTGCTGCAGCGCGCCAGCCGCGAGATCGCGGCGTTCATGTGAGCACGTGGAGGAAAGCGGCTTGGCGGAGTAGGGAGGGCGGATGGCTGCAGCGCACCAGGCCATGTGAACGTGTGTGGAAAAGCGGCTTCGCGGACTGGCCGTTGGGGACTGCTGCAGCGCGCCCGGCCTTCATGTAGGGCGGCGGTTGAGGGTCCACCACGGCTGGATTGCTGCCAGCACGTCAGGGGCGATGTTGCCTTCCGGGCCGCCTGGGCACGGGCGAGCAAGTCGCAGTCCCACGGCGTGGGGCTCACGGTGCGCAGGCTTGCGACCTGCAGCTGCTGCAGCGCGACAGCGGCAAGAGTGCGGCCGTCATGTGAGGCTATGGAAAACGGCCTGGTAGGCTGGGACGGGCGGCTGACTGCAGCGCGGTAGTCGTTAGCCCGCATCAGGCAGGACGGTCGTTGACCGGGGCATTGCGGAGCTCGTAACGGAATGGGGTAATGTACTGCTACTGGTTAGGTTGGGGGATCAAGCGAGGGAAGGGGGGAAGTAAGGGCACAGGGATGAGGTGTGGTGTGGTAGGTAGGTAGGTAGGTAGACGGGCATGCGTGTAGTAGGTGTAGAGCGGAGCTGGGATACGATGGGCCTGGTGAAGCACTGGGCTGCGGGTCATGGCGCTGCGGTGGCTAGTGGCTGTGCTTTGCTGATCCTGCTGCTTGCTGAGGTGTCGTGCGCAAGGAGGATTCAGCAGCTACACTGCATAGGCACCATGGGTGGTGGCAGCTTGGGTGGCACCCGAAGGAGAGCACGCATGGGCAGTTTAGTGGGTTCAGTACATGTGCAAGCGGCTTTAGTCAAGCCGCATGACTTGATACGTTTCGAGGCTTGTGGGAGCACGTCAATCGAGCGTTGGGCATAATGGCGGGGCTTTATATCCTTCCTTGGGACGGCGAAGGTGGGCATGGCGTGGGAGGGAGGAGTGGTCAGTAAGGTTGCCCGGCCTGCCCACTATCAACCCCGAGCGCAACTGTCGTCGTGCTACGCGTGTACGGCAGACCGGGCGAATGCGCCTTGCAGCCTTCAGTTTTACTGGTGTTCTTGGACATGTGCATGACAACGGTGTGCAGAGGCGTTGCTGTGCGACGTGGGTTAGGTGCATTGTGCTGCCGGTTGGGCTGTCAGCGGTGTGCCTTTGATGACGACCTGACGACAATCAACTGACAGCTGCAACAGCCTGGACGCCTGGGCGCGGCGGCGTACATGAAAGGTGCCATGCATGCATCGTACGGGGGTACCGTTCGTCCGTGCATCTGTTCACATCTCTGTACATGTAACCTTTAGTTCTGCTTGGGGGGCTCCCTCGGTGACTTCCATGGTGACTCAGCCTTAAGCGTGCTGGCATCCTGGCAACAGTTGGGGCAGGGGAAGAGGTTGCGCCTTAACAGTTTCACAATTTGCGTCACATCGTCATTTCGCGCCGAGTACCCTACCTACCGGTGTACGACTACAGCCAACACCTCCCTTTTGAACAGCGTACGGTACCGCACCCGCACGCACATGTCGTCAACCTTTGTGGCTATGGCTTGTGTTCAGCAGGGTAAAAATGTCGTCGAGCAAGCGTTGACAGCGGCAGCCGAGCGCCGGCACTGGACCACCGACCGGACACGGCACACCTCGCCACACGTGACAAGGCACACGCGTGCCACCACCCTCATGACCGACCCCTTTGACCTCAGAACCGACACGTCCGCCATTCCACAGCCTTACAACCAATGTGGCCTTACAACAGCTAACAAGTCGCATGTGCGTAATAGGGCATGATCTTCAGCACAGTCTAAAAGAAGCAAGGCACACAGACTTTTCAAGGACCCAAAGGACCAAGCCCGCGATCACCATAAAAAGCTCGTGCGGAGCACGCATGGAATGGTCAAGACATTCAGCTAGGACGAGAAGACAAGCTGCAAAGCATACACAGCAAGTACAAGATACAGATATCGCCGATCACGAGAAGGAACCTAAGTTGCCGAACCCACACCGCCAGCCCACGATAGAATCCCTGCACACGCGGAGGCACATCCCACCGCATCCCTGCACATCCCACATCCCACAACACCCCACCACACCACACCCCTGCAAGTAGGCCCTGCTGAGACGTCGACACAGTTCCGTGAAAGGGAGTATAACTTATGATGAACCGTTCCGCCAAATAGGCGCCATGCATACCGGTAACTCATGCCGCGTTCCTGCTTAGACTACAGCAGCACTGGGCCTCGTAACCTGGACGCTTCACACTGACGGGCTTGTTTTCTTCATGAACCACAATGCTGAAACGGTATTCTGCTTATCCGCGGTACACAGGCGGGGCCGGGCGGGGTGCGGGGTAGGTAGGGCCGCCGTAGGGGGCCGGGCGGGGTTCGGGGTAGGTGGGGCCACCGTAGGGCGCCGGACGGGGTGCGGGGTAGGTGGGGCCACCATAGGGTGCGGGGCGGGGTGCGGGGTAGGTTGGCCCACCGTACGGTGCGGGGCGGGGCGCGGGGTACGTGGGGCGTCCACCGTAGGGGGAAGGGTAGGCGGGGGAGGGGGCGGGAGTGCGGGCGGGGGAGGGGCGGGTGCCCTGCTGGAGAGCTGTGAGGGGGGACAGAGGGCATGAGGGGGGCAGGATGTCATGTCAGCCAAATAAAGGCACAAGTTCAGCCGTTGGTGCACAGCAGGTGGACGATGGTACAGTGATCATGCAGCGCGGTCCCACCAACCACACACACGCCATGTGAGTTGAGGTGAGCTGCTTAAACCTGCGACCCCTAATGCTTACTGGCCATCTGGGTGAGCACCCAATCTCCCTGCCCCAAGCTACAACAAAGCTTACCGCGGCGGGTGGTACGGCGGGGAGGGGAGGCGTATGCCGGGGCAGGGGCGTAAGTGGGCGGGTAAGTGGGGCGTCCTCCGTAGGGGGCAGGGTAGGAGGGGCCGCGGGAGGGGGAGGGATAGGTGGGACCCCCGTAGGGTGCGGGGGCGGGGTAGGTGGGACGTCCGCCGTACGGAGATGGGGCGGGGTAGGTGGGGCGGCCGCCGTACGGAGATGGGGCGGGGTAGGTGGGTCTGCCGCCGTAGGGTGAGGGGTAGGAGGGGGTGGGGGCTGGGGCTGGGGTAGGGGAGTCCATGTCGGCCATCGGGGGTGGGGCGACTGGGGGGCTGTCTCCAGGAAAGGGCAGCTCAAAGGGAGGCTCGCCGGTTGGGACGAACTCGAAGGGGGGGGAGAAGGCGAAGATGTCCTCTCCGCCGCCGTCCTCCGCCTGGAGGCCTGCGGGTGGGTGGGCAAGGTGGTTGGGTGTGGGTTAGTTGCACTGTACGGAATGCGGGGGAGGTGCGAGTAGGTGCAAGAGATGGGGAGTTGGTGAAGATGTCCCCGCCGCCACCATCGTCCACCTGGAGGCCTGTGGGTGGGTGGGCGAGGTGGGTGGGCGTGGGCTGGGAGTACGGGGTGCTGGTTGTTCGAGCCCGTAGGTGCGCAAGCAGCGAGCAGCGAGCGTGCGGACTGAGGCTGGGAGTGGTGCTGTCTGTGGTAGGGGGCCTCAGGCAAGGTGTGCTGCCGTACACATGCAACGGCGTGTGTTGTGCCTGGACAGCCACCACCCCTGGAGCAGGGCAGCAGCAGGCGTGCGGGCACTTGTGGTACCGGTACGCCACGACCTAGGTGCAGTCACAGGTGCATGAGGGAGAGGCGTCAAGACTGGGAGTGGTGGTGGTGTGTAAAGCAGCCTTTGGGCAGCGCGCCATGCTGTACGCAACTGCGTGTGTTGTGCCTGGACAACCACCACCGTGGAACAGGGCAGCACCAGGCATGCGGAAATGTGCGTTAAGCAACCGCCTAGCTAGATAGGCGTGATAGCTAGCAGCATGAAGCAGGCTGGCACAAACGCGGAAATGAGAATCAACACGTTGAGGAGGCTGTGTTTTGCGTTTAATAGTTGCATGTGTATCATAGCGGCAAGAGGCACAAAGGCGGTGTGCTTGGGCGTGGCTTAGCCCACCAGCACAGCAGCGCAACCTTCCCTCGGCCCCAGCCTACCACGGCGAGGGGCGGAGTAGCCGTAGCTGTAGCCGCCATAACCGCCATAACCGCCGCCGTAAACGCTGGGGGTGGGGGCATACGCGGGCGGGTAGTATGGGCCGCCGTACTGGGAGGGCGAGGGGTAGCGGCCGGGGTAGGCGGGGTTGGTGTAGTAGGGCGGGGGCGAGGGCCCGGGGGGCGGGGGGTAGGTCATCATGTCGTACGGGGGGTAGAGCTCGATGTCGGCGGGGGTAGCAGAAGGATGTCGTCGTCCTCGAACGGGGGAGCGCCGATGGGGACGTCCACAGGGGGAGAGAAGACCCAGTCGTCGTCACCACCGTCACCGTCGTCCTGTTGCAGACCTGTGTGGTGACGGGGGGCACGTGGGGGAGGGCGGGGAGGGGACAGGCGCGGGTGGACGTTGCTGGAAAGGGGAGGGAGGGAGTCCGTCACTGCCATTCTCCTGCAGGCCTGTGGTGTGTGGGATAAGACCAAATCGTCGCCGCCACCATCGTCCTCCTGCAGGCCTGTGGGCAGGGTGGTTGGGCGTGGGTTAGCAGTACATGATGGTGGTGTGAGGGGTGTGTGGGGGACCGTCCGCCTGCAGACCTGGCACGTGCGTGGGAAAGCGGAGGAGACAGGCACGGACGAGTCAGGGGTTGTATGGCCGATCGTTTTACCGTACACAAAGCTGCCAACAAGACGTTATACAACGTCCTGCGGCCGGCTGACAGCAAGGTGCCTCGGGTTCCGGGCCGTGGCGCACAAGCAAGGATCAAGCGAATGCACACAAGCAAAGGTGTACAAAGATAAACTGTCATTGCCGGTAACCTGCACTACGTGTATCGCACTCCGTACCGTACTCCGTACTCCGTAATTGACTAGGGCAATAACGTTTGCCCTTAAACAGGCAGTACGGTAGTTAGTGCAGTTACGTCGCCTTTCTGCGCTCACCTCGGCGAGGGGCAGGGGCAGAGTAGCCATAACCGCCGTAACCGCCATAACTGCTAGGAGTTGGGGCATAGGCCGGCGGGTAGGTGGGGCGTCCACCGTACGGGGAGGGGTAGGAGGGGCCGCGGGAGGGGGAGGGATAGGTCGGTCGGCCATAGGGCGCAGGGGCGGGGTAGGTGGGGCGGCCGCCGTAGGGTGAGGGGTAGGAGGGGGTGGGGGCGGGGGCGGGGCTGAGAGTGGGGGCGGGGCCGGGGGCGGGGGCGGGGGTGGGGGTATCGTCGTCCTCGGCGGGGGGAGGGGAGCCGAAGGAGAGGAAAGGGGCAAAGGGCGGTGCGGTTGTCGGGTCGAGGTCGCCGAAGGGGGGCTGGGTGTCGGGTGACACGTCGGGGAGGGGGACGAGGTCCTCGAGGGGAGGGGGGCTGGCGGCGCTGTCGTCTTCTTGACCGTCTTGCAGGGCTGAGGGGGTAAGGAGCGGTGGGGCGGGGCGAGGGCGAAGGGGGGTAGAAGTTACTAATTTTGGGGGAGGGGGGCATGGGCACTTTGTTTAGTTTTTTTTCGTTGTTTTTTTCGTGTTGAGCTGGAGGGGTAAGGGCGGGGTTAGGGTGGGGAGAGGACAGAGGGGGCCAAGGAATGGTGTGAGGGGTGTGCGGCCTGTGTAAGGGGGCAGGTGTGTGGTCCAGGCTACGGGGCGAACGGCCACGGGGTGGTTGGGCTGTGCGGCACAGGAGGAAAGGACACACGTGTGTGCTATGCGAGCCTGCGAGCCATGTGTGTGAGGCTGCGTGATTGCAATCGTTGGGGCCGTCGGGCCCTTGGCGTCGCACGCGTTTGCAGACTCATGCCGCGTCCAGTCTCTAGCGGAAAGGCACTGGTGCACGTGCCTAGGGTGCCGTACCGTTGGCACGGGTGTGTTTTGCCTGCTTGTGTGCTCACGTGAGGCGTAACCGTGCCCTCCCGTACCGCATACTGGTACTCTGTGTGCACAGCCCCATTTATATGCTCCAGCGAGGGCCAGGACCACACAAACGTTGGCGTACGCCTAGCTCACATGCTGTGAAGGGTCCCCAGGCCAGCATGCCCACACACGGCACGTGGCATGTGGCACGTGGCAAGTGCCAGCCGCCCTGACACGCACCCACCCATCCGCTACTGCGCCGTTTCTGTCCGAGCAGGCCCAGGCCAAACGCAGTCGAACCCTTAGGCAGGTTCAGCCAACATGCCTAGAATGCGCCACAGAGCAAGAACATGCAGTTTTATGAACATCAACTTGCCTCTGCGCTTCGGAAGGCTCTTGGCGTTTGCACGAGTTGCGCGCGCCTGGCGACGCCGCGCAGCCCCGGAAACGCGAGCCCCGTCCCTCCTGCCCTGCGAACTCGCGACTGTGAGCTCATCATCCCTTATGGCGGACAGAGAAGCGGCCTTGGAGCGCGAAACCGCGGAGGCGGAGGCGGAGGCGCAGCTGAGAACGAGGACGGCCAGGAGAGCGAACGCAGTCCCCGAGGCACGGCTGCGCTTTGCAGCGGCGAGGCCGCTGCGGCCCGCCGCGCTTTCAGCGGTCAGTAGCATGATGAACGTGAGCTTGCTGTGGCTGACTGCGGCGCTGACGCCAGCCTTAGCTCAGCAGCTTCGCGAGACCTGAGCGGGTGCGGTGAGGGGCGGAGGAAGCCGGAAACGCGCCGGCACCTGCAGCGGCGGGGCTGCGAAGCGGGCTGCTTTGTGCTCTAGACGTTCTACAAGAGCTTTAATGTATATTAGAGAGTGCCTTGCACAGCGCGCTCGCCGGCGTTTGTCGCGCTTTGGGCCGTACGGCGACCGTTGCGATAAAAGAAAAGTGGCGAGCGGCGCATATGGCACATCGCATGTGCGCTTTGGTCTGCCCGAGGCAAGAGCGATATGCTTTAGAAATATTTCGATACGTGGTTGGATCACGCAGTGTGAAGACTGGGCAAACATAAGGTGGCGGACAAATAAAGCAGGGCTCCCTCGGCTGTTGCCTGGGCCCGGCTGCTCGTGTCTAGGCCCGCCGGGTGCAGGGACCACCTCCGAACGCCTTCGCCCGCGTATACGAACAGCTGTTACAGGCTACGTCAACGTGGCTGCGCCGGGCTGAATAGCAGCATGGTGATACAAAGAGCGCTGGCCAGTATCTGATGTTGGCATTGCCGCACAGCGCCACCACTGTAGGCTGCTCCGAACATAACCTTGAACTAATTTGTGTCTAGAGCCCTGCCCCATGATCTTGATACTAGCCGCAGCACATATTACACGTAGCTTCTACGGTGCGAGACGCCTTAGGGCCAGCGGTCAGGGCCCGTCAGGGCAGGGAACGAGCGAAAGCCGCGTGGGTCAGCCAGAGGAAATAAAAGCAGCCATGCCGTGTCCCGCGAGCACGTGGTATTGGTGCGGTCATGTGCCTCAAGCGCGCGCAAAGACACAGCGGCGGAGTCTCTGTTTGCCAGTGGCCTGCTACATGACCTATCAATGACTGTTACCTGCCGACCGGTCCAATAACTGTAGATGTTATGCCTGGCCTGCGGGCCTCTTGGCCTCATAACTACTTGGAATGGGGCTTGCTGCGTTGTGGGCGTTACGTGCGCTGCCCAAGGGTACCACTACCACCAACGAGTACCCATGTACCCGTTGTATTTACCTAGGGTCCATCCGCCACAGCGCAGCTCAATTACTTTGCCGCTCTGCGGTTACCACACAAGCCCATACATGGCAGTGCAGTTCACGCCAGACCATCCAGTGTGTTGTAGGATGCGGTGATGGGAGGTACAATGGGAGACCGTCCCGTGTACGATCCACTGCAGTACCGGTATCGTGCTTGGCCCACACGGGGCAAGTAAGGGCCTTGCAAGGCGACCGCAATCCGTCACTCACGCCCGCTTCATTACGTGCATGAACCACCACCAACAAGATCGCGGCGATTCTCGTGCCCCACACACACCCAACGCTGCCCAACGCACCGCCATCACCCCTACGACCACTACCCACCCACCCAAACATCTGCATGCATATGCATAAACAACAAGCATTAGAAAGTAACACGAATATGATATTCTACTATCAATGAGCAGGGCACCATGCGTTGCGTACCGTTCACGTGGTGCACTCGTGTATGTTTTGCATTGCAAGCAGCTCAAGATGAGTAAGAATGGACAAGCCCACAATACCCCCCCTCTTGACAGGCGGCCGACTGCGCCTGTATCCTTCTGATCGGGGAATCACCACATGTGGAATTACAATACCGATACCAGAACGAGGGGATGACTTTCCCCGCCACGTACAACAACAAACTCAGCGGTTAGTCGGCGTAGTAACCACCATAGTAGGACCCGTACGACGACGGTGGATGACCGTAGAAACCGCCACCGCCGTACCCATGGTAACCCCCATAATAGTACGGCGGCGGGGATGAGTAGTAGGGGGGCGGCGGCGGGCGATCAAAGACGAAGCCTCCTGGGGGCTCGTACAACTCGTCAAAGGGAGGGGGTGCGCCGAAATCCATGGGTGGTGGGGCCGCCAGGTCGTACGGTGGCGGGCCGAAGTCATTGGAGATGGGAGGAGCGTCAAGGTGCTCCATTGGGGGCGGCCCAAAGTAGTCAAAAAAGTACGTTGGCGGGTGGGCGCCGTAGTAGCCATAGCCATGGTATCCCCCGTAATACCCTCCGCCGCCGTAGTACTGCCCGCCGCCATAGCCGCCGCCGGACCCGCCAGAGCCGCCTGGGCCGTACGGACCGTAGCCGTACCCGCCGTAACCGTAACCGCCATATCCGTACGACGGGGGTGATGGGGGCCGGCGGCGTGGGGGAGGGGAGGGCGACGGGGCAGGGGACGAGGGTGGTGGAGGGGAAGAGGCTCCGGGGGGCGTGGGGAGGGGGCGGGCGGGCAGGGGGCTGCAAATGGACTGGCCGGCGATGCTGGCGGCTGCAACGACGTTGTTGACGCAGGCGGTGTACTCGGTGGTGGTGCAGGAGCAGAAGGTGTAGAGGTTGGGGATCTGCGGGTGGTCGTTTGGCAGGCAGGAAGCAGTGTTCCGGTCTTCTTTGGCGTAAAATTCTGACCGTTCATAATTTTGGAGCTTTCGGTTCTGGAAGTCCTGACATTCGTACATTTTCCAGGATTTCTGGCCCAATCCTGGGGGCAAAACCTCTTAAGCATCCTCTGATTCGGTCAGAACTCTGCCTCAAATATTTCTGACAGCAGCCCAAATGGCTGTCAGAATCATGATAATCATGGAAGACCGGGATACTGGCAGGAAGGGCAGGCGGGCGAGTGGGGAGTTCGCAACCGAAAACATAACCAGTCTCACTTCCTGGCCAGGGAGCTCCTGGTCAGCAAGTGCGTTGGCTGCCGCTGTCATCCTGCATGCCGGTGGGGGAGGTACGTTCGGCAGGCTCGTGGTCTCTCCCTTGCCCTAGCCCCTAACGTCATTGTGGCCCTCATCACAGTACCGCACCGACGTATCTCCAGCGATCATGAATGCGCACAACCCATGCCCTGAGACGTGCCTCCCCCGCGCCCTGACACGTGTCTACCGGTAACCACACCGCGTCCCAACCCACCTCCAGCTGGCACGACGTCGGGCAGCCCGTGCCGTTGCCACGCGCCTCCCCAGCGCCCTGACACGTGGCACTGCACCGCTGGAAGCCCGCCAGGCACCGCAGCGTCAGCACGGTACTGAGGCACTGTACGGCACACTGGCAGTCCTCGCGGTTGCCTGTACGGCCGGGCTGTACGGGACACGTGCCGTTGGTTGCGCAGCTGGTGCTGTTGCCGGCCAGGGTGCACCCGCCGGGAGGGTAGATCTCGGTGGGGCATTGGAGGAGCGGGGGAGGGGAGGGGACCGGTCGGGGTGAGGGCCTTGGGGAGGAGGAGGGGGCTTGGCGGAGGTTTCGGTGGTGGGAGACGGCGCTGGCGAAGGCGGCTGCGGGTAAGCGCGGGAGAAGGGGACGCAGGAGCAGGTGGGGGACTACCGGTAGTAAGAGCAGGCTAAACAGTACGAGGTAAGTCGTGATCAGTAAGGAGCATGGGAGCTCCCCCTTGTAAGGTGACATGTGCTGATGTACTTCATACGGATATCAGGCAGTAGGAAAACTTGTGCAGGTGGCTTAAAGCATGCTATGCGTGTTATAGTTCTTGGGTGTTTGGAAGGTTACACTGTGCTGCCCAAGGGTCATGCGCTTCGAAAGCATGTTGGCGGCACGTGCCTGCGCCAACTGTCGTGGGCATTCAGGGGAGAGCCCCTCTACGCCCCGGCAACTTCTCCCCCGCGTACCTGTGTGTCTCGCGCCATGCAGCCTGCGTGAGGCCGAGTATGACGCAGGGTTTGTGTGCTGCCCAACAGGCAAGCCAGCGTTGTCGTCTGTAGGGTCGGCAACTGTTGCCGCGAGGGCGACAGCGGTCGGGATGCCGCCCAGGCTGAAGCTTGCAGCCGCGACGAGCAGTATGAAGCAAGCTGAGCAACCCATATCTACTTTAACGTGTGGCGTTATAGTGCGGAAAGCATTTGGGCTGGGGTGGAAGGAGCGACTCGCTCTAGGCTAAAATGCGAGGTGAGAGGCACCGCCGGCTGCAACAGAAGGGCGACCAATAAGCGCAACAATGTGAAACATGTTCATGTTTCGATCACAAGCTTTTTTGCACAGCTGTGAGTGTGGACGTGCTTTACCGCTGGCGGTGACGAAACGGTTGATCGCCGACTTCTGTTGGCCAGCCCGAGGCAAGCAGCGCGAAATATATATGTAGCATTTCAGAAATATATACATATCCTCGAGGACAACGTGCTTGCTGCATGCCTGTTCAACCTAAATTCACACCGGCGAGGCAAGACGCGGAAAGTACATGATGTACCGAACGCGCCCTGTCCAGCCATTGCAGTAGAAAGATGCCGTTACATGTACAGGCCTGTAGTGGTCCTCGGTGCACTGCACCGGATGGTAGGGGTGGCTTTTCAGGGACAAGAGATGGCCCCTGGTCAGCCGGGGGACCTCCCCTGCTCGCCAGTGCCGCCAGAAGCACGTGGCACAATTGTCCCGTCTTACGCGCGGGCTTTCGTCCGACTCGCCACAATCAGGAGCTCAGCGTCCAGCAACCGGTAATAACAAGATACAAGAGTCTCCATCACCCCATGGTACACAGCTGCAGGCCCCAGGTAAGGGGAGCCCCCGGCTATCCCCACAGCGCACAGGTGAAATCTTTACCAGCAGGGGACCCTGACCCCGAGAGGGCAACGACTACAGTCAACGAGACAGCCCCCCAAAGCAAAATGTGCCGCTACTGCCAAGGCATGGTGGCGGCCGTGCACCGCACCAAGAAGCCCCGTGCACGTTGCACCAGCAATTATAAGGCACGGCAGGATGTCGTGCAGAGCGTTTAGGCATGGCATCCGGACAGCAGTGGTGCCTAGAGAGACAGCACGGAGAGCCAGCTTCCGGCCCGCTTGAGTGCAACGGCAGCACTGCAGGCAGGCAACAGTGGCACGCAGGGCTCGACCTGCAGCTTAAACCCCTTGCGGCATCAACCCCTCTACTACTAACTGCATGTACTGATACTTCACCTAGAGTATATAGCGTTAGTGTTACGCGCGCTTGCTCCTTCCATTGCTCTCTGCCCCTGCTACTACACACGTGTATGTGCACCTGGCCGTCTCTCCCTCGTGCCCTCCCCTCCTTGCCCCTCACCTCCTTCCCGTCCTCGCTCCTCCTTCCCCCCAAGTGCGCCCCTTACTCCTGCTCCTGCCCCTCCATATCCTGCTCTTCCTCACTTTAACTTACTCCACCCCCGCCCCACTCCTCAGTCCCCAATCGGCGCTGCCCCCCAAGCTCTCTCCGCCCTTTCTTGCGGCTCCTCGCCCCCCCCATGCGCTGCGTCCGCCACCGCCTCCGCTGCCATGGCCCCCGCCTCCAGCACCTGCGCTTGGTGCAGCTCCCACAGCCTAGACACCCGCGACTGGACGCTCTCCCACACCTGCGCACGCAGTCGGACATGGCCATCGCAGCTGACGAGTGGTGCGGCTGCTGCTGCGGCCCGTGGTGCTGCAGGCCTTCGTGGTGGTCTGGGTGGTGGGTTAGGGGGTGTGGCGAGGGAGGCAGTAACGGTGGCAGCGTGTGCGGTGGTGAGGCTGGTGGGGATGGGGCGGTGCTGCTGCTGCTGCCGCCGCCGCCGCCGCCATCCCTGACCGAGCTCGCAACATGTACTATGCACTTTGGATGCCTTGTGCAGAGGGCCTTCTGGCCTTGGAACGCAGCGGGGAGTGGTGGCGTGAACCTGGTGAGGCGTGGAGTCGGTACAAGGGAGGGTGCCCTTGCGGTTGCAGGTGGCGGTTGGGCACTCGTTTCTGTCTTGCGACTCACACCAAGCAGGTAGTTGCGCTGCTACCTGGTCTGTATGCGTACACAATGTCGTGAATTATCTGCTTGCGTGAGCTGCTTGACTTCCGGCCGCTGGGGCGCAACACCCATTCCAACATTGCCACATGCACTGCAGACCTCGACATAGATTACAGTGCATACATCCATACATTCCTAGACAAGTACATTCTTATATGGCGCCCCATCGTCGCTTGACGGCATGACCCGCGGGCCCGCTTTCGGCACGCCTCAGTACACGAAAGCATAGCCGAACGCTTTCTAATTTTACTCATTACCTGCCTTTGAAGTAGTTACAGCTCTGCCTCGATCGTTTCGCCCACGATTCCTGAAGGAAGGGAGGATGCCGGCCAACGACTGGGGACTCAAATCGGCGAAACTTAGTTTCACGCGGTAAAAATAACAAAGTCATCTAAAGCGCATGCCGCAAGCGCGCCTGAGCGCTTTGCCCGCATCAGCACACCCAGGCTGGGCAGGTCCGGGCTGCCGCGGCGGGGGCAGGCCTCAGGACGGAATAGCCAACGGGGCCGGCCTTCTCTACGGCGTTACTGAGAGTGGAGGAGGCGGAGGCGGGGCCGGGAATGGGGGCGGAGAAGGCCCCTGCGGGGCCGCCCCCATTCCCGGCCCCACTAGGAGCACGTTCCCACACGCCCAGGGAGTGGGTATAAACGCATCGGCAGCATCATAAGTAGTTGCAGCGGCAGCAGCAGCAACAACAGGAGCAGCATCAGAGGTCGAGGCAGCGGCAGCGGCAGCGACATGGGATGTCTTCTGCGGCTCCTGCGGCGGGAGGCTGCGTCAGGCTGGTGGCAGGGGGACCCCCCGCACATGCCGGCACACCTGGCTCTGGGCCTGGAGGCGGTGCTGGTGGCATTTGTCAAGCGATACGAAATGCCTGGGCCCATGCGGAGGGCGTACGAGAGGTGAGATGCCACGTGCTTGCAAGATTGAGTTACCGGTACGTACCGGTGCGGTTCACTCTGCGGTAAGGACTTGTACGACAGCGTGCTCCCTGCGTACTGTGCCCATGCGAGGGCGTACGGTAGGGGCTGGTGCGTGTACGCATACCGGTGTGCCGCGGTGGTTGTGCACGTGTTTGAATGCGCATTCGTTGTGAAGGCCGGCATGTTGTGTTGACAGATGCTGAGGTGATGAGGGATTGGACTGGTCGGTGGCAAATAAACCATGCAGCACACGTGTGTGTGCACGCGCTACAGTATTTGTCGCGCATGGCCATTGTTGCACTACTTTCTTGGCCTGCTTTCTTCGGCCAAGGCAGGCCACCGCCCGTCGGGTGCTGTCGGGTGCTGGCAGGTCGGGTGGGGAGTGTGCTGCTGCAGCTGCTTGATTGTGCACTGACACCTGCGTGCACTACTCATCACACCTGCATTTGCAGGCCGAGGCTGGAGATCGAGGTTGCGCTTAGGGCTGCCTACGCTACGGTGAGACGGATTGCCAAGAGATGCTGTTCACGCCTTGACTAGTGTTCTGCTGCTGGGGCCTGGGTAATGCATGGGCATGCATTAGTACCTGACGCGTTTCTGCTGTCTGTCTTGAGTGGGATAAATACGTACGGCCCTGCGGTACGAATGTGGGGGATTGGGGAGAGCGAGTTTCGTATATATGCTGCCAGGCAGCCTGCGGACGGAGCAAGTAGTAATGTACCGTAATCAGGGTGCGTGCGCAGCCTCCACGCACGTTGTTGCACTGCATTCCTGCTGCGGCTGTTGCTGAGACCGCGCTCATTTTTTGGCTGTTCTTGCTTGTTGATGCTGCTGTTGTGCCCGTCCACATGTTGCTATGACCACCCACATGTATGCCTGTGGCCCCCTCCTTGCAGGTGGTGCCCGGAGACACCATCTGCGTCATCCCCGACGGTGTGTACCGTGCGTGCACAGGGGCCATGCAGCAGGGGGGCTGCCCGGAACTTCTGCACAACAGCAGCGCAGACACTGAACGCAACTTGCTGCCTTTGCTCGATTCGGCTTAAGTATGTTGTATTCATCACCGCTGCCAACCTGCTGCCAATGTGCTACGGTTTGGCCTGTGTCAACGGCAACGCTGCAGCAGCCTGCCCTGGTGCGTGCAAAGTGCTGACGGATCACGCGCTATCGGCCTCATGTCCGAGGCGCCGCCCTCAAAAGATACGACGCCAACGAACCCATCGCTTTAACATCTGGCAATGGCGGTGGAACCTGAAGGCACCACCCGCACGTGACACAGTAACCCACGCTACCGGCCCACATCCGCGGCAACCAGATGGTACCACCCTTGCGGATACGCCCTCCTCGCAGGGTCTCAGGTCCAAGGCACAGCCATCAACAGCAGCCATTCAGACTTTGTTGTGTTCACGGAGCGGGCCCTGGTGACCAAGAGGATGAGGTCTGCGTGCTGTGAAGGTGCGTGGGCCGGCAACCGAAGTGGGACAGGAATTTGTTCCTGCACGTGTACGGTGCACCTTGGTGGATTTCAGGGCGTGGGCATGCACGTCGGTGCTGTGCGTGCGACTGTGCGACTTTCAATGGCCGGCATGTGTGGCTGCGGGTCGCGTGTGACCAACCACCACCTGGGTTGTATTGACAAAGGGCAAAGCGGCGCACCTCCACACCGCCAGTACGAACGGCCTTGCATGCGGGCGATCAATCGATGGTGTAAGCATCAGGCCGTGCATATGCGATGCCGACCGCCCTCACTACTGGAGCGGTGTACCTTCGAAATAGGCCGTGCATCTCGCTGAAACCCCTTGCATTCCCACCTGTGGTCCCCTACTACTGTCCCCTGCCCTTTTCCGCAGGCCCACTTGGAGGCCCAGCCGCAGCTGTGGGACACGGACTCCGTAAGGGTCAGCATAAAGCGCAAGCCGGCAGACGTTGGCTTGAATGCGTACGCATCCTCTTTTGAGGACGAGGAAGGGGGGGAGGAGGGGGCGGAGGAGGGCGAGGGCGAGGACGGGGAGGGTGATTAGGCGGACGGTCCCGGTCAACTGGAAGTGGCCGTGTGAGTGTCTGAGGATGTGGAAGAGGTGGAGGAGGGGTGCGGCGAGCAGGGCTGTGGGGAGGCTATAGCGGGCGGAGGTGGAGGTGGAGGTGGAGGTGGAGGCGGAGGCGGAGGCGGGGCAGCACAGGTGGCGGCGGCGGTGGCGGTGGACAGGCGGCCAAGGCGGAGTGTGCTGGTTCCGCTGTCGTGCGATGTCCTGTTCGAGAGCGGGACCGTGGGGGAGCCCGTCTCCATCTCCCCGCGGGTACGTAGGTTGGCGGGACACAGGCACATGGGCAGTGGCGGCTGTTGTTACTGGTAACGCCCGACATCGACGTTTGCTCATTGCCGCACAGCACGGCCGAGTTGCGACCGGAAGCAAGCACGCCAACCGCTAGGGCCCCGCTGTGTCACCTCCATGCACGCACAAGCCTCGCTCAGCCCCTCGTCCGCCCGGTCCATTGCGCAACTCTGGTCGGCCTGATGGTCGGCTGCCCCACGTTCCACTCTTAGACCCCCGTAAGGGCGCATGCACGCTTCCTCCCCCTCCCCTCCTAACTCCGAGCGTTTGCGGGTGTTTTCTTCCCCCTCCTCCCCCCCTCCCCACAGGTCCCCGCCACCCGACACGACCCCCTGTCCGTGCGCCCCGGGGCCACGGTGGCCGTCATGGCGCTAAAGCTGATGTTGAAGGTGCGTTGCACTCTTGCATATCATATGTTCATAATATTCATTTCATTTAATTGGATATTCTTTTTGATTCAATCCTATGCAACGGCGTGGTGGCCGTCATGGCGCTCAAGCTGATGCTGAAGGTGGGTCACGGTCGCTGCTGCTGGGTCTGTTGTCGAACAACAGTAAGCTTCCCTTTTGGCCATGCCTGTCAAAACAATTGCCAAGCGCACTGCAACACTATGCAACGCAGTCATCGCGCTATAGCGGATGTCAAAGGTGGGTCACACGTTGCTGCGTTGGACTGTGAGCCCAGGACATAGGGGTGCTATGCAAGGTCGCCTGCGTGCATGGACCGTACGGTGTGCTGGTACACCCAGAGGCTGAGCTTGCGAGCCAGGGTGTGCAGGCCGTACGGTGTGCTGGTACACCCAGAGGCTGAGCTTGCGAGCCAGGGTGTGCAGGCCGTACAGTGTGCTGGTACACCCAGAGGCTGAGCTTGCGAGCCAGGGTGTGCAGGCCGTACAGTGTGCTGGTACACCCAGAGGCTGAGCTTGCGAGCCAGGGTGTGCAGGCCGTACGGTGTGCTGGTACACCCAGAGGCTGAGCTTGCGAGCCAGGGTGTGCAGGCCGTACAGTGTGCTGGTACACCCAGAGGCTGAGCTTGCGAGCCAGGGTGTGCAGGCCGTACGGTGTGCTGGTACACCCAGAGGCTGAGCTTGCGAGCCAGGGTGTGCAGGCCGTACACTGTGCTGGTACACCCAGAGGCTGAGCTTGCGAGCCAGGGTGTGCAGGCCGTACAGTGTGCTGGTACACCCAGAGGCTGAGCTTGCGAGCCAGGGTGTGCAGGCCGTACGGTGTGCTGGTACACCCAGAGGCTGAGCTTGCGAGCCAGGGTGTGCAGGCCGTACGGTGTGCTGGTACACCCAGAGGCTGAGCTTGCGAGCCAGGGTGTGCGGACCGTACGGTGTGCTGGTATGTGGCCGTGCAGTATGGCGCGTTACCGTCATGTCGCTGCATCAGGCACATACCACACCAGGCCGTACAGTGCGCGAGTGCCGTACAAGTGGGCACTCTTGCCAATATTTCACTTGGCGGTGGCGTCTGCTGACCGACACAGGTGACACATCCCTTCCGAGACAAGAACGCTACGTGCACGCACCATGCCGTCACGCCACATACCGTGACACAAATATGGTGACCAGCAAACCCCCCACAACCACCACAACCACCACAAACCCCCACACCCTATGACAGCTGGGGGGCTCCCTGCCGAAGCTGACCTCGTACTGCTTGGAGGCCCTTGTGCGGCACGTGGTGGCGGACTGCATGCGGTACGGCCCGTACGGGCAGGGCGGGGAGCAGGGAGCGGCGGACCGTACTGCCGCACAAGTGCTGTGGATGGTGGGTTGTGGAGGCGGCGATTCTCTCATGCCACCCGTCGTGCTGGGGTTGTATTGGTCCCAGTCCTGGCCCAGGTTGACCGTCCAACTTACAGTACCACATGCCCCGCCCAGCCACGTTCACGGTCAGCGTAGGTCGTTCACAGTTACCCCTCTACCGTAAGTCTTATGTCCTACGTGCAATGCAATTGCCCGTTTTGGCACTTTACACTCTCCCTTCAGGCTCTGCGGCTGTTCACGCTGAAGCGCATGTCCGCCGCGGAGCTCCAGGCGCGCTGCAGGCGACACGTGCCGTTCGACACGGGCAGCATGTTTGACCGCGGCGCGTTCATCACTTGGCGGCTGAGGGCCGTCAACATGCTAGAGTGAGGGCTAATGAGGGTGACGGGCGAGGGGGGAAAGCAGTTACAAAGTAACACGTTACTGAAATAGCTGTACGTGTCGCGGTAAAAAAAATGGGACCCACTGCATTGCCGTTGCCGCTGCCATGCTCCATTCGCTCCTCTTTCCTCTCTAGGCCGCGGGGGGAGGTGGGGTGGGGGCGGGGAAGGAATCAAGTACTAGTGACGCGGAGGCGGTTGTAGTGAGAGTGGTGATAGTGGTACGGGAGGGAAACGTTCGACCCACTGGCAAAAGGGGGGGGGGGGTGAGCGTCAGAGCTGCGGGGTGCTGGGGAGGTTCGATCACAGATGATAAGCGGGGATGGAGACGGGGGCAGTCACCTGGCCCACGACTTGGTGCCAATGTGCCATTGCCGCACCATAGCTCGCGAGGGCTGCGGGCTTCCCCGATTCCCAATGCCGAATCGGTATACTGCATGTGCAGTGCACCCCAGCATACCAGCAGGCAGGCGCGCAAGGATTTAGCAACCTGGGTAACTTTCTTGCCTTTGACTCGGACGCTGCATGCCTTTGACTTTGACGCTGCGTGCCAGCACCTAATGAGCCTCCTGGCCATCCAATGTGCGTGCAGGCACCTATTGGCCGTTGCCCACGTGAGCCGTGGCGTCGCGGAGGGCCGGACGGTCCAGGACGGGGTCGGCTGTCTGGAGATCGCGTTCCGCAGCGGTGGCAAAGGCACAAGCCAGCAGGCGCAACCGCCAGGGCAGCAGCAAGGGCAGGAGCAGGGGCGGGGGCAGCAGGAGAGGCAGCATGGGTACACCTCCCACCCGCCGACCAACAGCAGCAAAGGCGCGACTGTGCCACCTCAGCACGGCACAATGCCCCCGCTGCAGCAGCCACTGCCGATGTCGCTGCTGGCGGCGGAAGATGCGGACCTCGCCCTGCCTTCCGTTCCCTTCAAGCCGCCCAGGCCGCCACGAGTCCTGACTCACAGCACGCCAGGGGCTTTCGGGGCAGCCGCAGGCCGGACCGCTGGCACCACACGCGCTGCTGGCGACGGCTGTACGGACGGCGCCGCCACGCCGCCGCCAGAGGCGGGCGCCGTCAGCGGCGGCAACGGCAGCAACGGCCAACGACACGCCAACCCCGCGTCGTACGACACCAGCTCCGACGCCACAGGCTGCATAGAGCGGTGCAGGACGCCGGACCCGGCGGACCTGGCGGCATATGTGGCGGGGATGCTGCTGGGGACGGGGGAAGAGACCGATGGCAGCGGCGGTGGCGGTGGCGGCGGCGGCAATGGTGGGGTCGACGGCGGGGGTGGGGAGGGTGGCGGTGGGGGTGGGAAGCGTGGCGGCGGCGGCAGCGGCGGCAGTCATGGTTAAGGGGCAGGGGCAGGTGGGGGTGCTACACCATCTGCTGCGGCAGGAGATGATGAGGACCACGGGGTGGTCGGTGCATGGGGATGGCGGTGTTGGTGGCGGCGGTGGTGCAGCGTCAGGGGAAGCAGGGGGCTCCAACCCGGCCGTGGCAGTGGCTGTGGCCATGGCTGTGGCAACGTCCGTTGAGAGCGAGGAGGATGAGGTGGTGTACGTGCCGCAGTCGACAGCTGTGCGGTACGGCACGGGAGCACACGTGGCGGGTGGCGGTGGGTGTCAGGACGGGGCAGGGGGCGGGGTTGGCATGCGCGAGGGCGACGAGACTGCAGGGGACAGCGGTGGGGCGCCACGCGGGAGCTGCGCTATTGGCTGTGGTGTTGGAAGGGCTGTGGTGATGGAAGGGTGGACGAGCAAAGTGGAGGTGGAGGCAGCGGCGGTGGCGGTGGTGGTTGCGAAGGGTGCAGCGGCAGCGGAATGCCGAGTGACGACGAAGGGAATGGCAGCAGCAGTGACCCGGCGGCTGGCCCTCTGGACGGCGGCAGCAGCAGCCCTGGGGTCCTGAGTCCAGGGCAGTGCGCCGCACCCGCCGCCGCCTCCCCGCCAGCCTTACCACCGCCGCTGCAGTCGCACCACCCCTACCCGACCGGCCCCTCACCGACTGTCCCGTCACCCTCGCAGCAGTCCACGTCCTCCTCCTTCCCCACCACCAGCAGCAGCAGGCACCCCCTTGCCGTCAGCTGCCAGCCCCGGCTGCAGCCTGGCCAGCCCCCCCTGCTGCCCGGCCAGGCCGTGGGGTCTCACCGCAACAGCCCGGACGCGAGCTGCACTGAAGGTGGCTTTCCCACCCCGGCTCCACCTTCCGGCCTGTCCCCGCCGCTGTCTGGCCCCCCACCACCGACGCCGTCTGATGCCGCCAGCCCGCCCCAGCGACAGCTACCCACACTGCCCGGCCAGGCCGTGGGGTCTCACCACCGCCACAGCCAGACTGCGAGGAGAAGTGTGGGTAGCTCCCCCAACCCGGCTCCACCCTGCCGGCCACCACCGCAACCGGCGCCCTCCCCGCCGATGCCTGACCGTTCAGCGCAGCCGCCACCGCACCCTGGTCCCGTCACCCCTCTGCAGCCGCGCCAATTGCGGCACTCATTCGTGCTGCCAGGCCAGCCGGTGGGTCCCCACAACCGCCACCACAGCCCGGACGCGAGCATCAGCAACGGTGTTGCTAACCCACAAACACCCGCTTCACCTTCCAGCGTCCCCCGAGCAGCACCTTCCGCACAGCCGTCGCCGTGTGTGCCTGACCAGCCGGTGCACACACCACCATACCCTGGCAGCCACACTCAATCCCAGCAGCGGCAGCAACCCACGCCGTCACCACACCCCGACGCCCACCGCCCACACCAGCAGCAGCATGTACGGCAGCTGCCCACAGTGCCGGGCCACCCTGTGGCGTCCTCCTCCGCAAGCCCAGTAGCGCATAGCGGGTCCTCACAGGCAAGGAGCGGGCCCTCGCACAGCCCCGCAAGCACGGCAACCAGTCACACCTCCCCTTCCGCCTCGCCACCCTCCCGTGCACACCATGCCTCTCCACCCTCGCAGCCCCACCAGCCCGCCAGCGCCCATCCGCTCTCCGCCGGTGGTGGCAGTGGCGGTGGTCGCTGCGCGCAGCTCGGCGCCGGGTCCCCAGAGGGCGGCGCTGTATCCAACAGCGCCGCTGCAGGGTCCGCTGCACAACTCGGCACACCTTGCCTCTCCGCCAGCTCGCTGGCACCACTCCCTCGCACCCCTGCCCCCTCCACTGTGGCCGCCTCCCGCCGCGCCGCTGGGCCTCTGTCGCGCCTTACTCCCATGCGGGGTCCAGGCCGGGGGCCGAGGGAGGCGGGGGAGGGGAGCAGGTGACGGCTGCCGGGGGAGCAGACGCAGCGGGGGCCGGGCTAGCCGGATTGGGGGCGGGACCGGCGGGAGCAGGGGTGGCGGGGGCGGGGACGGCGGCGCTGGGGTTAGGAAGGATGCGGGAAGGGGCGGCTGTGGGGGCAGCAGAGGCAGCGGAGAAAGAGGCTGCGGGGGCCGGGGCAGCGGGAGCAGGGGCGGCGGGGGCGGGGGCTGCATCGCTGGGGGTAGGACGGATGCAGGCAGGGGCGGCGGGGGCGGGGGCGGCGCAGCTGGGTAGCGGCAGTGGCAGCGAAAGCAGCGGACGCAATGGAAGCACCTCCAACCCCGGCGCCGAAGGCCCGCTGGCGGCGGCATACCGCCTTGCCAGGCAAGCCGCTGCCGCCCAAGGCAACCACGGCGCTGATATGGCGGGTGCACACCGCCCCGGGGGTGGGGGCAGCGACGGATGTGGCCAACCGGGTAGCGATGAAGCCGTGGGCATAGTCAGCGATGGTGGCGCCGGCAGCAGCAGCAGCAGCAGCAGCAGCAGCAGCACCGCCCCCTCCCCAGCCACCAACCTCCCCACCGCACGTGTTCCGACCGTCACGGCTTGCCTCAACACACACCCCCACCCACCACCAAGACCACCACGAATGCCTGCAGCACCACGAACCGCAGCAGCAGCCGCACCACTTGGCGGCTGCGGCGGCCATGTCCCAGTACGTTCGGAGGTGTGGGGAGAGCGTTAGGTGCCGCCTTACACAGCTGTACGTCAGGCACGAGCTGCAGGTGCTGGGGTGTCAGGGGGTAGTGGAGGAGGAGAAGGTGGGCTAACGGGCGGGGTGAGCTTTGGTGGCGGGGAACATTGAAGCGGAATCGGTTGCGGCCGCAGTGCAGGGGGAGGAGGAGCCATAGGACGGGGGGACGACGGTGGTAGGGTGCGCAGTGGAAACACAAACGCCCTGCCCCCTCAATCACACGAAGGAATAAGCTGGCGTGACATTATCATTATTTATTGTTAGGACCGGGGAGGGAGGGGGCATGCGCAGGAGGAAGAGCAGGAGCAGGGGCGGGGGGCCATGGGTTGAGGGTGAGCGAGGAGGGGGGTAACCGCAAAGGAGGAGGGGGGTAAACGCAAAGGAGGGGGGCGGGGGTAACCGCAAAGCGGCAAAGGGGAATCGGAAACAGTCGGCCTGCATAGAGCGAGGTTAGCGGCGGCAACGGAAAGCGGGAAACAACTTAATACTTACCACCTGATACGTACCGGCTGGGTTCACGAGCGAGGAAGGGGAGAGCGGAGTGTGGGCTAGTTTGAGGTGGGTTATAGCAGGCAGGAGGAGCGGGGCAGGAGCAGGAGGATGGGGGTGATGGGGGAAAGAGGAGCGAGGAGAGGGGGGGAGCGAGGGGCAAGGTGAGGGAGGGAACGAGGGGCAGGGGCGGGCGAGACGGGCAGGGGTCGAGTAGGACGGGCGGGGGCGGGAGCGAGGGGAGGGGCACGCAGGGGCTAGGGAGCTGGCGAGCCGGCACCGCTGTGCAAGCGGACGGGGCAAGCGGACACAATCCATAGGAGTGCGGTTGCTCGCAGTACTGCATGATAGATGCAGAAATGGATGCGGTACAGTATGTACAGTTACTGATACCTACCTGGCAGCCCTTGTGGCGGTTGAAGGCGGTTGAGTTGCAGGTTTGCTGAACAACTGCCGTGGGCAGTGCGCAGGGTCGGGTAGGCGTACGTGCGTGGAGATCGGTTTCGCTGTTTAGCCTGCCGGCATTTGGGTGCAACCTGGTTTCACGGCCCGCAAGATACCCTTGTCGCCAGCTTCGTGCAGCAGGCTGCTCGCGTTTTGGCAGGGCCGCTTGTTGACTCTAGACTTGCGGCACTGCGTGACGATGTCTGGTTTTGCTGTTTGGTAGTTGGTTATTTACAGGTGATACCTTTCGATTGGGGTGATACCTTCCGATTGGGGTGTCGTACCACATCCATGCTGGCATACAGCAGGCCGTGCACGCTACTGCTGCTTTGCTGTAAGACGTGCAACATCATTGCCCAGTTGCATACGGTATGTTTCAGGGTCCAGGGACATGCCAGGGGAGTCCCTTGGCTCCGCCAAGGCATCCCACATTGAGTCAGGACACCTCTATCTCTTGCTGACAGCCGGCACTCCAAATGTGAGTGGGCCATGTGCCAGCAGCATTGCACCACAAGGTACCGGTTCTGTACCGGTACGGTATGCGTCAGGGCCCAGGGACATGGAGAGATGCCAGGGGAGTCCCTTGGCTCGGGCAATGCCTTCCACCTGTACTACTCATTCTCTCCTTGACCTTGAAATCTCGTCCTTATGGCCCCCTGGCTCTCTAAACGCACCCCCCCTCGGGGTCTGTCACTGCTACTGTAACTGAGCCTTCCACCTTGACAGGGATCATGATATTTCCCTTGCTGACTTCCAGCGTTTAGTGAGTGGCCCATGTGCCAGCAGCATTGCACCACATCGCCTCCGCCTCCGCCGCCGAGGTGTACACAGCCTTCTGTACACAGCGACATGCTCAATAAAACCGGAACGGTGGCCATGCCCACACGCCCGTCGTATTCCTCATTACATAGGAACGCGCACGTGTATGTACGCGGCGAGGCCCCCCTGCCCCCTCAACCTACTGCGTGCTGATACGGTACGGCACCATTGGCTGTGTGTACGCTCGGCTTCACGCACGCAGCACCCAAGCGCCAAGGCAGCCCGATAGCATGGTATGACACACACGACATGACCCAAATGGTACGTACGACACACATGGTACGGCGCACATGCACGTTGCATGCACGTGGAATCCGCCACGCGGGCACTTGCAAGCGCCGGAACAAGAAATCTCCCTACCTCCCCATTGTATGCAGCTTGAGGGAGCACAACATGTCCGCACATGCATCCACGGTACAGTTCAGAAGTGCGGCATCAACCACAACGGTAGCGTACGACAATCCTGCCCTTGCCACCAATATTCATAGGGGCCTATTTCTTCTATTTCCTGGCAGGCGGTGGGGTATATGTGCCGTTTGAATGTGCCGTACGATGGAGCCGTAGCTGCCGTACCCATAGTACGGCGGCGAGTGAGGTGTAGGGACACCTACGGGTAGTACAGCGGTGGAGAGTAGCTGCTGTACCCATAGTACGGCAGCGAGTGAGGCATAGGGGCACCTACGGGTAGTACAGCGGTGGGGAGTAACTGCCGTACGCGTAGTATGGAGGCGGGGAGGAGTAGCTGTCGTACGCGTAGTACGGCGGCGGGGAGGGATAGCTGCCGTACGCAGGCGCTGCTGGCCCTGGGGCGGGCTGCGGGCTGTTGCTGGTGGGACGTGTTGCAGGCGTGGGGGCGGGGGCGGGTGTGGGAGCTGGGCGGGGGTAGGCGCATCATCATCGGCAGGCGTGGGGGAGGGGGCAGGGGTGGTGGCGGTGGACGGTGTAGGGGTGGGCTCGGGAGTAGGGGCGGGTGTGGCTGTGGGTGTGGGAGCTGGGCTGGGGGTGGCAGTGGGCGTTGGAGTTGGGGTGGGCGTGGAAGAGGGTGTAGGCGTGGGGGTGGGTGTAGGCGAGGGGGTGGGAACAGGTGTGGGCGAGGGCGCCGGGCCGGCGATGGGGCCAGGGTTGCCTGTGGGTCCGCTGCGCAGAGGCAGCTTAATGCAAACATCCTGCACGCAGGAAGTTTGCAAGAGAATAGGTTGGTTAGCATGTTCCACATAGTGCATGGCTTCGCAGTTGTACAGAACAAGACGTTTTCCTGGCCAATGACCATACCGTACCCAACCCTGTTGCGTTCAGAACCAGGTGCGAACCATGACCTGCACCATCCAGAACCCACCTGCAAGTCCGTGGCTGCCTCCTGGATCTTCTGCGTGCATTCCAGCGCCTCCGCCTCACTACACGCGCAGTACGTGAACATGCCGGAAATCTGTGGGGAAGGTAAGTACAGGCACCAGTGCGGGGGGCGCGAGAGGCATATGTTGTCTGGCTGTTGCACGTGGGTTGCTTTGGGCTGGACCCGGGTACCGCGACCAGCTGATCACCTTTGACCACCTTTGACCTTTGTGCTTCCGGACTCGTTAGACAATGCCTTCGTGCGGGACTTGCGCCAGCTTGCGCTGAGTTTGACATCCCAAAAGAAAACCACGACACAAGGAACAAAACCGGCACCAGTACCGGTAGTAACGGTGTGATGATTCACACACAGCATACACGTGTACCGGTATGCCATAATAGGCTCAGCGCAAAGGACGCCAATAGTATATGAAATGCAGTTGATACGTCATGTGACTTACCGGGACGCTGCATCCGGCGATGCAGCCTGTTGCCCGGTTGGGTGTGCCCTGGCACTGCGCGCTGCCCAGGCAGTCCAGGTAGGCTCCCACGCACTGGGCGGCCTGGACCTGCAGGGACGGCATAACGGCATGTGAGGATTTCTTTATGTTTTGCTGCCGTGTTTGTGGGCATTACCAGCGTTGATGCCAGCGTTCTCTTTGCTCCCTCGGGGCAAACAGAAGTAAAAACGTAAGTAAGAAGCCGAAGAAGGCCCTCCGGGCTACGGGGCTGATAGCGAACAAATATAAATTCGATCGTTAAATATTTATTTATTTATTTAGGTATACCGGTATATCGCTTGATGTTGCCGCCCACCTGAGCAGTGTGCGCGGCGCACCGCAGTGCAGGCGCAGCAACGTATAAACAATACCTTGATTATCTGTACTATATGCCCTGTGTCTTAATTTTCGCATGTAATACCGTATTTTGGTGAATGAGTACCTGTGCGCGGCACACCGCAGCACAGGCGCAGTCTTCGGCGTAGGACGCGTCAGCAGGGTCCAGGGGGCACGTGCCCTTCGCGCACAGGCCCAAGGGGCCGGGCTCACAGCCGGCGGGCTCTGCCAGGTTGCCGCATTGCTCCGAAAAGTCGATATCAATGGGCGGGGGTGCGGCGAGCTCGTCGTCGGCACCGCTCTGCAGCAGGGAGCGGCGGTGGTGCTGCTGGTGCTGGTGGTGGAGGTGGTGGTGTATCCGCCGGAACTCGCTCGTGTTTAAAGAGATAAGGCACATTGGTGAAAGTGCTGTCGTGTCCGAGGGATGGAGGTTCGAATCCCGGCTATGGCACATTCTACGGTAAGGTCCATAATGAACCTCCCAACCTCCAAATTGAGGGTAGAAGGATGAAAGATGGTGGGCCCTCCCTACGGTAGATGGGAGCCACTGGGGCTAGACCCTGGTGCAACATATCCCACTTCCTTAACTAACGCCGCTGGCGATTGCCGCGGAGTATCCTTTCTTTCTTTCTTTGGAGGTGGTGGTGTGGGTTAAGGTTGAGGTGGTTTAGAGCGGCGGTGGTGGAGGCGGCGAGGTGCTGTAGGAACAGAGCGTTCCTGTCTGTGCTGGCGGAGCCTGTGGCAGGAAGGTACAGGGGGCAAGGGGCAAGGGGCAGGGGGGCTCGGTGAGTGTTTGGAAGGAGGGGTCAGCGGTCAGGGGTACAAGGGGGCCGGGTATGCACCCGCCCTCGCCGTACGATTTGGCAACAATTTGAGGCACCAGCCCAGGCCTTGACCAGGCCCTGACCAGCCAAACAGCGAAAGTAGGGTGCATGCGCTCTTCGAAAGCAGGCGCGTGCCATTTTGCCAGCGTAAGGATTTGTTTATCACATTGGACTGGCAGGAGGTGTGTCTGAAACGCGTTGCACCCGGAGCACAAGCCGGGGCGCCCAACCGCCTGTACGGCGCGCTACTATCATCTGTCAATTCTGCCTCGGGCTGCCTAGAACTAGTCACCCGGCTCGTCAGGAACGCCATTCTCAGGCTAAAGGCTCTACTGTAGGGCCTGATGTCGTAAGCGAGGCTGCTTGTGTCGAGGCATATGCAATTCTCAGTTGGCGCGGATGAGTGTCCATGTCGGTTGCGTGAGTCGCACTAGGGATAACGCAGGTCGCAGTAGCGCTTACCAAGCGTAACTGTATTGGACGCTTCCATTCGGCTGGCTGCCGAAGACCGCAGCTGCGCCCGGGCGGCCGCGCCATCGCCGATGGCAGACGCAAGCACCTGGGCCAAGACCACTGCGGCAGCCATTGCTTTTCAAAGCCTTTCTTGTGCTGCTATGCAGTGATATTTATACTATTTTCCCTTGTCGTCCTCTTCAGCCTTGCATTTATGCGGGGCTAGACCCCAACGATTCTGTTACCAGCGGTTGTGTCTAACCGGCGGTTAAAAAACCTTTCGGCCCACGAGGCAACAGTATCTTAGGAGCAGCGACATATTTCAGCAAGTAACACAGAGATAAGCTTCAATCTATGCTTTATTGTTACTGGCGAAACTGCTTGCCGCGCCGAACGGCTGCAAAAGGGCGATACCTCCCCTGCCCGCTGCCGCCTCCTCTCAACTGCGGCGACCCCGACACCCCTGAGTCCCCGACCGCCACGCGCATCACCAGAAGGGCAAACGGCGGCAAGGGGCGATACCTCCTCTACCCAAATGCGGCCACCCTGAGACCCCAACTGCCCAGAAGGGACTGCCACACAAAGGGAACCAGGGGGCATAGCGCAACTCCGTCCGGGACCGACCTGCCCTGCCTCAACCTGCTCTGCCATATGCCAGGGGCCCCTGGCTCTGCCATATGCCAGCTACATGCCAAGTCCCACCAAACGCCACGCCCTGTCATGCCAGGTGCGTGCCAAACACTTTCATTTCTTTCTCCGCCTCGGGTGCTGACCCCCCACCGGCCACATCTTACAACAGCGCTCTTCTTCCCCTTTCCGCACACTCCGGATGCTAATAACCCCACCGCAACTGCCAGCGATGTCGCCCCCTTGCCGCGCGCCTTCCCAACTCCTTCACGTACACCTGATGCCCATACACCCCGCACCTTAGGGCAATCCCGTCCATACTTACATCCGTTGGCTTGGGGAGTGCGCGCGGCACGCACTAGCTAGGCCCACTCCAGCCTGCCTGGCTCCTGTCTTTCAATACGCGTGCAGGGTCCTGCCCAACGACGTACGTGGGTTCGTTCGTATGTCCAAGCGTTGAGTGAGACCAGGGGAGACATCGCCTAGTATAGTGGTGCCCCACTCCCTGCCCAGCCTCGCACTCCGTCCTTCTCCACCCCCGCCACCAGCACCAGCCAGCCCCTAATGTGCGGCTTAATAATAATCATCCTACATACGTACCGCATACGCTAGACTTGACTGCCTCCAACCCCTGCTGCTCCTTCATGGACGACAGCGTGTCTCTCCAAAATGATAAAACAGCGGCTGCTGGTGTCTTCATACACCTGCTGTCGGATGTCACACAGTCAAGGAAAGCCCGATAAAAAGCCACACTAGGGCGGAAAACATGTCATGTCGTGTAAGGGCGACTGTGGGCTGTTCTGGGGTGACATGCCCTTAAAGTGGCTGGATGACAGCTTAGCAAGCGCACATACCGGCAACGAAGCGCAAACATACCCATGCATAGTGCAGCCCTGTACAACTGAGTCCAAGTGAGGTGATGCGATGTTCGAGGACTATGCATATGTTCCTGCAGGCTGCTGCCTTGTCACGACCATGCACGCTTCTTCATCCACTAAACCAATCGTAACGGTCACATACTAAAGGTTTATTACGGCGTTCAGGGCGTTCAGAAGCGCGCACAGGCACCACAGAAACATAGCTTGTGCCGCGAACCCGGATAGAGTTGGGGTAGGCGCATCACCAGCCCCCGTGGGGGCGGGGACGGGGGTGGGTGCAGGTGTAGGAGCTGGGCTGGCGGTGACGGTGGGGCTGGGGGTGGTAGTGGGCGCGGCAGTGGGCGTGGTAGCTGGAGTAGAGGAGGGGCTGGTGATGGGCGGAACGGGTCCGTTGCGCATGGGCAGCTTTGTGCAGACCTCCTGCATGCAGGAAAAAGAACCGCGGTGAAGCAGGTTACTTTAAAAGGTTTAATACTAGTGGCTCTGTAATTGATTGAAAACAGCAGTATGCAAGCCTCCTGTGCGTGGTGCGAGGAAAGAGGCAGAGCCTGCGATCTATGCATTACGTGCCCTGCCGTGCCCTGCCGCTGCCACACCTGCCGTACGACACCTGGACTGCGTGCCGTACTGGCCTGCCGTACCTATCCTGCATGCCGTACCTGGCACGCGGTACCTAGCCTGCATGCTGTACCTGGCCCGCTGTATCTAGCCAGCCCATCCCACCCGCATATCCGCAGTGGCTGCCGCCTGAATCTCCTGCGCGCATGCGACCGCTTCGTCCTGTGTGCATTGGCAGTACGTGAACAGGTTGGGGACCTGGGGGGTGGGGGGTGGGGGGGCTGCAGGGTGTCGGGGTAAAAAAAAGGGTTTTAAGGGGAATCGGCGGAAACAGTCAGCCTGCTGAGCTGGGCAGCACGCAGGCAGGTGGGGTCACATGGGCACGGACCAGTATATGAGTGCTTGCGTAGTAGTACGCGTCTCTTTGGGCCTCTCAGGGCCCTTTTGTAGAGAGTTTGTGGGAGTCGCACGTCCCTGATGCCAACTTGTGCCATAACCAGGATGGGCCCTCTGTCCGTCCGAAACCTGCTCCATCCCAGTGTTCCAGTCGCTCTGCTCTCACAACCGCCCAGCAAAGTTTTATTACAGCAAATGTTATGTCATGTTCCGTTACATGTCCATTACCGTATAATGTTCGCAGCAAAATTTGCTGAGGAACACGGCAGAGTGTCGAATATTAGGAGCCGGCGGAAAACGTGTCCACCAGGTTGGGGGCCACCGGAGAGCCCTTGAATCGCGCGCACCGTAATTATAATAAAAAGTAATAAAAAAATAGTTTAGACACTACGGTAGACTCACCGAGGAGCTGCAGGCCGTGATGCAGTCAGTGCCCGTGCGGGGGGCGGACTGGCACTGGGCGTTGCTGAAGCACTCTTGGTACGCGCGCACACACTGGCTGGTCTGGACCTGCACCATCCAGGGCATTCAGGTGAACAAAGCAAGGACATTGTTAAGCAAAGAATTTTGGAGTAATAAGGGAAGCTCAGAGGCCGACCCGCACATTGATATGCATCAGGGGGGTCCCCTGGTATACTTTTTTTCTTATAAATGCGTGCACTGTCTGGATAGGCCTCAAGCAAGTGGCCATTCTTGACGCCCACAGCCCACCCTGTGTGCGTGAAGGACATGCATTCATCGGCATTTTATGTTACATGCATTCCAGGTGGTATGGCCACGCGATCCCTTCTGCTGGTACCGCCTCTGCTGTAGCGTGGTGTTGCCGTAGCCAGCAACAACTGGGGACTGCTACAAGACAGGTGATGCCTACAGCTGCGCTTCAGGAATCATGATTCTGGTCAGCAGGTGGTCATGCGTCACCTGCTGCTGTGCACGCACCTGCAGACGGCATTGCAGAGCGCATTGGCAGTCTTCATAAAAGGACGCGTTGGCAGGGGCCAGGGGACACGTGCCCTCAGCGCATACAGTGTTGCTCGTGCAGCCGGTGGGCTCATTCAGGCCGCCGCATCGCTCAGATAACGATGGTGCGGTGCCCTGGAGCAGGGAGCGGCGCTGGTGCTGCTGGTGTGGGTTGAGGTGGCTCTGGGTGCCGTGGGTAGAGGCAGCGAGGTGCTGTAGGAACAGGGCGTGCCGGTCTGCGCCGGAGGAGTCTGCGGCAGGGAGGGACACGGGGCAAGGGGCAGGGGACGGGGGGCTTGGTGAGGTTGTGGGAGCAGGCAGGTGGCAGGGGGGATGCGGCAGGGGGCAGGGGGCCAGGTTGAGTCTCTCTCAGCTTGTATAGATAGCCACAGTCTGAGGTGCCAGCAAGAAGGCGAAAGCGGGGCGCATGCGCTTCACGAAGTAAGGCAAACGCATTTCTTTTTGCCAGTGGACAGAATCCTGGCAGGAGGTGGGCCCGCTCAACCGCTGCGCAGCTGCTGCCCAACCGCCTGCGCGATACTTCAGTTCTGCCTCGGGCTGCCTGAAACAAAATAACTATCCCGCGAGTCAGGAGAATCGCTCTCCTGCTATAGGATCTACTTGAGGGCCTAGCAAGCAAGCAAGCAAGCAACGCTGGCTGGGGAGAGGCAATATGCCATGCTCAGCTGCTCAGCTGCTCAGTTGCTCAGCAGTTGCTCAGCGGTCGATGTCGGCGGTCGGAGGCGCGCAAGTAACAACATAGGTCGCACGAGCGCTTACCACGCGTAACTGCCTCGGATACTCCCATTTCCTCGCCTGCCGAAGACCGCAGCTGCGCGCGGGTGGCCACCGCATCGCCGATGGTCGACACAAGCAGCAGAGCCATCATCACTGTAGCAGCCATCACTGTAGCAGCCATCTCTTCGCAACCTTTTCTAATGCTACTATGCAGCGGCATGTTTCAGTTCCTGCATTGTCGACCTCTTCAGCCTTGCATTTATGCATGCACACCGATGATGTCTGCGGTGGTGTTGTAGGTACCGGCGGCGGTTGTGTCGGACCCAGCAGTGCTGGAAGTTAACCTAAATTACCGGAGCTCTGAGTGAAATATATGTAACACCGACACTTACCATAATGTAAGACCGTCGAAAAACGACAAAAACCTTACACTACGCCCTTTTACGTGGTTGACAAGCAGCTGCTTAATTACACAGTGCTGCATTAGTGCATATTATACTCTGTAATAATGCTTACTGCAAGCAACGCGTGCGGCACCCTTCTTTACTGGAGGTTGGCCGTCCATCTCCGGTAAACAAGGGCAATGGACCACTGGACAGTCGAGCGCGGTTATGCACATTCACTACGATATCACTGAACTCATCGAAGATGTACTGCACGGCATCGGAGCTTAGGCGGCGGTGTTCAAGGACCGACCCCGGATGGTTCCCAGTTTGATTTCACTGGCCTAATCGTGCTGGGATACGCGTGTTTTCAGCGGATTAGGGCGATTGGCACGTGTTTGGGGAGAGGTGGGGTTTGGGTTTTTTACCACTGCTGACAGCGTCCCAGGGTGTGTGATTACCGTATTCACAATTTTGGGATACTTAATTTTTAATATAGACAGCATGGTAACATGGCGATAATTTACACGGGGGTGGGAACAGGTGTGGGCGAAGGCGCCAGGCTGGTGATGGGGATGGGGTTGCCTGGTGGCCCGCCATTGCGCAGAGCCAGCTTCATGCACGTATCCTGCACTCAGAATATTCGCAACAGGAGAGGTTCGTTGGAGAGTTTCATTTTGGGAATGGCTTTATAGGTGTACAGAACAGCTTTTACGGCAAATACACGTACCGTACCCGGCCCGCCTGCCGGTAGCTGAGCCAGGTCTGAACCGTGACCTGAACCATCCACGGCCCCACCTGCACATCCGTGGCTAGCTGTTTCCTAGATCTTCTGCGTGCATGCATTCCATCGCCTCCGCCTCACTGCACGTGCAGTACGTGAACAGGCCGGAAATCTGTGAGGGACAGGTGTGTAGAGGTAAGGAGGGCCATGACATTTATGAAGTTAGTGTCACGGTCCAGCGTGGCCGGGTGGTCCACTTCCGCCGGTGCATGGTTGAAGAGCATTTTGCCGCTTTTCTGTTGGTGTTTTGAGTGCTGCAAGCATGAGGCGTTGAGGTAGATTGGCAATCGGTGGTGCATGCATGCAGGATCACTGCCGTACGTTGCAAGCGTTTATATGCGCAGAACCGCGACGTTGTCGCTGGTTCTTGTACATTCGTGCATGTTAGTGCCTATGTTACACAATGGACCCCGCTGTGGTTAGGTAGTGTTCGGCCGAGCCTCAGCGTAACCATCGGACACATGTAACGAAACGTGCACTTGGCTGTGTATCCCGTTGTCCCTTCTGGCAGTTAGGTTTAGCTGCTAGCCCTACATCCCATTCGTTTTGCTTGAGCGATCGGGCGGTATCTGGCGCACCCGCCTGAGCGATCGCCCACAAGTGGCCGCTAGGCACACGCTGGGACCACTCGTACTATGATAGACCGTGACATTAGGTCATCTGCAGTGGTCGTCCCTCTCCATGTTCAGTAGCTGCCGTGCAAGTGCTTTGCTTGAGCCTGGACACATGTGCCGTACGGTATGGCACATATGGAACCCCGTAGGCACCACCCCATACCAGGTACCTCCGTGATATGTCATGTAATAATGCCTACCATGTACACCTGCGCCTGGAGGTGTATGCCATACCGGTAATAGGCTCAGAGCGAATGAAGGACGCCATATCAGATGAAGTGCCGTGCAGTTAATACGTCATGTGACTTACCGGGGCGCTGCAGCCGGCGATGCATCCAGTTGCCCGGTTGCTTGGGTGTGCCATGGGCACTGCGTGCTGCCCAGGCAGTCCAGGCAGGCCCCCACGCACAGGCCGGCCTGGACCTGCAGGGGTGGAATGTGATTGTACATACTGTTAGCAACTTAAGTGAGCACTTATGCTCTTAGGCTGCCATTGTTTGAGTGTTACCAGCGTTGATGCAAGTGGGTATAGAAAGAAAGGATACTCCGCGGCAATTGCCAGTGGCGTTAGTTAAGGAAGTGGGATATGTTGCACCAGGGTCTGGCCCCAGTGGCTCCCATCTACCGTAGGGAGGGCCCACCATCTTTCATCCTTCTACCCTCAATTTGGAGGTTGGGAGGTTCATTATGGACCTTACCGTTGAATGTGCCATAGCCGGGTTTCGAACCTCCATCCCTCGGACACGATGGCACTTTCACCAATGTGCCTTATCTCTTTAACCACGAGCGAGTTCCGGCGGATAAGTGGGTATACCGGTATATCGCATGCTGCCGGTGCACACCGCAGCCTGCCGCAGCGCAGGCGCAGCCGCAATAAAGCTCCCTGCACATATTTACTACATAAACTACTACCTGTTGACATATACTACCTGAATGGCTATAACCTGTACGCAACACACCGCAGCGCAGGCGCAGCCTTGTGCGTAGGATGCGTTGGCAGGGTCCCGGGGACACGTGCCCTCGGCACACAAGCCCAAGTGGCCGGGCTCACAGTCGATGGGCTCCGCCAGGTTGCCGCATTTCTCCAAAAATATATATAATATCAATGGGCGGGGGCGCGGCGGCGGCTTTGCAGTAGGGAGCAGCGGCGGTGCTGCTGCTGGTGCTGGGGAGGTGGTCATGTGGGTTAGTTGAGGTGGCTTAGGGCGGCCCTGGTGGAGGCGGCAAGGCGCTGTAGGAACAGGGCGTGACTGACTGCGGTGGTGGAGTCTGCGGCAGGGAGGGGCAGAGGGGGCTCGGTGAGTGTGTGGAAGCAGGAGGCAGGGGGCAGGGGGGCAGGGTGAGCGTACCGGTATGGTATGCACCAGCCCGCACTCGCCACTTAATTGTCGGCAGTTCTTGCAAGGCGTCGAAGGCGGGGGAGCATGCGTTTCAAAAAGACAGGCGCATGTCGTTCTGCCAGCGCAAAGCCTTTTGTTAGGTACACTGGACTGGCAGGACCTCAATGCGTCGCAGCCGGTGCACTAGCCCGGTGCGCAACCTCCCTGTACGGCGCGTTCCATCCTTTCATCTCTCGATTCTGCCTCGGGCTGCCTAGAAACAGTCAGAGACGGGAGTACCATTCTCACGATACAGGCTCTCATGGAGGACCTGATACAGAAAGCGAGGCTGGCTGTGGCGAGGCCTTGGCCGTGCTGAGTGGCTCGGATGTCTTTCCATGTCGGCGCGCAAGGGACACCGCAGCTCGCATGAGAACTTACCAAGCGCACGCATGTCGGATGCTTCCATTTGGTCGGCTACCGAAGCCCGCAGCTGCGCGCGCGGCCACCGCATCGCTGATGGTCGACGCAAGCAGCAGAGCAAAGACCACTACCGCAGCCATTTCTTCGCGGGACTTGTCGTGCTGCTGCTATGCAGTGACATGTGCACACTCCTGCCTGGTCGTCCTCTTCAGCCTGGCATTTACGAGCTTGGCACTGATGATTCTGTCACAGACGCACGGTCGTGTCTGACCGGTTAGAAACTTTGATAGGCCCACGAGGCAACATTGTCTTAGGAGCAGCGACATATTTTAGCAGACAACGCAAATGGAAGCTGAAATCTGCGAGTGATCGTCACAGGCAAGACGGCTTACCGCGCCGACGGCGGCAAGGGGCGGTACCTCACCTCCTGTCTCCTGCCAACTGCGGCCGCCCCGAGTCCCTGACCGCCACACACAGCACCAGAAGAGCACAGCGCAACTACGGGGACCCTTCCCTTCCTCAACCTGCTCTGCCATGTGTCCACTGCCACGTGTCAACTGCCACGTGTCAACTGCATGCCAGGTCCCACCAACAGCGACGCCGTGTTCTGCCACGTGCCATACGCTGCACATTTGCTTCAGTCATGCCGTGCGACCAGATGGTCCCTTGACTCGGGCTCTTCTTCCCTTCCCACGTGGTACGTTAACCCCACCGCAACTACCAGCGATGTCACCCCCTTGCCGCGCGCCTTAATAACGCCTTCACGCACGCTTGAAATGCTGTCTGCAACTCATCCTTCCACACACTTCGGTTTCGTACACACCCCGGTTCCGGTAGATTCAGTTCTTCGCACAAAGGCTCCTGCTGCAGCACATCCCGACAGGTCCCATGCTTCATTCCTGGGGTGCACCTTCAACAAGAATTCCAAGTCCCCTGTAACCTTCTCATGAACAAAAATACCCATTAGGTTCAACGCTTCACACTCAGGCACACGGGTCACGCATTTGTCACGCTTCATACGGTATCCGTGCACACCCATCGCCTGGTCGAATTTAACACTTCACACTCAGGCTTCTATAGCGTTTCACCCTCCATCTACGTGCATCCCCCTACACCGCGCGCCAACACACAGGCCGGCAGCCGCGACCCCGCACCATCCCCCCGCCCCCATCCACCCACCCTGCACCCACCCCTGTAGCATGTATTGAGCATCCGTCACCACTGTCTGGAAGGGGACCAAAACTGTAAAACCATACATACTGATACCCATGCGCCATCCATCCGCCCCCACCCACCAATTCCCCTGCTCCCGTCCCTGCAGCATGTATTAGGCTTCGATCACGAATCATCCCCGTGCGATCCCACCCCGACCAACACATAGGCCGGCAGCCGCGACCCTGCTTGGCAGCGGCCCCAAACGCCTCAATCCGTCCGATTGCGCATTGGCGCAAGTATCAATCACATGCAACACAGCCGCAGACTCAACGAGAGGTGCTCGATACGTTCAGACCATTTTGCCTGCTATGCCGATACGAAGTATCTACAGATGCCGCATTACTCGTCAGTGGCCTGGTTTCCATCAAAAGATAAGGTACGTTCCGTACGATGGCGCCGGTGAGCCGTACCCGTAGTACGGCGGTGGCGAGGAGTAGCTGCCGTACGAGGGTACTGCAGGCCCTGGGGCGGGCTGCGGGCTGTCACCGGAGAGAGCAGGCGCGGTGGTAGGGGTGGGGGCAGGGGTAGTCGCGTCATCCTCATCAGCAGGCGAGGGGGAGGGGGCAGGGGCGTTGGTGGCGGACGGTTCAGGGGTGGGCTCGGGAGTAGGGGCTGGGGTGGGGGTGGGTGTAGGTACCGCAATGGAGATGGGCGTAACATCCGGCACGGAGGTGGAGGTGGGTGATGGGCTGGGGACGGTTGGGCGGACGGTTGGGCGGACGGTTGGGCTACCGGACGTGCTTGGGCTTCGGCTGGGGGCCGAGTCGTCGTCCCGCAGAGGCAGACCCAAGCAGGTTGTCTGCGATGTACAGAACGCAGCGGGTGCACACGGTTACTGTCAACGCTCCATTTACACCAGTGCGTGAATAGCACATGAGGCCAATCCACCTGCGTGCGTATCCTCTCTTAAGCCAATCCACCTGCAGGCTCTATCTGCAGACACCTGCCAGAACGCTACCCACAAAGGCCCTGCTCATATGCCCCCACCCAGGACCGCATGGACTCAGCGCCCGCCCTCCCCGCCCCTGGCACTTCTTTCCCAAAATAACCTCTCTCTCCCCTGCCCCTGCCACCTGCCACTAACCTCGCTCCCCGCAGGCCGACTGTTTCCGATTCCCCTTTGCCGCTTTGTGTTCCGCCCCGCATCCCACCCCTCCCACCCCGCCAGGCCTCAACTGCAGCGGGTCGAATTTCTCCGTACCATACTACTACCTACACTATCACTTCTATCTCGTGTTACTGGAACTCTGTTTCCACCACCCCCACCGCCCACAGCCCACCACCCAGCCCCCTAGCTGGTTGCCGCCTGCACCTGCTCCGTGCATGCAACCCGCACCAGCACACATCCTCAGCAGCTGCCTTCCGTACCTACCCACCCTGACCAGCCCTGCCCTACCTGCAGCTCCGGTTGTGCTGCTGCCGGCATAAGGTCCGTGCATTCCAAGACCTCCGCCCTCCACCCCCATACCAGGCCCCACCTCCACACCCCAGCCCACCGCATACAGGGGACACTCCCACCTGAAGCTTGGCTTGTGCCGCTCTGTTGCGTGCAATCCACCCACCCCCTTATCCCAAACCCGACCTCAACAACCCTCCCCCACCGCATACAGGGGACATTCCCACCTGCAGCTCGGCTTGGACCGCCGCCTGCACCTGGTCCGTGCACTCCACCCACCCCCTTACCCCACCCCTTACCGCCCACCTCCCAACTCCCCTTACCTGCAGCTCCGCTTGGACTGCCGCCTGCACCTGCTCCGCGCATTCCAACACCTCCACCGTCCGCCCCCATACCAGGCCCCACCTCCATACCCTATACGCCACAGCACACCACGGACACACCCACCTGTCGCTCCGCTGGTGCTGCCGCCTGCACCTGCTGCGTGCACTGCAACACCTCCGCCTCCCTCCCCCCCCCCCATCCACCCAGGCCCCACACCTCACATACACACCCACCTGCAGCTCCGCTTGGACTGCCGCCTGCACCTGCTGCGTGCACTGCAACACCTCCGCCTCCCTACCCCCACCCCCCATCCACCCAGGCCCCACACCTCACATACACACCCACCTGCAGCTCCGCTTGGACCGCCGCCTGCACCTGCTGCGTGCACTGCAGCACCTCCGCCTCCGTACATGCGCAGAACGTGAACAGGTCGCTGGGGCCCTGCGCGGGCGGAGAGGGCGGAGAGGGCGGCAGCGGCAGGGGGCAGCGCCTTTTACAAGCTGGCAGGATTGCCTTTCAGTGTTGGTTCGTGCTCAGATGAGGCTGACGAACTGGGCACGTGTGGCGAGTGGCGTAGACATGCGTGTGCCGCCAGCAGTGAGCTACACGGGCGGGGCTTGTGGTTCGAATGAGCTGACCCTTGGGCATACGGAGCGTGCACAGAGGGATGCGGTGTACGGATGAGGTGACGTCCACCAATGACGCAACGTGCACACACTGGGGCAGGGGCTCCATGCTGACCCGCTGGCAAGGAAAAAAAGCGGACGCCGATAGTACGTACAGCACATGTGATATACAAGGTGGTAATACTACTATGAATGGGAGGTGGTGACTCACCGGGACGCTGCACCCGGCGATGCATCCGGTGACCCGGTTGGGGACTCCCCCGCACTGCGCGCTGGTCAGGCAGGTGGTGTAGGCCTGCACGCACTGGCTGCTTAGCACCTGCAGGAAAGCAACATGGCACACAATGACTGGACGTCGGTCGATGCCATAACAACACGAACAATCCGCTACCTTTAGGATTGCGCGCTCTGGTGTCTCGACTTTGTAGGACGCCTTGAGGCCACTGCTGCAAGCCCCCCGCCCCTATGCCGCGCACCAAGCAGTGCGCACCAGAAAGAAGATAGCGTCCTCTCCACGTTCTTATTTGAGTTCCCTCACCTGTGAACGACACACCAGCCCGCAGGCGCAGTCCTCCAAGAAAGACGTGTCGGCAGGCGACACGGGACACGTGCCCTGTGCGCACAGGCCGAAACGGTTCGGCTCACAGCCGGTGGGCTGTCCCAGAACACCACACTGCTCCAGCAGGTCTCCAATACCGGGTGGGGGCGCGCCAAAGTCGTCGTTGCTACCGCCCTGAAGCAGGGAGCGGCTGCGGTGTGGGGTCAGGTTGATGTTGCGGAGGGCGGTGTTGGTGGACGCGGCGAAGCGCTGCTGGATCAGGAGGCGCCGCTGCTGATCCGCGCTGCTGTCGCTTGTGGAGACTGTGGGTTAGGACAGAGAGGAGGGTGCAGGAGGTGGGGAGGAAGGGGGAGGTGGTCAGCTGATGCAGATGTTCCTCGTTGCTGGGGTCACGCACATGCTGCAGACGCGGATGCTAGAGGGAGCTGGTACGGCGTCCTCGCGGATACGTCGTCTCGCATGCATAGATGAGTTCACATCGGGACTTAAGGCTCAAGTATGATACTGTGCAAGGCTAGTTGTCCATGTCTCAGAATATTTGCATCGCTGGCTCGCAAAGGCTGCGTGCGTGAGGCGCTCTCAGGGCAGTACAAGTCGGATGAGCCCTTACATAGATAGGATGTAGTAGAAGCGCCTTCTTGGCCAGCCACGGCGGACCGCAGCTGCGCGCGGGCAGCCACCGCATCGCTGATGGTAGACGCAAGCAGCAGAGCCACGACCAGTAGCGCAGCCATTTTACGGCCACTCTCTTTATATCTATATATAGGCAGTAATGAGCATGTGCATCTTGCTTGCCTCATAACAGCACCGATGCTCCGGTCGATTGGCGGTTGGGTCTAACATATACCGCTTTCCTGGGCCTAAGCGGGCCCTGGGGAGTAGCCAGCACTGCTGATGCACCCTACCACTTTCTCCGCACGCCGCTACAAAAAGGGGTTAGGGGAATCACCTGCCAGTTGCCCCGCACGCCGCACGCACACACGTAAGCTCCCCTGCCACACCCTGTCAATGAAGGGGATGCGGATGCCGGCTATGGGATGATGCTGGTCTGAAGCTGCTCGCTTTGAGGCAGCCTTCTGCTTTGAGGCCGGTCACTTGCCCCATTACAAATCACCCTGTCCTCATAGATCCAGTCCATGTACAATGGGAGTGACACTCATGACCTTCACATAGGTGAAGCCACCTAGCACACGGTGTTCAGAGCTTGTATGTACATCAGCACCTACTCGACGCATTCCTGCGCTCTTGGTAATGGGCTTAGACCCTGCGCCGGTGCCCTGCCCCGTGCGTGTTGCAGCACCCGTGCAGAGAAGCGACCAGCACCTGAAACCTCACACGCATCGCAACCCGCTCATGCAGGAGCACCGCGAGTCTGAAGCATTCCGGCAGCAGCTACGGTAGCTATGTGCCTCAGACCAGTGCAGTACACCACAACGTACATTATGTAATTGTGCGGGCTCCACGTTAAAGCCGTACAGGATGTGCTCGTGTAAGATGGCCCTTTGCCCTCATCCATCCATGCAGCCACACCTGGACCTCTTCCCTCAACGCAGGGGCACTCAATCTGCCGCTGCATTTGACTCCTCCACCGCCTGCCGCTGCGGTTGACTCCTCCACCGCCTGCCGCTGCATTTGACTCCTCCACCGCCTGCCGCTGTGGTTGACTCCTCCACCGCCTGCCGCTGCATTTGACTCCTCCACCGCCTGCCGCTGCGGTTGACTCCTCCACCGCCTGCCGCTGCATTTGACTCCTCCACCGCCTGCCGCTGCGGTTGACTCCTCCACCGCCCGCCGCTGCGGTTGACTCCTCCACCGCCCGCCGCTGCGGTTGACTCCTCCACCGCCCGCCGCTGCGGTTGACTCCTCCACCGCCCGCCGCTGCCACCCACCCGAGCCTCCCTTGTTCAGTCGGCCATGCTGGCTCATGGCATTACGATGGTGCTCCCTCCCAGCAAGCACCTGCCGGCCCCTCACGCTAGGCTCCCCACCTGGTTGTGCGGCGCACACACCAGCAGCACACCGTCCAGCCCCACAGAGTACACCGCAGTGCTGTCCTCCGCAAACACCAGCTCCGAAACCCCGCCGCTGTGGCCCGCCACGGCCCCCGCCACCGCCCACCGCCCGGCCGCCGCCTCGCCATCCACAGCAGTAACGCGGTCCGGGATACGGCAGAACCGTACCACGCCGTCGCGGCCGCCCGCCGCCAGCCACCTGCCCGACGGGCTGGCCGCAACTGACAGCATTCCAACCGCCGCGAACTGTAGGGACGCGACATACGAGCGCGAGCCGGGATCCACCACGTGTACGGCGCCGTCCTCGCACGCCACGGCCAGCAGCCTCGGACGCGTGCCGTACTCTGGGATCCACGCCAGCGCGTTCACCGTCGTACTGCCAACCGTCGCACTGCTGTTGCCGGGCCGCGGCCCGGCGAACACCGAGCCCGTCAGCGACCTGCTCTCCCCGTCGTACAGGTACACCGTCCCGTGGGTCGTAACGCACGCCAACGTACACGCGCCTGCCACGCCCGCCGCCGGCCCCGCCACCATCGCAGCCACCTGCCCCTGAATCCCCTCCAGCGCGCCCGCCTCGTCCCAGCCGCCGCCCATGCGGTACAGCCGTACGGCCTGGTCGTCCTGGTGGGCGGCCGCCAGCAGTACGTCCTTCCCGACGGGGCCAGTCGGCCAGAAGGCGAACCGCCCGCCCGCCAGCTCCTTGACCGTACGCCAGCCCACCGTGTCGCCGCCGCTGCCGCCGCCCGCGTCCCTGCCGTACACGTACAGCTTCTCCAGTTCGGGACAGGAGGCGGCGGCGTAGATGCCGTCGGGGCTCCAGCCGGCGCAGGCCAGGGGGCCGCCGCCTTGCAGGGTGGCAAGACGCTGCCACGTGCGCCTGCGGGTTATGCGGTGCACATGTGTACCGGTAAGCAGTTGCTTGCACAGGCGGGAATGGATGCGAGGTGCCGAGGTCAAGGAGCCCATGGGGGCCGCTGCTGGTCAGGGTGGCATGACGCTGAGAGGGGAGGGGAGACGGATGCAGCCAGGGTGTTGCGGCTTGGGTAACAGTGTTCCGGTCTTCCATGGCAAAAAATTCTGACCGTACATAATTTTGGGGCCTTCGGGTCTGGAAATCCTGACAATCATACATTTGCCAGGATTTCTGGGCCAATCCTGGGGGCACAACCTCTTGAAAATCCTGATTTCGGTCAGAATTCTGCCTCAAACAATCCTGACAGCAGCCCAAATGGCCGCCATAATCAGGATAATTCTGGAAGACCGGGTAAACGATGGTGACTGTGTGGTCAAACTGGGATGGGTCAGCGCGGGCGGTGAGTTGTGTGTCGGGTTCTGAGGTGCGGTGGGAAGGAACCATGCCTAGGGCGCCGTCAAGGTGCGCGGCTGTGGAGCTGCTCAGCCCCTCCCCACCCGGCACAAGGTGCGGTGGGTGCATCCTGAACCCCAGTGCAGCACTCTTCGGCTTGGCTGCCCAGCCCTAAGATCCAAGGGACCCCACAACACTGCAACCCGAGCACCCTCCGCTCTCTTGCCCTCCCCGCGCCCCCCACCTGTCCTTGATTCCACACAACACAGTGCCCCTCCCAATGGCCCCTCCTTACGAGCCCAGCCCCCCACCCCTGCTCTCCCCCCTCCCATCAATGATGCGCGCCGTGCCCATAGCAGACGGCAGGGCAGCTCCCATCTACTACGGTACCAAGATCCTAACCTATTCTCTTGGTACTCCAATCCCGTCCCCTGCAATCTGTTCCCTCCCTCCCACCTGTCCGTGATGCGCGCTGTGCCGTCCTCTCCGCCCGTCAGCAGCCACCTGCCGTCAGGGTTCAGCGCCGCCGCCAGCACGCCGCCGCCGTGGCCTGCGCCGCCACCGCAGCGCCCGTCCCCGCGCGGCACCTTGTCGTACTTGCTCTCGCTGCCAGCGCCGCCGCCCGCCGCTGCCTCCGCCGCCAGGCCGTGCAGGTACTCCCCCGCCGCCGCCGCCGCAGCTGCGTCCCCGCCCACCAGCACCGCCGCCGAGGCTGCCGCCGCCGCGTCCAACTGCTCCTGCCGGCGGCGGCTGCTCCCCATGTCGTACACGCACGCCGTACCGTCCGTACTCACCGACGCCAGCAGGCCGTTGGCGGCCGCCCAGGACACGCGGCTGACGGGGTCCGAATGGTCCGACAGCACCTTGTACGGCGCGATCTGTACGGCGGTGACGGGCGTGGGGTCAACGGGCGGCGGCGGCGGCTTTTTCTGCATGGCAGAGGGCTCGTCGTCCGACTCATCATCCGACGTGGCGTACTCGGTCTCGTCATCGCTGTACTCCTTGGGCTTCTTGACGCGGGACTTCTTCTTCTTGGGCGCCGGCGGGGGCGGAGGCGGCGGGGGCGGCGGTACGACGGAGCTGACGTCGTACAGCCGTACGCTGTTGTCGAAGCCAGAGCTGGCGACCTGCGGGCAGGGAGGGGCGAAGGGCCTGTTTGGTGGGTGGGCGGCGGCCAGGGTCGGGGTGCACCTAGGGGCCTTTGCAGCTTGTGGAAGGTGCGGGCGGCTTGCATAGGGCCTTCACCTTGCGCCGGGTGTTCCACGGGTGTTCCACACCATACGATGCACGCCCTGGCCTGTCGCATTGCCCCCCGCCGTTCCCTCCCATGCCCCTCACCTGCATGCTGTCCGGCGCGAAGGTGCACCCGCCGACGGACGCTCCTCCCTCCAGCACCGCAACAGCCTGGCGGACAGGAAAGGGCAGGGAGGCGCGGGCAAGATGCGCAGGCGGCAAGTGGGCGGCTGAATCATGTTGCGAGACACGTTGATGCCCGCAACAGCCTGGGAGACAAGGGGTGTGGCAGGGGCCGCGTGGGGGCACGGGTAAGGAAAGGGACGGGTACGGACAGTGCGAGTAGCTTTTACAACTCCTGGTTTGCTGTAATGCGGTGAGGACGCGGTGAAGACCCGTACGCAATCTGACCTGCCCTTTGCGCCGGGCCTCCGCTTCTTGGAACACTGTTTTGCCCCTTCTGGACCCTCCTTGCGTTTTCCAGTTCCCATCTACCCCACCCCTGGCACCCGTCGCCCCCTCCCCACCTGCCAGTTGCGCTGGCCCTCGCACAGCCGCAGCGTGCGGTCGCCGGAGCAGGACAGCAGGAATCTGCAGCAGGGGAGGGCGAAGGGAGGCAGGGAATGAGCAAGAGTTAGAGCGTTGAGATTCGAGATTATGCGTTGCCGGAGGCAGAAGTAAAGCTACGCGATGCCACCGGGGTCTAGGACTCAGCACAACCGGGTCCCGATCCACAGGTTCCACAATGCAGCAACCAGAGCAATGCTCGGGGCGGGGGCTGCACGCCAGGCCCCACCCCCAACCCCCGCTCCCTGGCCCCGCCCCGCTCCCCAGAACAATGCTGAGCGTGGGGGCTGCACGCCAGGCCCCGCAGCTGGAATCCTTGCTCCCTGGCCCCCGCATAACCCCACGCGCACGGGCGCCCCGCTTCACGGTTCCACTCATGCTGCTGCGCTCGAACACATGCCCACCTGCTGCAGCCAGCCCGCTACACAGACCGCTACACAGACCGCTACACAGACCGCTACACAGTATTATGCACAGCCTGCACAACGACATTCGGCCCCTCTCCCCTTACCTGCTGCAGGCGCTGAACGCCACGTCCATGACCGGCCCGCTGTGCCCCGTGAGGCAGGTCAGCTGCTCCAGAGCCACCGACTCGCCGACCTGCAAAGCAGGACAAACAGGGACCACTTGGGTATACTGTACTGTACAGAGCGACAGTTCCGTGACTGCCCAGCGCAGAACGCCGCCGTTAATATCACGGACTACGGGGCGCCAGGATAAAGGTCTTCGCTGGCCCAAATGTTCGCCCCGGACCCCGTATCCACCACACTACGAAAGCTGTAATGGGATTGTTAAAGAAAGTTACTGTTACTTCCCTTTCCCATCCGCTCATCCCCCACCCACCTTGAGCAGCACCACCGTCTGGTTCTCCATGGCGGCGGCAAGCAGCTCGCCATCGGGGCTGGGGGTGCATGAGGAGTGTGGCCGAGGGGGAAGGGGAGGACTCAGTAGGGGATCAGGCACACACAGCGGGACCAGGTCATGGCGGCGGCAAGCAGCTCGCCATCGGGGTTGGGGGTGAACGGGTGGCCAATGGGCCGTCAGGTGGGATTCGGGCACACGGTACGGGATCATGTCATGGTGGGCCGGGCACTACGTTGCACGCTATGGCGAGGGCGTGGCGGAGCGCGCGCCTTGCGTAGCACAGCGTGCACCAAGCCCATGTCCCGCCCATGCGCGCCCACTCCGCACCTGAACGCCAGCGCGTTGACGGTTGCGTTCTGTCGCCCCCCGCCCAGCACCAGCTGCGTCACGGGCAGCTGCTTGGGGGCCTCCGAGGAGGAGGCGGTGGCAATGGGCGGCTCCATGAAGACAGTGACCTAGGGGGGAAAATACAGGGAGTATGTGCGAGATGGTTCAGGATGGGGTTTCGAAGTGCGCGCGGGAGCGACAAGAGGCGGCTCCATGAACGCAGTGGCCTGGGGGGTGGGATATAGTAAGGGAAAAGGGGCGTAGGCGTCAAAAGGCCAGAAAGTCAGGAGCGTCACAGTCGTGCCACCGCACATGGGGTACTGCTTCACTTTGCCGCACTGGCACAAGGCACAGCCAGGGCGACCATACCACACGTGCTGCACGTGCTGCACAGCACGCCCCTGCTCTCCTTCGCCACACAGGCGAGCCGCAACCCCGTACCCCGAGCTGTACCGGACCTGACCCCCTGAGTCTGCAACTAACCCCGCTCCGACGGCACGGACCCACTGTCCTCCCCTCACCTCTCCGTACTGCCCCCCCGCCGCGCACAGCCTGCTGTCGGGGCCCCACGCCACCGCCTCCACGTGCCCCCGCTGCGTCTGCATGAGGGTCAGCGCCTGGCCCGTGGCCGCATCCCACCACGCAACCTTGCGGTCCTGACCGCCAGACATGAGCAGCGAGCCGTCGGGGCTCCAGGCCAGGGCGTCAACCCTACATGGGGTGGACCATGGAGGTAGGGGGACAGGGGGACAGGGATGAGGGTTGAGGCAGCTGTGTGTAGGAGGCACTGGACTCCACGCCAGCGTGCTGTCCGCGGGGGTGGCAGAGTGGTGGACGGTGCGAGGGGGGCAGGGATGAGGGGTCAGGCAGCTGTGTGTGGGAACGAGGGGGTGGATGCCTGTGCGCTGGTATCGGGAGCACGGGAACCCTTTTTTAACACACAAAAAAGGGTTCTCAACACAAGCCTTCACTCCAGTGCGCTCCTCTCAATGCAGGTAAGGGGGCATGCCCAAGGAAAAAGAGGTTGTGGCTTCCGCAAGGCATGCGGCTACTCAAAATCAGGACGCGGTGTCGTACGTGACTGGTGGGAAGGCGCAGTAGAAAGCATGGCCGGTACATGGCCGGTACACAGCGACTGTGTCTACCAAACTGCACGAGCTGTGTGGTGTGTGCCACCCACCATCCAGTGTGTCCCTCCAGCACTCCGTTGCACGCCCCGCTGGCTGCGTCGTACACGGCGATGGACCAGTTGGCGCCGCCGATCGCCAACTGCCGTCCGTCGGGGGACCAGGCCAGGGCGCGGAGGTGGTCCTCGGGGGGCTGACAGGGGGTCAGGGGGGATTAGGCGGTAGGACGCCAGACGAAGTTCTTCAATCGACATGCCGGGGGGGACATGGCAGGGAGCAAAGTCAAGTGGTCTTACGAGTGCCGCACTCCCGTACGTGACGTCAACTAAGGTCCCGGGATAACGCTCCTGGTTCCTTGCCCCCGGCCCCTCTCACCCTCAGCCGTGCCACCAGCGGCGCCCAGTCGCTGGCGGGCGGCGCCGCCGGCACCGCCATCCGTACGACCCACGGCGCGCCCGCCACCGCCACCGCCCTGTCGTACAGCTGCGAGGTCAGCGGCGCGCGGGCCAGGGCCGAGGACACCAGCAGCGCGCCCGGGGGGCCTGGGGGAACCAGGGGGGAAGGGGCCGTGGTGGAGGTTGATAGCGAAACATGGTTCCTTGTTGCACTCGGTAAGGCACTAAGGACGGGGAAGTGCCGCAATCCGTTGGGCACCGACCCTGACAGGCAGCACGCCCTGCCCCCACCCCCACCTGCCGCCGCCTCCAGCCCCCCCTGCAGCTCCTGCATGGCCAGCCGCAGCCCCCTTCGGCACGTTCACCCTAATACACAACAACCACTGCCCTGCCCCCACCCCCACCTGCCGCCGCCTCCAGCCCCTTCTGCAGCTCCTGCATGGCCAGCCGCAGCCAGCGCAGCACGTCCCGCCACAGGGCCCCCGGCGCGGAGGATGGCAGGCACGACAGCGCAGACACCAGGGCGGGGCCGCGACCAGCCTCCAGCACGGCCTGAGATGGGGGAGGAGACAGAGGAAGGAAGGGGAAAGTTCGGCGAAGCTACTCGATGCGGTCGATACGAGCGCGGACAAAGGCGAACTGAGAATTGCTACAAGACTCGTCATGACCACCGGAGTGCGGGCGTGGCCAAAAGCTGCAGACTGTTTTCAACCACAGCGTGTTGGTACGTACGGTACGGAGCCAAGGGAGAGGCACCTGCAGCAGCCCAAAGGATTCCAGCGCCTTGGGCGCCATACCGTAATGTGCCATGGATCACATACACATCCCACCTGCACTCAAAAGCCAATGGCTACCACGGTACGTAAGGAACGCCATGTGTATTAGTATATCAGTGCATTACCTGTATCAGCCCGAAGTCCGCCAGCGCCTCATCCAGCAGCGCCGCCGCCTCGCCAGACATCTGCTGAGCCGCCGTAGCGGCAGCGCCGTCAGGGGAGGAGCCTGCAGGCCCCGCCGCCGCCGCCGCCAGGTGGTGCAACATGTACCTGCAGGTGAGGCGAGAGAATGCACTGACACAGGGCGCGCACAACTGGCCTGCATGCGCCTGCAGCGGCGTGGAGCTACATCACTCGTCACGCACGTTGCAACCGGCCAAATGCGTGCAGTACAAGCCTGGTGAACCCCACCCACCTCACGCAGTAGCGGGAGGGCGCTGCCCCCGGCGCCGCCTTCCTGGCCCGCGCCATGTGCCCCCCCAGCAGCAGGTGCCCCCGCTGCGCCAGGTTGTCGGTGAAGGCGGCGGCGAAGGTGTTGACGGAGGCGGACTTGGAGCGGCCGGGGGTGCAGGACGGGTCGGCCTGCGGGTTGTCAGACGCCGCAACATTAACATGTCGTACATCTCACTCGTATGTGAGTGTAGTCTGTCAGCACGGCTTCTAATGTTAGCAGTGTGCGTGTCGTGCATAGGACTTCCCCCGGGCTTGCTGTGTCGGCACACTACGAGCAGCACAAGTTACTGTGCGACAGGTTCTGTCTAAACGATTAAGCGTGGAGCATGACACTCATGCCCCGTCATCTGCCACACAATCCTTCTACTTGATTTCCCGTCCTCATTGCCCACTTGGCGCTCTACGCACTCAACTGCCAAACCGGACCTGCGGAGGCGGCCTTTGAGCAAACTCCAACCCGCCCAACACCACCCCTGCACGCACCCCCACCTGCAGCCTATGTTTCCCTGACGCCTTACACGGGTTCCTCGCGCTTTACGCGCACCCCCACCTGCAGCCAGTCCAGCAGCGACTTGTGCAGCGTGAACACGCGGCCCTGCTCCACGTAGAACAGCGTGGGGTAGCCGGGCAGCTGGGACACCGCGTCGGCCAGGCCCATCTGGGGACGAGGAGGAGCGACGGCGGATGGGAGGGACAAGGAGTGGGACAGGGTCAAGGGTGCGCTGAAAGCGTTCAAGGCACTCGGAGTCGGACAGACCATATGCAGCCTGGAGGGGAAGCATCATCAGGTGGAGTGTCAGGAAGAACAGATATGCACTTGCAGATTCTCAAGCTGCGAGGTGAAAGCGCTCACCTGCTGCAGTAGGTCCAGTGGCAGCGGCTCCCTGGCCGCCACCACCGCCGCCAGCGCGTCAGACACAGCCGCACGGCCGCGCCAGTTGGCGCCAAACACCTGTGAGTAAAGGGGAGGGGGAGGGAGCGTTTCGGCAGGTGTACGGCAGGTGAGAGCGCACAGGCGGGCAGGCGCGGCTAAGTACAAGCACGTACGCTGTGCACCGTGTAAAAACAGCAGGGGGTAGCGCCAAGTGCCGTCCCGACTGCCGTACATCTGTTCCGTACGGCACGCACCTTGCCGTACACCTTGTACACGTCCTCCAGCGTGGGGTGCAGCAGCGCGCTGGCCTTGTGGTCCAGGTTGGGCAGGCAGGCCACGGACACGGTGTGATACACCATCATGCCGCCGCCTGGGGGATAGACAGAGTACAGTATTTGTTACCATTGTAATATTAAAGGAGGTCAGACAATAACGCCATCATGCCGCCGCCTGGGGGAGAAACAGAATACAGTACTTGTTACCATTGGAACAAGGAGGTCAGACAATAACGCCATCATGCCGCCGCCTGGGGGAGGACAGGGGGAAGGATGGGAGGAGTATGGGACGGTGCATGTGCAGGCAGCACTATGAAAGGCGCGGTGCACCATCAAGCCGCCGGAGCCGGGGAGAGTGTGGGTCGGGCGCGGAGGCACGGCCTGCCCGGCCCCGAGTACCATCATCATGTCCACGCAGCTGCACCTGCAGCGCAGGGCAAGCCTGTGCACGCTCGTCCTTAACCATCCTCAACCGCATGCTCGTCCTCTATTTCTGCTCATGCTCTCACGCCTCAACGCGCATCGACCCGCTGTGTCCAGCACAGCCTGTCCCCCAGCCCCTCACTCCCCACAGCCCCACAACCGCACCACCCACCTGACGACGCCGCCACCGCCGCCGCTGCCGCCGCCGGGTCCAGCACCGCCTGCCCCGGCCTCGCCACCTTTGGCTTGTTGGCACGTGCTGCCGAGGGCGACCAGTTGCCGTCCACCGCCTCCACCATGGTGGTGATGACCGCCTGGGCCTCGCCCGCCTGGCGCAGCTGGTTGGGCCGCACAGTGGTCACGCCGCCCTGTAACGGCACAGTCAAAGGGCACACAGATACGGTACGGGGGCGGGTCAAGATTCGCTTTTGAAGTTGCGAATTAGTGTGCGGAGCAGCTGGGTGGGACGGACAGTGGTCACGCCGCGCTGCAAGTGCGCGACAAAGGGATCCAGGTAAGCCAAACAAGACAGCATCTCATCAAGATTAGAGTGGCTAAAACAGCTATTACATGTTCGACGGACATCCACCCTGGCGCACGTGTCGGCCGCACTGCCGTGTGGCCCTTCCACCACCCCCCCCCGCCCCCCGCTGTCTGCAGCACTGCTGTGGCCCCTCCACCACCAAAGCCTCCCCCAAACCCCTGCAACCCCACCTGCGCCTGGAAGGCCTGCGCCAGTCAGGACACAGCCCTGCCACCTACAGCAACTCAGTGTGCACCGCTGTTCTCTGGCGGTTTGTGAACCCTGCCCCAGTGGTTCCCTCACGCTTCAAGGGCCCCACCCCCACCTGTGCCTGGAAGGTCCGCGCCAGGCAGGACAGCACCTTGCCCCCCGCCGCCTCCTGCGTGGTCGTCACGAAGAACCGCACCAGCCCGGCAGGCAGGCGCGACAGCTGCCGCGTCAGCAGCGCCAACGCGCCGTTGCCGCACACCACGGGAACGCCGACGCCGCCGCCGCCGCCGGCGGCCTTCCCGCCGTCGGCCGTGGCGCGGGCGTTGGCGCCGCCGTCCAGGGAGGCGCCAACCAGGCGGTTGCGTTGGGCGTTGGCGGTTGAGGAGGCGGTTGGGTCGGTTGTGGGGGTGGGCGGGTCGGCCTCATCCAGCGCGTCCAGCAGGATGACGATCTGGGGGGGACGAAAAGGCGAAACAATGCACAGCACCTAACGCATTGAACTGGCGCTTGCATAGCGTTTACACCCATGGTGTGCGGCACATCGTGCTGCGGGTCCCAAAACGCGGTCCGGATAAGGTCACCGGCACGCCCACCTGCGCTTGCTGCCGCGCCTTGGCCAGCTTCTCCTATACGCCCCCAGGCCCCAGCCACCACGCACACCATGCCCCGGGTACCCCTAGTGTGCTACCAGGTGCCCCCCCCACCTGCGCCTGCTGCCGCGCCTTGGCCAGCTTCTTCTCGCGGTACGCCCCCAGTCCCCAGCCACCACCACGCACACCACACCATGCCCCGGGTACCCCTGGGTGCAATCCCCAATCCCCAATCCCCAATCCCCAATCCCCAATCCCCAATCCCCAATCCCCAATCCCCAATCCCCAATCCCCAATCCCCAGCCACCACAACGCGCACCACACCATGCCCCGGGTACCCCTAGTGTGCTACCAGGTGCCCGCCCCCTCCCCGACTGTTTCCGGTTCCCCTTGCCGCTTTGCGGTTACCCTCCCACGGAGAGGATACGCTGGCGAGCGGGAGAGCGGAGAGGAGCTAACGGAGCACGACACCGGCGTCGACACTGCAGTGGGCCCAATTTTTATCGCGACATGTACAGCTATTTCAGTATCGTTTTACTTAGTGACTTCTTCCCCCCCCCGCCCCCCACCTGGGCCTGCTGTCGCGCCTTGGCCAGCTCCTCCTGGTACGCCCCCAGTCCCCAGCCCCACTTCCCCTGGGTGCATTCCCCAAGCCCCAAGCCCCAAGCCCCAAGCCCCAAGCCTCAAGCCCCAAGCCCCAAGCCCCAGGCCCCAGCCACCACAACGCACAACGCACCATGCCCCGGGTACCCCTAGTGTGCTACCAGGTGCCCCCCCCTCCCCGACTGTTTCCGGGTTTAGTTAGTGTGCTACCAGGTGCCCGCCCCCCCCCCACCTGCGCCTGCTGTCGCGCCTTGGCCAGCTCCTCCTGGTACGCCCTCAGCGGCTCGCCCAGCAGCAGGGTGAAGGCCTCGCGGGGGTGGGACAGCGCGGCCACGCGGCCGGCGTCCAGGCGCAGCAGCCGCTCGCGAACCGTGGGCAGCCTGGGGTAGGGTACACAGCAGAATCAGGAGCTCCTATGATGGCTGTGCTTTCTGCACGGGTGCTGACGGTTACGTTGACGGGGGCTGGGCATGAGGCAGCACCGTACGGCAGCCACCGCTCCCGCTTGCGCCACCCCGCAGCCCCGTTTGCACTTGGTACACGGTCATATCGCACATACTCCCCGCCCCTGCCCCACCTGCTCCCCGCCCCCGCCCCACCTGCTCCCCGCCCTGCCCCACCTGCTCCCCGCCCCGCCCCACCTGCTCCCCGCCCTGCCCCACCTGCTCCCCGCCCTGCCCCACCTGCTCCCCGCCCCGCCCCACCTGCTCCCCGCCCTGCCCCACCTGCTCCCCGCCCCGCCCCACCTGCTCCCCGCCCCGCTCCACCTGCTCCCCGCCCCTGCCCCACCTGCTCCCCGCCCCTGCCCCACCTGCTCCCCGCCCCCGCCCCACCTGCTCCCCGCCCTGCCCCATCTGCTCCACACCCCGCCCCACCTGCTCCCCGCCCCTGCCCCACCTGCTCCCCGCCCTGCCCCATCTGCTCCACACCCCCGCCCCACCTGCTCCCCGCCCCGCCCCACCTGCTCCCCGCCCCCGCCCCACCTGCTCCCCGCCCCGCCCCACCTGCTCCCTCCCCTGCCCCAACTGCTCCCCGCCCCCGCCCCACCTGCTCCCCGCCCCTGCCCCAACTGCTCCCCGCCCTGCCCCACCTGCTCCCCGCCCTGCCCCAACTGCTCCCCGCCCCCGCCCCACCTGCTCCCCGCCCCTGCCCCACCTGCTCCCCGCCCCGCCCCACCTGCTCCCCGCCCTGCCCCACCTGCTCCCCGCCCTGCCCCACCTGCTCCCCGCCCTGCCCCACCTGCTCCCCGCCCTGCCCCACCTGCTCCCCGCCCTGCCCCACCTGCTCCCCGCCCTGCCCCACCTGCTCCCCGTCCCCGCCCCACCTGCTCCCCGCCCTGCCCCACCTGCTCCCCGCCCCGCCCCACCTGCTCCCCGCCCTGCCCCACCTGCTCCCCGCCCTGCCCCACCTGCTCCCCGCCCCCGCCCCACCTGCTCCCCGCCCTGCCCCACCTGCTCCCCGCCCTGCCCCACCTGCTCCCCGCCCCGCCCCACCTGCTCCCCTGCCCCACCTGCTCCCCGCCCTGCCCCACCTGCTCCCCGCCCCGCCCCACCTGCTCCCCGCCCCCGCCCCACCTGCTCCACACCCCCGCCCCACCTGCTCCCCGCCCCTGCCCCACCTGCTCCCCGCCCCCGCCCCATCTGCTCCCCGCCCTGCCCCACCTGCTCCCCGCCCCGCCCCACCTGCTCCCCGCCCCCCCACCTGCTCCCCGCCCCTGCCTGCTCCCTCCTGCCCCACCTGCTCCCCGCCCTGCCCCAACTGCTCCCCGCCCTGCCCCACCTGCTCCCCCCCCCCCCCAACTGCTCCCGCCCCTGCCCCACCTGCTCCCCGCCCTGCCCCACCTGCTCCCCGCCCCTGCCCCACCTGCTCCCCGTGCCCCACCTGCTCCCCGCCCTGCCCCACCTGCTCCCCGCCCCTGCCCCACCTGCTCCCCGCCCCTGCCCCACCTGCTCCCCGCCCCCGCCCCACCTGCTCCCCGCCCTGCCCCACCTGCTCCCCGCCCCGCCCCACCTGCTCCCCGCCCCCGCCCCACCTGCTCCCCGCCCCGCCCCACCTGCTCCCCGCCCTGCCCCACCTGCTCCCCCCCTGCCCCACCTGCTCCCCGCCCTGCCCCACCTGCTCCCGCCCCTGCCCCACCTGCTCCCCGCCCCCGCCCCACCTGCTCCCCGCCCCTGCCCCACCTGCTCCCCGCCCCGCCCCACCTGCTCCCCGCCCTGCCCCACCTGCTCCCCGCCCTGCCCCACCTGCTCCCCGCCCCCGCCCCACCTGCTCCCCGCCCCGCCCCACCTGCTCCCCGCCCCGCCCCACCTGCTCCCCGCCCTGCCCACCTGCTCCCCGCCCTGCCCCACCTGCTCCCGCCCTGCCCCACCTGCTCCCCGCCCTGCCCCACCTGCTCCCCGCCCTGCCCCACCTGCTCCCCGCCCTGCCCCACCTGCTCCCCGCCCCGCCCCACCTGCTCCCCGCCCTGCCCCACCTGCTCCCCGCCCCCGCCCCACCTGCTCCCCGCCCCTGCCCCACCTGCTCCCCGCCCTGCCCCACCTGCTCCCCGCCCTGCCCCACCTGCTCCCCACCCCGCCCCACCTGCTCCCCGCCCCCGCCCCACCTGCTCCCCGCCCCCGCCCCACCTGCTCCCCGCCCCGCCCCACCTGCTCCCCGCCCCGCCCCACCTGCTCCCCGCCCTGCCCCACCTGCTCCCGCCCCCGCCCCACCTGCTCCCCGCCCCCGCCCCTGCTCCCCCCTGCCCCAACTGCTACCCGCCCCGCCCCAACTGCTCCACACCCCCGCCCCACCTGCTCCCCGCCCCCGCCCCACCTGTTACCCGCCCTGCCCCACCTGCTACCCGCCCCTGCCCCATCTGCTCCCCGCCCCGCCCCACCTGCTTCCCGCCCCCGCCCCACCTGCTCCCCGCCCCGCCCCACCTGCTCCCTCCCCGCTCCACCTGCTCCCCGCCCCGGCCCCACCTGCTCCCATCCCCGGCCCCACCTGCTCCCCGCCCCCGCCCCACCTGTTCCCCGCCCCCGCCCCACCTGCTCCCCGCCCCTGCCCCAACTGCTACCCGCCCCGCCCCAACTGCTACCCGCCCAAGCCCCACCTGCTCCCTCCCCGGCCCCACCTGCTACCCACCCCGCCCCACCTGCTCCTGCCCCCGCCCCACCTGCTCCCTCCCCGGCCCCACCTGCTCCCCACCCCCGCCTCACCTTCTCCCCGCCCCCGCCCCACCTGCTCGCAAGCTGGAACGCCAGCGTCTTCATGGTGGCGATCACGTCCAGCCGCCGCGCGTCGTCCGCCCGCACAAAGTGGTGCGCCGTCACCATCAGGGGACCACCACCTGCCCCTGCACCTGCCGCGGCCCCCTCCTCTGCGTTTGCCAGCAGCCCCTCAGCCAGCGCCGCCGACACCGTGCTCTTGCCCTCGCCGGAACCTGGGCATTGGACGAGTAAAGAAGGAAAGGGGGGTGTCAGAGGAGTCAGACGTCGTGCCCAGATTATGTGTAAACGCAGAGCACGTGGGAACACTGCCACTGCTGCGCGCATTCGCCGTAACGTTGGTACGAGAAAGACGCCCCCGCGCCCCCCGTCCCCACCCAACACCCACCCGCCACCATGCACAGCACCCTGCCACTGCCGCCCTGTCCCCGCCCTGTCCCCGCCCTGTCCCCACCCTGTCCTCACCCTGTCCTCACCCTGTCCCCGCTTTCTCCACCACATGCGTTCCCAGACCCACCCGCCACCATGCACAGCACGCGGCTGCTGTTAGTGCTGCACCCGCCCCCGGTCTCCATCCTGTCCATCCCACAACCGCCCTTAACCCACCCGCCACCATACACAGCACGCGGCTGCTGTTGCCGCTGCACCCGCCCCCGGTCTCCGCCCTGTCCATCCCACAATCGCCCTTAACCCACCCGCCACCATACACAGCACGCGGCTGCTGTTGCCGCTGCACCCGCCCCCGGTCTCCGCCCTGTCCATCCCACAACCGCCCTTAACCCACCCGCCACCATACACAGCACGCGGCTGCTGTTGCCGCTGCACCCGCCCCCGGTCTCCGCCCTGTCCATCCCACAACCGCCCTTAACCCACCCGCCACCATGCACAGCACGCGGCTGCTGTTGCCGCTGCCGCCCGCCCCTCCGTTGATCCAGTGCTGCACGATGCCGAATGTCCAGTTGGTGCCGGTGGAGCGGGCGTTTAGGCGGCCAATGTCCATGCTGCGGATAGGGCCGGCAAGAGGGTAAGGAGGAGACTAGGTCAGTAGGGCACACATGGTGGGGACAAAGAGAGTTGTGCAGAAGGAGCGGGGGTTGGTGGCCATGCTGAGGGATAACCGACAAGTAGGGTGCCATGAACGCATGTCAACCGGTGTGGTCCAGGGGGTACGCTGACCTCGCGCCCGGGCGCCCATGCATGGCATGTCCAGTGTGCTCTGTTCGCTGTACGGCAGCCGTACGGCAGCCCACCTGTACGACAGCGGCTCCAGCATGAGCTGCATGCGCAGGGCGGTGTTGAAGGCATCAGGGGAGCCCCACTGCGCCGTGACGGCACGCAGGATCATGGCCTTGTCTGGATTGGGGGAGGAGTGAAAGGGGGAGGTGGGCAAGGGGACGTCAATCCAGGGCACCAACGTGTGCGTGCCAGGACCTTTGGCTTAGACTTGAGGACAGATAAGGGTAGGTGAAGGCGGGCAAGGCCATAGCATTCGAACACATATTATGCGGCGTGCCATGGCCTTGTCGGGGGCAGGAGTGAAAGGGGAGGAGGCAGGGAGCCGTTGGGGCATAGCGAAAACGGTGTAAACCAGAAGTACGGGACTTGCATCATCGCCTGTGGGGCGCCTGTGGGGCGCCTGGGCGCTGTCGGAGGCAATCGACACGCCCTTGACGCAGCGGCAACAAACCAAAGGCCCCATTCGTCTGCTCTCATGTCCCGCCCTGTCCCGCACCTGCGCCAAAGCCGCACTGTGCGGGGCGCACGTCCAGCGCCCCCACCACCGCGCCCTGCCAGCATGCACTATCTGCCATCCTTTGGCTCCACCCTCCCGTTCGCATGACCCACCTGCCCCCACGCTGCACTCTGCGCGGCGCACGTCCAGCGCCCCCACCACCGCGCCCCTGTCCGCGGGGCGCAGGCCGCCCACCAGGTGCAGCGCCTCGTGGCCGTGCGCCGCCAGCGTGGCAGCCCACTCCAGCAGGCACCCTGAGGAGGGGCGGAGGCAGCAAAGCGATGTAAATCAGGGCAGTTTTATGGCGGACTACGGTGCAGGCCCTCTGGGCCGTGGCCAGACAGCAGCCCACTCCAGCAGGCACCCTAGGAAGGGCACAAGAACAGAGCCACGAGTGTGAAACTAATGCAAGGCATGCGTAGAGCCTGCACTAGCGTGAGCGCAAAAGACGGCAGGAAGGAATGAAGAGGCACCGCAATTGCAGCATCTCCGGTTGGGTAATGGGGGACATGGGATAGATGGGGCGGATCGATGCACAGCCCCTGCAATGACGACCCAGCGACCAGCCACATGCGCGAGCAGCCCGCGCCGCACAGGTGTGCAAGTCGGTGCCCGTAACAGCCCCGATATAACAGCCCTGATCAATGCAGTACTCACATGCGCGTGTGGCTGGGTTACAGTTGGCCACGTCTGCAGGATGGGACGGTAGGTGCACAAGCAGGGGAAGTCAGGGTACGGCAACCTGTCCCAATAAAAGCGAGACACCCGAGACGCACCAGATTCAGCAGTTCTTGGTTACGCAGCGTACGCAATGCACGTCAAATGTGCGGTGTTTGACGTGACTGACGTGCATTGCGAAACATTGACGTACATTGACGCACATTGCGAAACATAAATCGCACGTGCATCTTCCTGCATGGTGGCTGAGGTGCGGGTGTGTGCCCCAAAGCGCAACGTTTCTCCGCGATAATCCCATGCATTCTCACCCGACCCCCACCCACCCAGCACCACGATTGTGCCGCCCGTGCACGCCTTCATGACGTCCGGGAAGGCCTCGATGTCGTTGGCGCACTGCTGCGTGTTGCGGTGCTGCGGACGAGGGGCGGGGCAAGGCGGCCTGGGGTTCAGCTTCGTGAGGCCTGGGAGCCAACCTGGACCGTGCCGAGGCGATCAGGAATGGCCATCTGTTGTCTACGCACCTATTTCCCGTCAGGTACCCTAGAATGGCACCACCCGCTTCACATGTGCCCATTCAGCCAGACCGGGGCACGACCGCGGATGCAAGCGTTTCATGCACCCGGAGACAGGTGCCCCACAGCCCGCCACTCACGTTGTTTTGCACGCAACGCGTGCCGTACACGGCCGCACGACACCCATGCATCGCCATCAGGCATCTAGAACCGGCTGCCCACACCCTACCCACAAGGTTGGCTACCACCGCACCGGCGCGGAGTGTGGCCTGTGAATAACCATACGCCTGCTGTCCGCGCCACCGTATACCCACAAGCACGTGCATCCACTCCAGGCACCCAGAACCAGCTAACGCACACTAATACCGGCGCCACCCACCAGGTTGGCGCACAGGACGTCCAGCCACACGGAGGCGCGCTCGGCCCCCTCCGTGCCCGCCGCCCCCACCAGGTGGCCCTCCACGCGGTCCAGCAGCAGCATGAAGCGGTTGGCCCCTGCGACACACACGGGTGCAAAGCATGGGATTGGGGATGGGGATGGATTATTCAAGCCACACCACCCCTCCATGCGACCTAGCAGCGGGCACGAAGCAGTTGGCTCCTGCGACACACAGGTGACAAACATTTGGATAAGTCTATGGCACGGCCCCTACGCTGCACTGGCCGATGCCACGTCACGCTACTCCAGCGCTCCCCTGCACCGCCCCTTCCTGCCCGTGCTACGACCCACATACGTGGCTAAAAAAGTGCGTTGGCGGCGCGTGCGTCCCACAACCACCACCGCGCCGTGCCAGAAACCTCCGTCCGTTCGGTTGTTCTGTTCGCCAGAACGTAAATTCGTGGCTAGCGGAGTGCGGTGGCTGCGCAACGTGCCGAACGTTTGATCCCTGGTCCCATAACACAATACTAGACCCATGCACCCTACTTCACCCCTCCCTGCTCCATGTACTTTGACCCACATGTGCGGCTGACAAAGTGCGTTGGTGGCACCACGTGCTAAACATTAATCCCTGGTCCCCTGTCAAAGCGTTTGACCCCACCCCCGCCCATTCCCGCCCTTGTTACCATGCGTGGTTGGCGTAGCGAGTTGACGGTGCCACTTGCCGGACATTCAATCCCTGGTCCCCTATCACACTATCGGAAACATGCACCCGGCTGTACCACTCCCTGCCCGTGCCACGACCCACATGCGTGGCCGACGAAGTGCGTTGGCGCCACCGTGTGCCGTGCGGGCATGCCATTACCCGAACCCCCACCCTCTGCATGCACCACACGCTGAATGAACCAGGCTACTGCATGGCCCATTGGCCGATGCCACCTCATCCGTTTCCAGCACACCCATGCACCGCCCCTCTCTGCCCATGCTACAACTCACATGCGTGGCTGGCAAAGTGGGTCGGCGGGGCCACGTGCCCCGGCTGCACCGCGCCACCGCCCTCCGCCCCCAGCGCCACGTAGCGGCAGTGCCGCTCGGCCGTGGCGGGCTTGAGGAAGCTGCGGGAAGGTGGGGGAATGCAGTTGGAGAAAGGTGGGCGCTGAGGGGCAGACAGGAGGTAGGACGAATGCATGGGCGTGAGGAAGCTGCGGGAAGGTGGGGGGTGGGGGCGGGGAGGTGCAGGGCAGGTGGTGCTAAAGCAAAGGGGTCGTTGAGATCGCTGTCTTGGGTGCGTTCGGGTGGGTGAAAGGGGTCCAGGGTGAGAACGCGAGCATCGTGAGGAGGTGGCGCTCATTGCCCCCAGCTGCTCCCACATCCCGAACGACTAGAAACTTCCTCTGCCCCAACGGCCACAGTCCCACCCACCCACCCACCCATCCCTACAACACCCACCCACACGCACCTCTTCACCACCGCTGCGGTGCTCATGGCCGCCAGGCGGACCCATGTCCCTAACACCTGGTGGCCAGAAACCAAACGATGTTCCCTCAGCCCCGATGGCCACACCCACACCCACCTCTCCGCCACTTCGGCGGTACTCATGGTCGCCAGCCGCTCCTTGCCGTACTCCGCCTCCAGGGCCGCCCGCAGCGCCCGCAGGCCGGCCAGCGACACGCCCAGGCCCGCTGCGGCCTTGGGGTCGCCGTCGTCCGGAATGAGGGGGGCGACGGGCACTGCAAAGGGCAAAAACGCCTCAAATGCTGTTACAGTTATCCGAATTGCGAGCCGGAGAGCCGAGGGCAAAGCAGGTGCAGTGCGTGACTGCGCAGGGAAAAGGCTTGTGGTTTAACGAGGCCGCAGGCCGGCCAGAGACGCGTCAAGGCTAGGCAATAGGCAACGTCACATGGAACAGGGGAACAAGGTAACACCGCCCGCCACAAATGGAACAGGCCGCCAACCCACGCCGGCGGCGGCAGTGCCTTTCAAAAGCGACCGCACCCGGGACAGGGGAACAATGCAACGCCATCCATGACACAAACCGTCAGCACACAGTGGCGGCGGCAGTGCCGTCCGGAGGCAGCCACACATGGGACATGGGAAAGAAGCGAACACCACCCACAGCAGAGGCAATCACTACCCCACACGCACCCTCGGGCTCGGGCTCAGGTTCCGGCTCCGGCTGAGGCTGTGGCGCAGGCTCCTCCTGCTTCTCCTGCGGCGGCGGCTCAGACGGCTCCGCTGCTGCCTCCGCTGCCGCCACATCTGGGGGCTGCGCCTGTGGGGGCTCGGTGTCATCCGGTACCACGTTGGGTGGGGTACTGTCGCGGACCTCGGGGAATTCGTCGTCGTTTCCGGTTGCATTGCTGGTGGTGGTGGCGGTAGGTGGGGTGGCGGGGGAGCGGGGGCGGGAGGATCCGCCTGAGGGTGGGCGCTTGGAGTCTGGTGGGGCAGGGAGTGTCAAAAAAGGGCAACTGTTGGAGAATGGCGATCTGGGTTGGCTTGATAGGGACCCAGCAAAGGGCCGGCGAGCAGCCTCTGCAAGGTCAGGTGGATAGGAGATTGAGTTGTGTAGTAATGCGATTGAGTTGTGTGTTTACTACGAGCCAAGGTTGCTACTGTCGGCACCCGTACGCTGCTTTTCCCAGTGGAATATTGAGCATGTTAAGCAAGCGTGTCGTCACTAGGCGTCATTTCTCACCCGTTTCTGCTGCCTTGGCTGCCGGGGGGGCGCCTGCGGCCCATGCCTGTGCGGGCTGGGCTGGGGCGGACTTGGCTTTGTTGCCGGCAGGCTGGACGGGCGTAACTGCCACCACCGGCGCAGTATGATCTGTGTGGTGCGTAGAGGGAGCTTATCACGTGGTGCGGGAGGTGCAAGTGGCAGAATACAGCGCAGGTGCACACAGGGTGTCGGATGCGGTGCGATGGCAAGCCGCCCGACGTTGAGGAACGATCGCTTATCACTATCGCCTAATTGGCACACAAGTCAGTTGTACAGGTGAGTAAGCGGCTTCCTTTGTCCTGCCGTTGTCCAGCTGTCGGGGCCCGTCCATGCTGCAACGGCATTCGTGGGACTATACCTTGCGGGAGTGGCGGTGTGCTCGGCCGAGATGCCGGCGACACCTTGGATGCTCCACATCCCATGTTCTCCCACTGTCTGTGATATCAAGAAGGAGGGTTCACCACCCTGACATTACAGTTGGAAACCAGCTACGCTTAGAGTACGCGTGAACGTTACTTGTCTGAGTTTCAATCTATTCACATAGGCTAAAAGCTTTCTTCTGCTGGAAAGGAGCGCGTTCTGTTTGGCAAAATGGCGTGTCGGCAAGTTTGCAGCAGGTGCGTTGCATGAGGTCTTGCTTTGTATTCAAAGGAAACAAAATTATCGTATGAACTGGTGTGCGCTTAATGGACAGCCATTGTCAGGTTCGTGGCGCCTACCTCCCGCTTGCAGCTCACAATGTACAACTTCGATAGGTGAGGGCGCGTTCGGGGTAAGTTGGGCGTCGCACTTGCAGCCTAAGTCTTTGCTTTGATGGCTTTGCAGCGACTGGCCATTGTAGGCTTGAAAGGATAACTGGACTGACAGGCAAGTGCAACCATGAGGGCTCCCCTGCACCACCCAGTCCAGCAGTCATGTAGGCCGCCGTGCCCTGTCGCCGCGCGCGTCAGAACTAGGAAATCGATTTCATTCTAGCACACAACTTGTGTGCTACGCTACAGTTCTTCAGACGGGTTGTCCCGCACGCATGCGTGTTGCCGTGTCACGCAAGGGAGCCTCTGCTGCCACGTGCCGTTCTGCCCGCCCAGCAAGGGAGTCGGGGTCAGGCGGGGTTGTGTCAGGCCTGATGTTACCAGGGAAGAACTCTTCCCTGGATGTTACCGTCCACGCTACGGGTTGTGCACAAGTCCCCCAGACCAACCTGCGGCCAACGGTTTGCACGCCATCGACCCTCAGCTAGGCCAAGGCCAGCTCTGTGGTTCGAGCGACATGGGGCTGGGCTCTGGAAGGGGACCAAAACTGTAAAACCATACATACAGGCCAAGGCATTGCAGTGACATGTCACGCGGCATACCGTATCTGAAGGGGAGGGCTGGCTCTCAGCTGGCCATACTAGGGGGGGCCCAATTAGGCCCTTCCCTGTGCCGCTTTCGAGGAGTACGAGGGTGCCACACGGTGGTGGTGATGCAGCCTGGCGTGTGCCCCTTTGGGGCAGACAGACCCAGAGCTTCCCTAGTTGCCATGTACCGTACGTCCGTACCTCGCGGTGTCCCTGAGACGCCCTAAGCTGCTGGCCCTCTGATGGTTGCCTCACCAATGTGTCCAAATCATGTTACACTGACAGGTTGGCAGCAGTCAGCAACTCGACTAACAGCTTTCTCTTCGGTCGCTAACCTCCTAGTAACCGCACATGTCACTGCGGTCTAGACTAGGGCAACGTCTCTGGAACTCGCTTTGGATTTTGCGCTCGTACCTCCCCTCACCGCATCTATCTACACACTGACAGGTTGGCGTGGGCACCATTAAACAGGGCTTGTACCGTATGCCGTGGGATGGTTTGTGCCCTGTTGCGGCCATGGCGGGACATGTATACCTGCTCCCTTTGGCTTAGGCCTGTCCCTTTGTGACACACAGCGAAGAAAACAAAGCGGAATACATGCCGGACCGGTACCTTGCAGTGCCGCACCATGTCGCTGTATCCTGTCTCCATGTTCGGGGAGGCCCTTGAAACCTCAAGCCCCTTCGGAAAGGGGGGATACCACGGCCCCACAGGCCTGACAGCGACTTCGAAAACAAATCTACGTCTAGGGAATCACAATTAATGGCTAATGGTACGTACTGGGGGCTACGTGCGACTAGTGCACCCACGCTCTGAGCGGAACAGCCCCGCATACGCAACCTTTCGAAGGGCGATCGCAGGTCGGGGTGTGCATGCGCTACCCCTTCCTTCCGTGCAATTCTGCTCATCATGTCGTAACCAATCCTGTCGTCCTGTCGCAAGAACGAAGACATCCTGCTATTACCTAGCTATTTGCGGCATGGGTTACCACGTCACACTGATCCAACCAAGCCAACGGAGCCAGTCCCAATTCACAACCCAACGCTGGGAGTGCGCACTTGCGCCATATGGTGCGCACCGACAGCGCACCTGACCGCCTGATCCACGGCCCGCCCAACTAACACAGTACAGCTGCACCTGCTTCATCCGCGACCTGCACAAAGCATTGCCTGCATCTACAGCATCAGGTGCTCGGGGGGCCACGCTCAGTACGGCACTGGCTTAGTACGGCACCAACGACACTGGCATTGATCCACGACCGCCGGCCACTCGCATACACCAAACACAGTAAGCTGCCGTTAATATGACAACTAGATAGTGACGAAGGGAGTGACGAAGGGAAAGCTGCGTATGCGCTACTGCAGTGCATAGGCCACCAGCAGTGTCACTGTGTCACTGTGTCACTCCCGAAGCTCCCTGTAGGACAGCTCTCCCGCCTCGATTAGACAGCGATCAACCAGCATCTATTATGTTAATCACGTTGTAAACAGTTAGGAGTAGGTGCCGCTGTTCGCGACCCTTGTAAGACACATGCGCAAAAGAACCCACACAGCGCACCCTGCTGCGGACACGACGTCAGGTCCCCTGCTGTGCGCCTATGCGTCACAATGACACATCGGCTACTGACACTTTCTGCTACCAGTACGCACGTATGAATGAAGCACTGTGGCCGGGATCCACATTTCACCATGAATGACCGCTGCTCGCAACCACACAGCGGGTCACACGCACGCGATTGGAGTCACACTCTTGTGTCACACACGTCAACGGCATCTCCAGACTGCTACCGTTGGCGCTCCTCGGGGCCCTGGTAGAACACGGGCGAGAAGCGAATGGTGTAGTTGATGGGCAGCTGCCCCATCCCACCCCCACCCCCACCCCCTGTGGGCTCCCCGTCATTCAGCACCATCAATCGGGCAATACGCTTGGGCACCCGCAGCGAAGGACTGGGCTGCAGGCCGCCCCCCTGGCCCCGTTGCCGCGCCCACCAGCTCGTGCCACTACCCGTACCCTGGTAATGCTGCTGCTGCTGCTGCTCCTCCTGCCAGGGGATGTCTCCACCTTGCCCCTGCTGTCCCGGAGTGCCACCGCCACCGCCTCCGCCACCCGGAAGCCACGCAGGCAGCCACCCACGCCACCCAAAGCGCCGGCGCTTGGCGCCCTGCCCCTGCGCACCCTGCCCCTGGCTCTGTCCTGGATGAAGCTGTGTATTAGGAGCACCACCTGCTGCTGCTACGGGTCCCGCCGCGGCGGCGCTGGTGTAAGACCCAATGGCGCTGCCGCGTCTGCTGCCGCTCTCAGATGCACTAGCACGGCCTCCGGCAGCCACGATTTCACCAACACTGCCGCTACCACCACCACCAGCAGCGGCTACAGCAGCAGCAGCGGGGCTGGCACCTGCGCCCTCCTCCATGCCGTCTCGCGAGGAGTCGCTGCCAAACACAATTGTCATGCTGGCAACAGGTGCAGCAGACGCCCCTCCCCCGCTTAAGCCACGTGCGTTCTCCTCGTCCTGTCTACCTGCTGCTGCACCCTCCCCTACCTGTCCTGCTCCTGCTTCCCCGCTGCCAGATTCACCAACCGTTGCGCCGCCGCGCCCCTTCACCGCCGCAACCGCCGCCGTCACTGGACGCAGCAGGAAGCTTCCCCGCCCGCCGGCGCCGCCGCTGCCGCGCCAACCGCCGGTCCCGGACGTCCGCCGTACGGCGGTTGCCGGCGATGGTTGCAGCGACGGTTGGACGAGGCTCATGGGCTGCAGGATGTCGGACACGGGGTCGACGTCGGGGTCGTTGCCAACCACCGCAACCGCAGCAACCTCCAACGGCGTCATGATGGTATTAAACGCGCGGTCCATGTAGCGCCGCCGCTGCCATTTATATACGACAAAAGCAATTGCCGCAATGCTCACGATCGGAACCACCACCGCAATGATGATCGCGGTGGATTGGACGCCACCGCCACGCCGATTGCTGTGCGTATCCCCTGCTTGTGCGTTGCCTTGCCCATTGCCGGTGCTGCTACCGGCACCGTTGCCGTTTCCTTGACCTGCTGATGGTAGCCCCTGGTTGATATCGCTCGCGTTGTTGCTTGGGGTCACTATCACGGCGAGGCCGGTAGGAGGAGGGAACGGGGAGGGGGAGGGAGGTGTGGGGGTAGCGGGTGTCTGGGGTGGAGGGGTGGTGGGAGGCTGGGGCGCTGTAGCGGGGAGGATGGGGAGGAGGAGGGGAGAAGAGGAGGTGCGGGGCTGAGAGGGGGTTGCTGGAGGGGAAGGTGCTGGTGGGGAAGGGGTAAACGGTGGGGTGGATGGGGTGGGCGGTAGTGGCGTGGAAGATGGAGGGGGGCTGGTTTGGGGTATTGGGGATGGGGGATAGGAAGGGGTGGGGAGGAGGGAGGGGCGGGAGGTGGGGCCGCTGGGCTGGGCAGCTGAGGCGGAGGCATGGGGAGGGGTGGGGCTGAGGGTGGGGAGGGTCGTGGGGAAGGGGGCTGTCTAGGGGGCCGGGGTGGGGACCGTGGGGGGCGGGGAGAGGGCGGGGAGGGAGGGAAGGGGGGCGAGGAGGGAGGCGCGGGCTGTGGGATGGGGGCTGGGAGGGGGGACGAGGGATGCGGTGGGGAGGAGGGAGGGGACGAGGCCACCAGGGGTGCTGGGGGAGAAGGCAAAAGCTGCGGAGGCGAGGGAGAGAGCGCGGAGGGAGTCTCGCCATCCAAAGGAATGAGCCGTGCAATGACGGTTTCGATGCCGTACGACTGCAGGAACGGCGGGCTGAAGGCCATCCGGGGCTGCTGCACGAATGCGTACGACAGGTCGTCTGCGTCCTGCTCCGTACGGCCGGCGAAGTCAATTACGACGTCGGTTAGGAGGCGGGGGGAGGCAGGGGAGGGGTCTTGCTGCTGCAGCAAGAATCGGGAGGACCGGAGGGAAGACAGCAGCAGTTGCCGCCTGGGCAAACTGGGCCGGGAACCAGGCGCCGCCGGTGCAGCCGCCATGGCAGCAGTTGTAGGACCCGTCCCTGTCCCGGGCCCCGGCGCCAGCACGAGGGAGGCGATCCGTACCCGGTCGGGCTGTACGGCAAAGTACGACGCTAACTGCTGCGCCACGTCAAACTGGAAGGCGGCGCCCATGGCCTGCAGGCAACACAGGAGAGTTACAAAATTGCTTTGGGGGATTGGTAAAAGATGCTTTATGATCGGTGAGGCACCAATGACTCCAAATGACTCCAATTCTAGTATACATATCCTACCATGGTGTGTTACCTCGAGGTCTGGCACAGACGCAGTGGGGTCTAGGTCAAATGTGGTGGCCAGGCGGCGAAGCAGAGGGGGCTCTGATTCCTGACTCTGAATCTAATCTAGCCCACCTAACTTAATCTAGCCTACCTATGATAATCTAGCCTACCATTGTGTCCTTCAACTGCATGTTCTTACCTCAACATTTGGCACGGGTCTGGTAGGGTCTAGGTCAAAGGCGATGGCCAAGCGGCGAAGCACAGGGGACGACTCAGGGGGCGTTGGGAAGGAGGGGGTAGGGGGAGAGGCCGATGGGGGTTGGGTGGGGTTAGGGGAGAGGCTTGTGGGGGTAGGTGGGGGATGGTAAGGAGGGGGCGGGTAGGAGGGGCGTGGGGAGAGGGCGGTGGGTTCTGTGGAGGCTGGGAGGGAGGGGCGGGCTGCTAAGGCCAGGTGACTGAGGGTATGGTGGGGAGGATAGGCGGGTGGGGGGAGGGAGGTGTGGGGCTGTCGGGGAGTAGACGGGGCCCCTGGCCAGTCGGGGAGTGGGGGCTGCTGGGGGAGGGGGTCGTTGGGGGCGTCGGGGGATATTCGGGTGGGGAGGGGGCGGGCTGGGAGGTGTTGGCGGGGAGGGGGAGTGGGAGGAGAGGGTGGAGACGGCGGGTTGGGGAGGGAGGAGGGAGGGAGGTGTGTGGGGAGGGAGGCGGGGAGGGGCGGGGAGGGCGCGGGGGCGGGCGAGGAGGGCGGGAGGGGATGGAGGGGCACGGGGCGAGGATGGGGGCTCGGGGGGGGGAGGGAGGGGGAGTTGGTGGGGTTGGAGGGGACGGGGGTGGGGGAGGTAGGCGGTATTGGGACGAGGGCAGTCGTGCTGCCGTGATGGCGATTACTTTCCAGGTGGAGAGGAAGGAGGAGGGGAAGGCCGCCCTTGGGTTTGACACAAACGCGTCCGACTTTGTATTCACCGCGTTTTCGGTTACCCCTGTGAAGAACACGAGCTCGTTGGCCCGTATGACGGTTGGGGGAGGTTGGGTCAAGCCGGGCAGCAGCGGTACGGTGTACGGGTCGATCGGGTATACGGCAACCTCCTGGATACGGCGCTGGTCCACGCGGAGGGCCTTAGTAATGTGCTGCCGTACTTCGGCGCCGAAGAGGATTCGCTCGTACTCGAAGGAAGGGGACACGTTGGTTAGGTTGGTGTAGAATGTGATTGCAAAGTAGCGGGCTATAGCGCCCGAGGGTTGGGGAGGGAGGGTGGGGGCAGGGGTGGGAGAGGGACGGAGGTGGAGGGAAGGGGAGGGAGGCAGGGGCGGTGGAGAGGGAGTGCCGAGCGGCACCGGGGAGGGAGGGAGGGAAGGGGAGGAGGAGGAGGAGGCGGTGGGGGCGGGGGCGGGGAGGGGGAGCACTGGGGTCGGTGGGTGGGGGCGGCGGGGAGGGGGAGAGGGGGCTGTAGAGGTGCTGGGCTGGGGGTGGGGAGGGGCTTGGGGGCAGGCTAGGTGGACGACGAGGGCGGCGGGGAGGGGGGCTGGGAGGAGGGAAGGGGAGGGGGCGCCTTGGGGGCCGGGGGAGGTCGAGGGGCCGGGGAGGGAGGGAGGGCGGGGGCTTGGGGGCAGGGGAGGGGCGTCCGGGGCGCGGAGGGGCCCCTGGCCAGTCGGGGGCGGGGAGGCAGGTGGGGTGAGAGTGGGGGCTGTGGGGAGCGGTTGGGGCGTCAGGTGGCCATTCGGGTGGGAAAGGGTAGGGGCTCTGGGGTGCGGGTGGTAGGGGAGGAGAGGGCGGGAAGGGGGAGGGGGCTTGGGGAGGGGCAGGGGAGCGGGGGTGAGGGAGGGGTGGGTGGGGGCGATGGGGATGGGGGCTGGGGAGGAGGGCGGGGCGGACGGGGAGGTGGGTGAGGAGGCCGTGGAGAAGGAGGGGGCGCGGGAGGAGAGGGCGGGGGTGACGGGGGTGAGGGAGGGGAGGGTGGGAGGGGTGGGGAAGGTGGGGGTGGGGGCTGGAGGTAGACGGTGGTGGGTAGGGTGGATGCGGTGATATTGATGATGCGCCAGGTGGAGAGGAAGGAGGGGGGAAAGGCGGCGGTGGGGTTGGATGCGAAATTGGATGTTTTGGTGTTGGCTGAGTTTTCGGTGATGGCTGTGAAATGGACAAGCAGGTTGGCGCGGATGACGGCGGCAGGGGTTTCGGAGCTTCCGGGGAGGGAGGGGACGGTGGAGGGGTCCATCAGGTACAGGGCGACTTGCTGTACACGTTTACGGTCAACGGGCAGGAAACGGCTGAGGTACTGCCGTACTTGGGCGCCGAACAGTGCCCGTTCGTACTCAAAAGATGGGTTGAGGCCGGTTAGGGTTGTGTAGAAGGTTACGGCAAAGTAGCGGGGTAGGGCGGAGGAGGGTTGCGGGGAGAGGGAGGGGGCAGGGTGGCAGGGGGCTGGGGGTGGGGCAGGGGTGAGGGGGCTGGGGAGGAGGGGAAGGGGTGCCGGCGGGGAGAGGGGAGGGAGGAGGGGTGGGGGGAGGCGGGGAGGGGGTGGGGGGAGGGTGGGGGAGGCGGGCTGGAGGGGGTGGGGGTGGAGGGGGTGGGGAGGGAGGGGGAGAGGGGGAGGGTGCAGGGCGGGGGTGGGGAGGGGCGGGTGGGGGGCGGGGAGGCGGGGTTGACGGGGAGGGAGGGGCTAGGGGGCGGGGAAGGAAGGAGGGCGGCGGGGAGGGCGGGAGGGGGTCGCGGGGCGGGGTGGGCGGGGAGAGGGGGCGAGGGAGGGGGCTTGGGGGCAGGGGAGGGACGTTTGGGGGCGCCGAGGGGGCCCCTGGCCAGTCGGGGAGAGGGGTTGTTGGGGGAGGAAGGGCGGGCGGTTGGGGGCAGTTGGTGCCTGGGGTGGCCATTCGGGGTAGTCAGGGGGTAGGGGTATGGACTTTGGGGTGTGGGTGGTAAGGAGGGAGGGTGGGGAAGGAGGGAGCGGGTTGGGTGGGGAGACGGAGGGTAGGGAGGGATGGCGGGCTGGGAGGGACGGGGAGGGAGGGGCTTGGGGGCGAGGGCGGGCGCGGCGGGCGGGGAGGGGGCGGGGAGGCCGGGGGAGGGAGGGGGAGCGGGGGAGATGGCGGGGGTGAGGGGGTGAGGGAGGGGTGGGTGGGAGGGGCGGGGGAGGTGGGGGTGGGGGCTGGAGGTAGACGGTGGTGGGTAGGAAGGAGACGGTTATGGCCAGAACCTTCCAGGTGGTTAGGAATGAGTACGGAAAGGCGTCCATGGGGTTGGAGATGAACGTTTCCGTTTTTGCGTTTGCCGCATTTTCTGAAGCTCCAGGAAAGTACACGAGCTCGTTGGCCCTGATGACGGTTTGGGGAGGTTGGGTCAAGCCGGGCAGCAGCGGTACGGTGTACGGGTCGACCAGGTATACGGCAACCTCCTGGATACGGCGCCGGTCTACGCGCAGGTACTGCGTGACGTACTGCCGTACTTGGGCGCCGAAGAGTGCCCGTTCGTACTCAAAGGACGGGGTCAGACCCGTACGGTTGCTGTAAAAGGTGATGGCGAAGTAGCGTTGGATCGCTGTGGCGGGCTGTGGGGAAATGGGGGCGGGTGGGGGGAGGGGGCTTGGGGGGGGGAGGGGGGCTGTGGAGGGGGGAGGGCGTGCCAAGGGGACGGGGGAGGCGGGGAGGTGGGGGGTGGAGGGAGGGGAGGGAGGAGGGGGTGGGGGTGGGGGGCTGTTGGGGGCGTGGGTGATGGAGGGGAGCAGGGGAAGGGAAGGGGAGGGGCGTCTGGGGCGAGGGGAAAGGCTGGCCAGGAGGGGCGGCGGGGGCGGCGGGGCGGGCGGGGAGGGAGGGGCTGGGAGGGCGGGGAAGGAAGGAGGATGGCGGGGCGGGCGGGGAGGGGGTCGCGGGGCCGGGGCGGGCGGGGAGGGTGGGGAAGGGGTGAGGGGGCTTGGGGAGGGGTTGGGGGGTATGGGGGCTCCTGGGGTGGGGGCGGGTTGTCAAAGTTGAGCACCTCCGTTGCGGTTACGTTTGTCAGTTGGTACTTGATCTTGAAGGCCTCAGAAAAGATGTCCATGGGGAACTGTACGGCGTACTCCATGGCAAAACTGATGATCTCCGGGTCCAGCCCCTCCAGCGGGAAGAACAGTACGACATTGGCGCGAACGCCGTACAGCGCTCCCGTACTGCTGTCCCGCAGGGGCTGTACGAATACAGTGTCCGCCTGCTGCGGCTGCAGCAGGAAAAAGGCAGCCGTGTCGACCTGCACGTCCCAACGGAAGTCGGCGCGCGCCTGCCTGTCGTACAATACGGCAGACACCACGTCGTACGGCACGGTGAGGTCCAGCTGTATCATGCGGGAGACGGAGGGCGGGAGGGGTGGGAAGGGTGGGGAGGGGGAGAGGGGCTGGGAGGGGCGTCGGGCAGGGAGGCTGGAGGTTCGAAGTCGGGCCACGCGGGCCAAGAGGGCCACGTGGTGTCCAGGGGTGGCGGAGCGCGTGGGGGTTCCGGACCTGTCGGTTGGAGAGGTTGTACGGGAGCCTGAGGGGGCCAGTTGGGGAAGTCTGGGGAAAGAACGGGGGGGGGAGAGGGAGGGAGGAGATGTCGGGGCGTTGCGGGCGGTGGGGGCGGCGGGGAAATCGGGGGCGTAGGGGTTGGGCGGATGGGGGAGGGAGGGGAAGGAGGTGTGGGAGGAGGAGGGGGAGCTTCCGTGGGCGGCGGGGGCGCTTGGGGTTGCAGGTGGGGCGGGGAGGGGAGTCGGGGACTGTGGTGAGGGGGAGGGAGGGGGCTGGGGGCTGGGGAGGGTGGGGGATCGGGGGAGGGGGTGGCTGGGCTGGGGCGGTCTGGCCGGGGAGGCGTGGAGCGGATGGAGGGAGGGGGGGAGGTGGAGGAGGGGTGGGGAGGGGGGAGTCCCGGGGAGGGGGCGGTGGGGAGGGCGCGGGCTAGGGGCAATGGAGGGAGGGGTGGGGGAGGCGGGGGGCGGCGGGGGAGGGGGGGAGGCCGGGGTGACGATGAGCACGGCGGCGGCGGTGACGCCGAAGCGGAATCGGAAGTTGGCGTCCAGGTACGACAGCGGCGCTCGCTCGAAGCTGCGCAGGCGGGTGTCGATGACGGTTGGGGTGGTGGTTGGGTTGGTTGTGTCGAAGAGCAGCAGCAGTTGGATGATTACGCTGCCGGCGTAGGCGCCCTGGATGGACACGCCGGACCGATCGACACCGGAGACGGATGCGAGGGTGTCCTGTGGGTTATGGGGTGGGTGGGGACAGCAGGGGGATGGATAGTTGGGGGTTGGGGTGGGTGGGGGCAAGATGGGGGAGGGGGGGGGCACAAGCTACGTGACGTTACAGCAATCGTACACGGTGGAGAGGCGGACACGGGAGGGTGTCCCGTGGGGGTGGGGCCAGTTGGGGCCAAAGGCTTGGTGGGCACGCAGGTTAGTGACGTGGAGACATACAGTGGGGAGACGGACGCAAGGGTGTCCTGGGGGGTGGGGCGCCATGGGTACAGAGGGTGGCTGGAGCTCCTCAAGAGAGGGGGCATTCTGGGGTACCGACGTACCGTACAGGCGCCTGACAGCAGCTGCTGATTCCTGGCACGCCGGTTATGACGGTGGATGAGAGAGTGCAGCGCGCAGTGGGTACACCGAAAGTGTTGAGACAGGCCTGTCAGGCACAAGCCCTACGGTCCCCAAACCGTGCCCCAAACAGGACCTCGGCCTACGGCAATCACCGATCCTTGCAGCAATGCACCACTTGATCATAACTATAGTACAACAGCAGATTCTTACTTCCTGTCAAAACTCCTTCTACTTCTTTCTATGCTACTTTCGGTACTCGACCAGCGCGCGATAGCGGCCATCCCGTCGCTATCACTGAACAGCGGTCCTACGAGTATTCAAGAGTCTAGAGTCTAAGAAGAGATATGTCATATTAATACTCAGTAAACCTGTTATCGGTTGGCCGGAATGAAGCTCATGACCAACGGGTCATCCCCGCCCCGTTTGCACACGTCACACCCTTGCTCCCTCACCGTCACGGCCTCAAAGAGGGCGTCCTTTGTGTCCTCGTCCCCCAGCAGCACATTGGCGTCCCCGTTGAGCCACAGGTACACCGTGCGGGAGGTGCGGGGGTCGGGGGAGGGCGGGGAAGGGGCAGGGGGAGGCAAGGGGGCAAGGGTACGGGCGGGCGGCGGGATGGGCGTGGGGTACGGGGTAGGGGTAGGGAGGCTTGGGGGCGGGAAGGAGGTTGGGGAAGGGGGTCCTGGGGAGGGGAGGGGAGGGGCCGGGGAGTGCGGGTGGTGGGACGCTAGGAGGGGAGGGCGGGGATGAGCCAGCAGGGGAAGCAGGTGTGGGGCTGAGCGGTGGTGTTTGAGGGTTGGAGGAGGACGGTGGGATTGAGGCATCTGGCAGAGGTGGCGTGCTTGGAGGGGGGGAGGGCTGCTGAGGGGATGGCGGCTGGAGAGGGGAGAAGGAGGGCGGCGTGGGTGTGGTTGAGTTATTAGGGAGGGGGGATGAAGGGGCGATCGGGCCGAGGTTGAGGGGAGCTGGGGAGGGCTCGGCCGACGGGGGCACTTGGCCGAGCATTGGAGGTGGTTGCGGGAATGCCAGGTTCGGCGCGGAAGGTTGGGGTGGGGTGGGGGTAGGGGGGCTGGGTGATGGGAGCTGCAGCGGGGGAGGGGAGGCGGTGGGCTGGGCAGGGGGTGTGGTGGTGTTGGTAGGGGGGCGGGGTGTGGTGGAGGAGAGTGGTGGTGCTCTTGGGGACATGGGTCTGGTGGCGTTGGGTGAGGTGGGAGGGGTAGGGCGGCTGGGATCAGGCGGTGAGGGCGGAGACATGGGTGCAGTACCGACTGGATTTGTGGAAGGGAGGGGGCTGGCGTTGGCGGGTGAGGGCGGGGTGAGTAGGGTGGTGCTCGTGGGGGCCGGGGGAGGTGTCGGGGAGGTGATGTGGTTTGGGGAGGGCGGAGAGGTGGGGCTGGCTGCGGCAGGGGCTGGGGCAGGTGTTGGGGTAGAATTGGATGGAGGGGGCGGAAGGAGTGGGGCGGTGCCCATGGGAGCCGGGGGAGGTGTTGGGGAGGTGATGGATGGGAAGGGCGAAGGGAGTGGGGCGGTGCTCGTGGGGGCCGGGGGAGGTGGCGCTGTGGTGTTGGACTGAGTTGATGGAGGCGGGGGCCCGGCATTGGCCGGGGTTGGGGGAGGGGAGAGGCTGGCGTTGGCGGGGGCCGGATGAACGAGGGGGCTCGTGTTGGTAGGTGAGGGCGGAGGGAGTGGAGTGGTACCTGTAGGTGCCGGTGGTGGTACTGTGGTGGTGTTGGGGTGTGGGGAGGTTGGCGGTATGGGGCTGCTGCTAGGGCTGCCGGGGGGAGGTGTGGGGGAAGTGCTGAAGGGTGGGGGTGGAGGGACTGGACTTGCATCAGCAGGCATTGGGGGAGGGAGTAGGGTGGTGTTGGAGGGTGAGGGTGGAAAGAGTGGGGTGGCGTTGGAGGGTGCGGGTGGAAAGAGTGGGGTGGCGCCTGTGGGGGACGGGGGAGGTGTTGGGGTGCCTGGTGTTGGGGAGGACGGATAGAGGGGTGTGGTGCTCGTGGGGACGGGGGAGGTGTTGCGTTGCTGGTGGATGGGGAGGGTGGCGGGAGGGGGCTGCTGCTAGGGGATGGCTGAGAGCTGGGGGCATATGCTGTGGGGAGGGAGTAGAGGGTGGGGAAGGGGACAGCAGGAGAGGCGGGGGAGAGTTGGCGGGCGCCTGTGGGGAGGTGATGTCCCTTGATGGGTTAGGGAAGGAGGGGGGCGAGGGCGGGGTGGACGAGCTGGGAAGGTTCGTTGGGGTCTGGTTGGGGGAGCTGTGACGTTGGGTGCGCCGGTTGGTTGGCCGTTGGGTGGTTGGGGGGCCTGCATGGGAGGTGCTGAGGTGGTGGGTCTGGAGGGGCCGAGGGGTGGGATGGGGTGGGGCTGGTGTCTGGGGGGATGGAGGGGAGATCTGGAAGGTGGTGGGGTGGGGGGAAGGGGTCTATGAGGGTTTGAGCTGGCAGGATAGGACGGGGCGGGGAGTTGGGGGAGCGGGGGTGATAGGGAAAGGAGCAGTAGGGGCTGAGCTGGATGGTGGTGGGTTGGAGGGAGACTGGAGTGGGGAAGACGTACGGGAGGGCTGAGGTGTGGAGCATTGAAAGGGTAGGGCGGGGTGGAGGAGGGGCAGGCGAGCGGCTAACGAGTGGAGGGAGAGGGAGCGGGCTGAGGGTAGTTGGGCTCAGTGGCGGGGCCTGGGTGGGTAGAGGGGGGCTGGGGAGAGGGAGGGGAAACGGGCTGGTGGGTTGAGGCGCGGCTGGCGGGGGGCTGCGTGGTGGAAGGCTGACTGGGGATGGGCTGAGCAGGCGAGGGCTTGGGGGGTAGGACGGGGGAGGAGGGGGCGGGTGGGGTCGCTGGGGCGAGGGTGGGGCGTGGGGTGGATAGGATGGGGTAGGAGGTGGGTAGGACGGGGGAGGAGGAGATGTAGGGGCAGGGCTTGCGGGAGGCGGGAGTGAGGAAGGACGGTAGGTGGGAGGAGGGCTGCGAGGGATAGGGCTTGCTGGATAGGTGGGAGGGGGAGGCGAGGCGGGAGGGGAGCTGGAGGATGATGGGGGCTGGGGTGGAGGTTGGAGAGGCGGAGGGCTGAGAGGTGGCGCATTCAAAGGGGAAGGCCTGGGAGGATAGGAAGAAGGGGGTGGGGAGGGAGGGGCGGGGCGGCCGGGAGAAGGGGTGGCAGGTGGTGGGTTGGTAGTGGGGGGCTGGAAGGCTGTGGGCTGAGAGCCGAAGGGCCAGGGGGTAGGTGGAAGGGGCGGGGAGGGAGGAAAGGGGCTCGTGCGAGGAGGGTTGGTGGAAGTAGGTCTGAGGAGTGGCGGGCTGCCGGGCGTGGGGCTGAGGGGTGAGGAGTTGGGCGGGTAGGATGGAGGGGGAATGGATGCTGGTGGCGGGCTGGGGGGAGGGGGGCTGAAGGGTGAGGGGCTGGTGGGTGGGCGGCTGGGTGGGTAAGATGGTAGAGAAGGGGACGAAGGGGAAGGGCTGATTGGAGGAGGGGAAGTGGGAGGGGGTCTAAGGGGAGGGGGGATTGCAGGTGTGGGGCGCTGTGGGTAAGGGGGAGGGGGAGGGGAGGAAGGGGAAGGGGAGGCAGGTGGTGGGTAGGAGGGTGGTGGGCTGAGAGGAGGTGTGGTGGCAGGTGTGGTGCTCTGCGGGTAGGAGGGAGGTGGGGGAGAGGGAAGGGCTGGGCTTGCGGGAGGAGGATAGATGGGAACGGGGGTGAACGGTGGCGGACTGGTGGGGAAAGGGCTCAGTAGTGGTGGTGGGTTAGGTGGGTAGGATGGAGGTGGTGTGGGAGCTGAGGGGAGGAGGGGAGGAGGGGAGGTTGGCTGGGGGCTTGGAGGAGGAGGGCTCAGAGGCGATTTGCTGAGCAGTGGGGAACTCGGTGGGTAGCCGGGGTGTCGAAGAGGGGAAGGACTCAGCGATGGAGGACGTGGTGGGTAGGATGGAGGGGAGGGGGAGGGAGTGGGTGGGCTGGTGGAAGGTGGTGAGTTTGGTGCAGCGCTGAGGGGTGGGGTGTCTGGGGGGTAGGCAGGGGGTGGGTAAGAGGGAGAGGGTGGGCCGGTGGGAGGCGGGGAAGTGGGAGGGCTGAAAGAGGGAGGCGGATCGGGTGGGTAGGATGGGGAAGGGGGCGAGGGAGGCGAGGGGCTTGTGGGAGGTGGGGACATGGGAGGGGGGCTGGCAGGAGGGGGGCTGGGTGGGTAGGACGGGGGAGGGGGCGAGCTGGGCGTGGGGCTTACATGAGGTGGGGAGGAGGGAGGGGGACTGGAAGAGGGAGGCGTACTGGGAGGGTAGGACGGAGGAGGCGGCGAGGTGGGTGAGGTGGGCGAAGGGCTTGAGGTTGGTGGGGAGGAGGGAGGGAAACTGGACGATGGGGCCGGACTGGGAGGGTAGGACGGAGGAGGGTAGGACGGGGGAGGTGAATCCGGTGGATAAGATAAAGGCGGTGGAGAGGGAGGCGTGGGGCGATATGGAGGTGGGGAGGAGGGAGGGGGACTGGAAGAGGGGGCCGGACTGGGAGGGTAGGACGGAGGAGGCGGCGAGGTGGGTGAGGTGGGCGAAGGGCTTGAGGTTGGTGGGGAGGAGGGAGCGGGGCTGAGGGACGGTGGGCTAGATGGGTACAAGGGAGGCGGGTTGATGGGGCTTGGGCTTGTCGATGGAGGATAGGTAGGCGGTGCGCTTGGTGGGTAGGAGAGAGGGGGAGGCGAAGGGCTGAGGGGTGGGGGCTAGGAGGGTAGGACGACGGTTGAGGTGTGGGAGGGGTAGAAGTGGTAGGAGGGGCCGAGGTGGGTTGGAGGCTTTGGGGCGGAGGGTTCAGTGGTGGGGGCTGGCAGGGGGAGGGCTTGGTGGGTAGGAAGGGGTGGGGACTGGCGGAAGAAAGGCTTAGTGGTGGGGGACCGGCAGGAGGAGGGCTCGGTGGGTAGGAAGGAGGTGGGGGCCTGTTGGGGGAGGGCTGAGTGGTGGAGGGTTAAAAGGGGGCTTGGTGGGTAGGAAGGGGTGGGGGACTGGTGGGAGGAAGGCTGATCGGTGGAGGGCTGACGGGAGGGGTCTTGGTGGGTAAGACGGGGAGGGGGCGAGGGCGGGGAAGGGCTTACAGGAGGTGGGGAAAGTGGAGGGGGCTGACGGGAGGGGGTCTTGGTGGGTAAGACGGGGAGGGGGCGAGGGCGGGGAAGGGCTTGTGGGAGGTGGGGACATGGGAGGGGGCTGACAGGAGGGGGCTGGGTGGGTAGGACGGGGAGGGGCGAGGGCGGGGAAGGGCTTACGGGAGGTGGGGACAGTGGAAGGGGCTGGCAGGAGGGGGCTGGGTGGGTAGGACGGGGAGGGGCGAGGGCGGGGAAGGGCTTACGGGAGGTGGGGACGTGGGAGGAGGGCTGGCAGGAGGGGGGCTGGGTGGGTAGGACGGTGGAGGGGGCGAGGGCGGGGAAGGGCTTACGGGAGGTGGGGACAGTGGAGGGGGCTGTCAGGAGGGGGCTGGGTGGGTAGGACGGTGGAGGGGCGAGGGCGGGGAAGGGCTTACAGGAGGTGGGGACAGTGGAGGGGGCTGGCAGGAGGGGCTGGGTGGGTAAGACGGTGGAGGGGCGAGGGCGGGGAAGGGCTTGGGAGGTGGGGACGGGAGGAGGGCTGTCAGGAGGGGGGCTGGGTGGGTAGGACGGGGAGGGGCGAGGGCGGGGAAGGGCTTACGGGAGGTGGGGACAGTGGAGGGGGCTGTCAGGAGGGGGCTGGGTGGGTAGGACGGGGAGGGGCGAGGGCGGGGAAGGGCTTACGGGAGGTGGGGACGTGGGAGGAGGGCTGTCAGGAGGGGGGCTGGGTGGGTAGGACGGGGGAGGGGCGAGGGCGGGGAAGGGCTTACGGGAGGTGGGGACAGTGGAGGGGGCTGTCAGGAGGGGGCTGGGTGGGTAGGACGGGGAGGGGCGAGGGCGGGGAAGGGCTGGTGGGAGGTGGGGACAGTGGAGGGGGCTGGCAGGAGGGGCTGGGTGGGTAGGACGGGGGAGGGGGCGAGGGCGGGGAAGGGCTTACAGGAGGTGGGGACAGTTGAGGGGGTCTGACAGGAGGGGGGCTGGGTGGGTAGGACGGGGGAGGGGGCGAGGGGGGAAAGGGCTTACGGGAGGTGGGGACGTGGGAGGAGGGCTGTCAGGAGGGGGCTGGGTGGGTAGGACGGGGAGGGGCGAGGGCGGGGAAGGGCTTACGGGAGGTGGGGACAGTGGAGGGGGGCTGTCAGGAGGGGGGCTGGGTGGGTAGGACGGGGGAGGGGGCGAGGGCGGGGGAGGGCTTACGGGAGGTGGGGACGTGGGAGGAGGGCTGGCAGGAGGGGGCTGGGTGGGTAGGACGGGGAGGGGCGAGGGCGGGGAAGGGCTTACGGGAGGTGGGGACGTGGGAGGAGGGCTGGCAGGAGGGGGGCTGGGTGGGTAGGACGGGGGAGGGGGCGAGGGCGGGGAAGGGCTTACGGGAGGTGGGGACGTGGGAGGAGGGCTGGCAGGAGGGGGGCTGGGTGGGTAGGACGGGGAGGGGGCGAGGGCGGGGAAGGGCTTACGGGAGGTGGGGACGTGGGAGGAGGGCTGGCAGGAGGGGGCTGGGTGGGTAGGACGGGGAGGGGCGAGGGCGGAGTGGGGCTGACGGGCGGGGGCGAGGTCGGTGGTGGGCTGTGGGGTGGAGGGTTGAGAGGTGGAGAAGCGCTGAGAGGTGCTTGGATGGGGACGGCGGTGGGGGATGTGGGGGCTTTGGGGACGGTAGGGCGGCGCGGGGCTGGGGCCGGTGAGGGAGGTGATGGGGCCGGGGAGGGTGGGGAGGGGGCGTGGGTGGCGTGGGTGGGGGCGATGGGGGCCTGGGGAGGGAGGGTGGGAAAGGTGGGGAAGGGGAGGGAGGGGTAGGAGGGGGGCAGGGCAGGGGGGCTTGGAGGGGAGGGCGGGGCAGGTGGAGGGGAGGGCGGGTAAGGTGGAGCTGGAGGCAGGGGCGGCGGCCAGGGAGGGTTTGTGCCGTTGGTGGGCGGTGCCGTGGTGGAGTTGGTGGACGGTGCGGTGTAGATGGGAGGGGGGGAGGGGAGGCTTGACGGAGGGACCTGCCCGGCCGCGCTCGGCAGGCCCCCGAGGCCTCCCAGTGCCAGCAACACCAGCAGCAGGCTTAAAAGCGAGAGCCCCCGGACTGTGGATCCACAGGTCCTGACGGAAGCCCCTGCCCTGACCCTGGACGCCTCGTCACGGTGTCCGCTGTGCTTGTTTTTCCCGCCCTGCTGCTTGTGGTGGTGCTGACCGCACTGCCCTAGCTGCTCCCCTCGCTCCTTGTCCGGCCGCTGCTCCCCACGTGCCCTCTCCCTTCTCGCCACCTGACACGCCCCCACCTCCTGCCGCGCCTGCTGCGCCTGCTGCGCCTGCTGCAGCTGCTGCTGCACTGCATGTGCGCTGCAGGGCTCTTGGCGCCCCACCTGCTCACACGCCGTCTCCACCAGTAAGACGGCGGCAGGCCCCTCCCCGGGAGCTGCCTCCTCTCCTGTTGCCTCCAAGGTGCCGCCACCAGCGCCTGAACCCCGCTCACAGCTGTCATGCTCACCACCCACCGCACAGGCCATGGCCTTTCCCGAAGCCCAACCCTCCACTTTACTCCCCAATCGCACATGTATCTGAAGAGCTCTGGGCAACCACCATGCAAGGCCGAGATCGTGGCATGTGCTGCTGACGTCCGGGCGCGTCCCCGCGCGTCGGTGTGTGACACGTGCCTGTGACACGCCCCTGCTGCAGGCACGGCTGCCTCCGGCGCTTGTGCTCCCGGTGCTGCCCCCCTCACCAACCATCATGTCTGCAGTAGTGCTGTCCATGGCAACCCTGCTGTGTGTGCGTGCTGATGCGGCCGCGTGGCACGTGCCACGTTTGAGCCCACCCCAGGTAGGCCACACGTAGGCGCCGTGGTGACCACCACGGTCGTACGCACAGCGGAAGCTCTGCCCCGTTCGTTGATGCTGTATGATGGCAGTGTCAGTAATGCTTGAAGAGCTAGTACAGGAAACTCTGGGTGATGGGCTGCAGCCGACGCGAGTGGTTGTAGCCTGTGATGTCCCCTCTGCGCAAATACACCAGGGGAGCTCCCCTGAACCTAGCGAAGCGGCGGTGTCCCCGGCCTGTCGGGGCAAAGCCAGCACGCAGGTAGGTATGCCATACATTTCGATTGATAGAATGGTTAGAAATGCTGTGCAGGCCTGAATGGGTGGGCGGTAGCAGTGTTGAAGCTGCGGCAAACGGCGAAGGACCATGTTGGGCCAAAGCCCGGTGACAGACGAGTGCGAGGCCTGCAGGAGTGTATGTAAGAGCTTTTTGTGTACGTAAGTGAACAGCTACATGAGCTTTTGCGGCAGTGTCACTTGGATTGCCAGCCACGCACGTGCAGGGCCGCATGCGCGACGTATGGAAGCTATACACGCGGTAACGCAGGATAAGGCTTCCAGAGACCTCCAACTTGCAGCATCAAATCTTACCTTTTCGCTTGAAACTAAACGAATTGCCCTACCGGCGCTGTCGGGTAGCGTTGGGAAGGCGGGCGAGCTGAACGCCTTGTAACGCGGCCGCCTATTGCAATATCAATGACGCTAAGGGGTGAGCCGACCCTATACTAGATTGTAATGCTTCCTCTCCTGCTAAAGACCGTCGCCCAGAATGTTAGCGGCACGTCTGGTAGTAAAGGCCTTTCATCACCATGTTCGTAGCCTATTGCCGCGTATGTCGTCTGCATAATCTCTTCTCAGTGTTTATGAATGAGTGGGTAAGGCGGACAATGGCTTGCTCGCGCCTTTGTGGAGTGGAGTGGAGCTGGTGGAGTGAAAGCCTCTTACTCCAGCCGTCTTTGCTAAGCTCATGACACTTCAGGGCTAGCACAGGGGCTGGGCCAGCATGAGCAATACCGCGACCGAATTCTGGCGGTCAGGCACCTTTTGCGGGGCTCCGAGACCAGCGCGAAGAACGGAATCATCAGGATCCTTCTGCGCTACTTGCGCAAGGACAGGACCTCCATAAATTCCAGTAGCTAATTGTATTGGCCTCTACCTTCAGCGCTTGCACTACAGGCTAGTTTAACAGGTTTGGCCCCACACAGGGGAACTCCCCTGCGTAAACCCAGGGCGGCTAGAGGTACCCATCATCCCCTCTCGCTTTACGGGCAAGAAGCATCAGCTACGAGAGTCACACAGCCCAAATGGACGGGTCTTACGTTCTTGCTGCTTCGGGTGGTCAACTGGTCATCCTCATTGGATCTGGCCTGGCCTGGTCTGGTCGTACTTCTCAGGGAGCCCAGCTTAGCCCGGCAAGCTTGCACACACAGGGCAGAAAGCAATACGTCATAAAGGGTCACAGTGTAGTATGTATGGTTTTATAGTTTTGGTCCCCTTCCGGAGCCCAGCCCCATCCCGCTCGAAACACAGAGCTGGTCCCGGCCATTAGGGACACGGGGTTTCCCACCCTCTCGCTGTACGGAAAGGAGCGACAAGCTCCACAAGGTACAGGGCTACAGGCCACGACGCGCGCGCCTCAAGTTCACCATACCACAGCCTGGTCCCGCCCCCACATAGCTTCTCCACAAGACGCACCCACAGAGCACACGCAGCACCCCTGCCGCGGTTCCCAACCATCCTTCTGCCCAGGAGGAACCGGATACAAGGCAGCTGTACGGAGGCATTGGGCAGTATCGGCCCCCCGGTTGCTGCTTTCGCTCCGCTCCCATCGAAACCCCAAGGGCCTCCCACGAACACAGGCGACACATGCCCTATAACGGCCCCCCGCACAGAATCACCTCTCCACACCAGGCAGGCTAACAAGACAGGGTAGGCGCAGGACGTGTACTAGTTCCTGGGCAGCAGTATCCGCCCTTGCATTAGTTAGTGTTAAGGGCCTCTGGCCAGGTGCAAAGGAGGCCGCCGTCCAGTGTAGTCATGTAATCCAAAGTCACTAGGGGCAGAAGATCCCCGGTTGTGTACTTGGGCAGGCTCGCGTATGGCTGCATACGGACTGTGACTGTACCGTGACTTCCTTGGGTCTGGTTACAGTACACTGCATGTGGGCCGTGAGTGCAATGTATGCAGCCACCTTAACGCAGGCAACAACATATCAGCAAGCTGGGGGAGCTACAGGGCTTTCGTGTATGTTAGCACGGTACCTGGCGACACCAGCTCTGTTCCATGCGCCACCCTGGACCCCAGACCACCAGCCCAGACCATACCTCCTCTGTGAGCAAGACATGGTACAACGGCATTGAACCTGGAACTTACATGCACCGGGAGAGGTCCACTTGCGTGCACTGGGGGCAGGGGGGTGGGGGGTTCCGCAGAGGGTGGGGTGGGCCAGACATCTGCCTTGCTTCCGCGGTCCGGAGTCAGCCTAACCGGGTTTTCGTTGTGCTTGCTTGGTTAGTGCCTGATTACGCCAGGCTTCAGGCCGCCCACTCGGGCTGTGCGGCGGCACTAAAGGCGCTGGTGGCAATACTGTACCAAGGAGTTGCCCGGGCTGAGGCGTACGCTGCTGCTGCCAAGTCGCGCGACAGGGGCACGCTGGAGTGCCTGGTACGGCTGGGGGTGCCGCTGGGGGATAACTGCAAAGCGGCAAAGTGCCGCTGGGGGAGGGGGTTCTGGCGGCAGCCATACAGAAGCATGCGCTGGTGTAGGCCCTGCAGTGGCTGGTGCAGCAAGGTAAGGGGCGCCCAGGGGTGGTGCGGAGGAGGCACTTCAGGGGCTCCCACCTTAGAGGCGCGAGGTGGTGGGGACGAGGCTGCAGGGGCTGCCCGGGCTGTCAGGGGGGCAGTGAGGTGCGCGTGGGGGGCTGTGGGCATGGTGGGGGCATGGGTGCGGGGGCTGCCGGGGCCGCCGTGCACGGGTCATGGACGCTCGATGCACTGGAAAACTGCAGCAGGTTCCAGAGAGGCAGTGTCGATCACTAGTGCCTGCAAAGGGAGAGGAGATGGGTTGCTGTCTCGGGGCCAGTGCTGAGGGGGCGTGGGCGGCAGGAGGGCGATGCAATGTTGGAGGCAGTGGAGGCAGAGGGACTTTGCTGTGTGTGTCATGCGTATACCCACAATACCAAAACTTTCCTTCATCTGAGCTTGTTTTTCTGTGGTCCATCTAAGCCTTCGGGCTGTGGCCTTTGGCCCAGGGACCTACAGGCTCATTGCAGGCCTGTAATTAGACTCAGAGGGGAAGAGCGTGGGAACACTCTGCGGCACTTGCTGGCCTGACAGGTGTGCTGGTGTGCAAACATGTCATGCGGTTACAGCAGGGGGATACCGGGTAGTGCTTGCAGAGGGCCTGCAAGCATGTGTGGATGCAGGCGTGCTTGGTGTGATATCGATATGGCATGGCAAGGTGCATCGTGTTCTTGTTCTGGTTGGCTTTCGCACAGGACGTTCGCATTCACGTCACTCCGTGGATGCATTTGGTACTTGGAGCTGTGAGTGGCTATTGGTAGCGTGTTTGCTGTTGGCGGAGTACAAGGGGCAGGTGCATGAGACAGAATGCTGCCTAATGGTGTGTGGTGGACTGGCATCAGGGCATGGTAGCAGTGCACGAGGCTGGCCCAGTTGTGGTCTTGGGGATTGGGAGAGCATGGTAGAGCGTGCAGTTTGGCGTAATCGATAGTGGCCGAGTAGTGGCTCTAGTAGAAAGCTAGTGCATTGTGAGAGCTGCACCAGGCTAGCGTAGCCCAACATTGCGGCGACACAATCTCATGCTCTCGCTCTGCAGTCACGCCAGTCACGCCAGTACGTGTGGCTTGGCTGCGCTACACAAGAGGAGACTGATTGAAGCTCCTTACGTGCACAACGAGCACCACCGAATGCCTTTGTAGGAGTAGCCTTGGATAAGTGGCGGAGACCTCCCCTGGCAGCGTCGTCAGACCCGTACTACTGCCTGCCTGCCTGTTTACTGATGTAAGCTGTAAGGGAGCGCACACCTGTAGTGCAACACTGTTGGTATACATCACATATCGCACCTCCAGTGGACGTGTCGCCATGCGCCCCGCACTTCCATGTGAAGCCGACACGCACACAACCTTATCAAGCCCGGCTGGGTCTCATGTAGCTGCGTGCCGAACCGGAAAGACTACCTGGGCAAAAGACGGTGACAGGGGGCGCCTGAGTGCCATCCGCAGCAGCTGGGCGCGCCCGCTGCTATTGCTATACCCTCAACGCTGGAGATAGCAAATGCTTTAAACAGTCGTGAACAATGGCGCAAGCTGGCCGAAGAAAGGCGCCAAAGCGAGCAAAAGCTTCGTTACGGAAACCCGCAAGCTGCCAGCGAGGAGTCTATCGCTGCCGATGCATCATGCACCGCCTGTGACGAGCACCTGCTGAGCCCGGAAGACGACGAGGGAACTCGAACTGGCCGTCTCGTCCTGCCAGCCATCTATGAGCTTCAGGCCACGAAAACAAAGCCGCAGAAGATACAGTCTCAGAGGTTGATATCTAAGAACTCGCCTGTGAACTCAAGCCCACGGTGTGGCATTTTCGACAAGTCATCTTCTTCGCCTGCTGATACCTCTCCATCCCACAGCGCAAACGCGTCCTTCTCCACCAAATCACGCCAAATTTCACCAATTCGGTTCGTCGGCGCGCTAGGCCCTGGCCGCGGTGCAGCCCTCATGCCCAGCCCTCGGCCCCAGGCGGAGCTGACACTGCGCCGAAGCGCGCTACAGTCACAATCCTTCACTTTGGGCAAAACAGGCGCTACAGCCCTACAACAAGACCTTCCGAGCCCTCTTCGCCGCGCAGGCCCAGGCCAGCTCTTCTCACCGCGGTCAGGCGCGATGCCCCCCTCACCGCGGTCAGGGCCTGAGGGGCCCAACCCGATGCCGATGGGCCTGCGCGGCAGCAGCTTCACGTTCGGGTCGGGACACGGAGGCGGCATGGGGTCTTTAGCCAGGCCGCTGTAAGCAGCGGCAGCAGCAGTAGCAGCGGCTGCGCGTAATTGCCGTGTCACCGAGGCGGTGGGGGCGCAGCAGGGGCATGCGCAGGGACCTTGGCCAAGCAGCTTTGAGCAGTAGCAGCAGCAGCTTCGAGCAGCAGCAGCAGCTTGACGTCATGGTCTGGCCAGCGGCACAGCGGTGACAGCAGCAGCTGCCACACTGGTAGCTGCGGCAATGGTAGCTGCCGCAGTGGGAGCTGAGCAGCTTCACCTTTGGGTTGTATCAGTCAGGCGGCGTGGGCGCAACAGCGGCAGGGGCGGGGGCCTTGGCTAAGCCGTTTCAAGGAGCGGCAGCTGCCGTGATGGGAGATGAGGAAGGGCGGGGGGGAGTGCAGGCGGCAGCTGCAGCGGCAGCGGCCGGGATGGTAATGGAGGGGAAAGCGTGATGGCACACGTCTGGTGTGGGGGCCTATGCCGCGTTGGGGTTGAGGGTGTTTGGGGTTGAGGGGAAATGGGAAAAGGGGCCGTCGGCAGCAGCAGCGGCAGCAACCTGATTGGCCCACGGTTTAGTGTGTAGTAATGCAGTTGCGGGGTCACAGTTGCAAATTTCATAACAAGTACTAGTTACAAGCAAGCGGCAGGTTGCTATTCTAGTGACTAGTGACTGGCATCGAGACAGCCTGCGGCTGGGTGCTGAGAAGCGAGGACTTAACTGAAGCTGAAGTTGAATATACCAGCTGTGTCGGTTTGGTGTGTGGGGAGGCCAAGCCGCCACCTTCGGCCGAGCCTCCAACTCCGGAGAAACACAGGTGCGCCTGGCGTGGTGGGCGCTGGGGCAGCAGGAGAAACGTGAGCAGCAGGAGCAGGTGCAGGTGGGGGAGGGGTTGCGGGAGCTGGGAGCGGGGAACATGGGCAGCAGCAGGGGAAGTGGCAGCTGGTGCAGGAGCCGGATGGCACAGGCACGACGTCGGGGAGAGGCAGCAGCGGGGGCTGCCTGGGGTTGGCGGTTGCGTAGGGGCACGGTGGGGAGCAGCGATAGGATGGGGTACAGGGTCAAAGGGCGGGGCGCGAGGTGGGCGTCGCGGAGCAGATTGGCTGCATTGGGCTTGTGGCTGGCATGGTGCGGCGGCTGCGGGTGCGGTAGCTGCTCCCACACGAGCCGGGGCAGGAGGTGAAGGCAGCAGGCGCTGGAGCCAGTCGGCACAGCCGCGCCGGCTGGGGGAGCAGGAGCTGCGTACATGGGACGGGGTGCGGCTCGTGTGCGAGCGGCAGGGCGAGCGGAGGGAGGTACGACGCGCATCGGCGGGAGTTTGCCTCTGGCCGTTGGCTAAGCTGCCAGCACCACCAGCACGGAGCGGCAGCTGCTGCAACGGGATCAGCAGCGGGACATGAAGCAGCAGCAGCAGGTTTGTGGGGCTGTCTGGAGATGGCGGCGTGTAGGGGGGGCGGGGTGTGGTTCAAAGGGCGGGATGTGGACCAGGGGCGAGGGGCAGGGCGCGAGGAGGGCGGCGCGGAGCAGATAGGTGCCAGCACGGTGCAGCTGCGACCGTTGCGTACAGCTGCTGCACCGGGAGCAGGGGCGGCTGGGGCGGCAGGCGGAACGTGGGAGCAGGAGCCGGTTGGCGCGGTAGCAGCAGCAGGGGCGCAGCAGCTGCTTCGGGAGCAGGGGCGGCAGGGGCGGCAGGCGGAACGTGGGAGCAGGAGCCGGTTGGCGCGGTAGCAGCAGCAGGGGCGCAGCAGCTGCCTCGGGAGCAGGGGCGGCAGGGGCGGCAGGCGGAACGTGGGAGCAGGAGCCGGTTGGCGCGGTAGCAGCAGCAGGGGCGCAGCAGCTGCTTCGGGAGCAGGGGCGGCAGGGGCGGCAGGCGGAACGTGGGAGCAGGAGCCGGTTGGCGCGGTAGCAGCAGCAGGGGCGCAGCAGCTGCCTCGGGAGCAGGGGCGGCAGGGGCGGCAGGGGCGGCAGGGGCGGCAGGCGGAACGTGGGAGCAGGAGCCGGTTGGCGCGGTAGCAGCAGCAGGCGCAGCAGCTGCTTCGGAGCAGGGGCGGCAGGGGCGGCAGGCGGAACGTGGGAGCAGGAGCCGGTTGGCGCGGTAGCAGCAGCAGGGGCGCAGCAGCTGCCTCGGGAGCAGGGGCGGCAGGGGCGGCAGGGGCGGCAGGCGGAACGTGGGAGCAGGAGCCGGTTGGCGCGGTAGCAGCAGCAGGGGCGCAGCAGCTGCTTGGGAGCAGGGGCGGCAGGGGCGGCAGGCGGAACGTGGGAGCAGGAGCCGGTTGGCGCGGTAGCAGCAGCAGGGGCGCAGCAGCTGCACCGGGAGCAGGGGCGGCTGGGGCGGCAGGCGGAACGTGGGAGCAGGAGCCGGTTGGCGCGGTAGCAGCAGCAGGGGCGCAGCAGCTGCTTCGGGAGCAGGGGCGGCAGGGGCGGCAGGCGGAACGTGGGAGCAGGAGCCGGTTGGCGCGGTAGCAGCAGCAGGGCGCAGCAGCTGCCTCGGGAGCAGGGGCGGCAGGGGCGGCAGGCGGAACGTGGGAGCAGGAGCCGGTTGGCGCGGTAGCAGCAGCAGGCGCAGCAGCTGCTTCGGGAGCAGGGGCGGCAGGGGCGGCAGGCGGAACGTGGGAGCAGGAGCCGGTTGGCGCGGTAGCAGCAGCAGGGGCGCAGCAGCTGCCTCGGGAGCAGGGGCGGCAGGGGCGGCAGGCGGAACGTGGGAGCAGGAGCCGGTTGGCGCGGTAGCAGCAGCAGGCGCAGCAGCTGCCTCGGGAGCAGGGGCGGCAGGGGCGGCAGGCGGAACGTGGGAGCAGGAGCCGGTTGGCGCGGTAGCAGCAGCAGGGCGCAGCAGCTGCCTCGGGAGCAGGGGCGGCAGGGGTGGCAGGGGCGGCAGGATAGGAGGCGGAACGTGGGAGCTGGGGCAGAAGGAGGAGCCGGGGCCGGTTGGAGCAGTGGCGTTGCCCGACTTGTGGGGATTGCGGGGCTTGCGGTGCAGAGGGGCGCGTTGTGGTCCAAAGGGCGGGGTGCGGTGCGAGGGTGAGGGCGCCAGCGATGCCCCCCTCCCTTCCCCGTCTATGTGCACCTGCAGCCCCACCACCTCCCCCCACCCCACCCCCCAGACTACGTCTGTCTTACGACCACCTAACCCCCCCCCACCACCACAACCACCACCACCACCTGCCACTTCCGTGTAACCCCACCGGCCGAGGAGGGAGGGGCGGGGCGCGAGGAGGGAGGCGGAGGGGGCCGTTGGACGAGACGGTACTTGGGACGCGATGGCAGACGGCAGTGGCGCGCGGGCTGTGACGGTGGCGGGCTGTGACGGTGGCGGGCTTCAGTGCGTCAGGGCCAGGGCCAAGCACCCAGGTGGGGAGGTGGCAACAATGTGCGGACTAGGCTGTACAATTGCGCAGTAGGGGCCGGGGCCGGGGAAAGGGCTTCGGCACGGCAGGGCCTGGGCAGGGGCAGGGTGAGTCCACCCAATTGGGCGGGGGTAGATGAGGTGGGGGGACAAGTGCGCGTCGGTTGTGAGCAAGGGGAAAAAGGCGCGACCGGAGTTAGGACAGCAAAAGTACAGTGCGTGTGCTCTTGCCCGCCGAAGTGCTCCGTTTCCCGCTGGGTTGAAGCCCCCACGTGCTGACGCCGCATTGCAGCTCGCTTGCAGCATGCCCCACGGTCTCCCCTTGCGGACGCCGCATGGCCTCTTATCGCACCACACCACCATGCACACCTTGTCAACCTGCTTGTATCCCTGCTTATATCCCTGCTTGCTTGTAAATACGTAATGCAAATTTTGCCTACTTCCCGCACCACCACCACGCACACAAATCAAGCCGCACGGCGGTGAACCGCCCTCTCCCCTCACGCCTCCCTGCTGCACCAATCTACTCTTGAAACATGCCTCTCCGTGCAGGCGCGTGAAGCACCGTGGTGCCGCATTCGGCATTCCTTCCCCGCCCAGCCGCTCCGGCCGCCAGCGATGTCCCCGTCCCTTCCCCGTCCATGTCCACCTGCAGCCCCACGCCTCCCCCCACCCCACCCCCCACCCCATCCCCCAGACTACGTCTGTCTTCCGACCACCTAACCCCCATCACCACCACAACCACCTGCCACTTCCGTGTAACCCCACCGACCGGCGGCTTCTTCCTCCGGTTGGGACTCAGCAAGCAACCTCCGCCTCGCCACAGCCCCCTCCCCGCCCCCACCCCTCCCCGTCCCCACCCCTCCCCGTCCCCACCCCTACCCTCGCCTCCCCGCCCCACGCACAAGCCGACTGCCCCTTCAACCCTCCCTCCCCCTCCATTCCCGACCAAGCCCATGAGCGCACACCCCCTTCCCCTTCCCATTCATCCGCTCTGCCGCCGCTGCCCCGCTAGCCGCTCCTACCCCCGCCCTCGCGCCCCAGCCTCCCATCCCCCTACCCCAGCCCTCCGTCCCCGCACTGCCTCGTGATCCGCTCCGCCGCCGCCGTCCAACTAGACGTTCCTGCCCCTGCCCCCTGCCCCCTGGCCACTCCTGCCCGCGCACCCCAGCCCCCTGTCTCCGCACTCGACGCTCTGCACCAGCCGATCTCCCACAAACCCCTCCCTCTCCCCTCCCTGCCCCTCACGCCCCGCTCCCGAGAGGCATCCACAGGCCGGAAAAGCAGCCGCAGACCAATGGCCTGGGCCGGTCCTCATCGAGCTCTGCAAGCGCTGCCGCGGCCTGCGTCGGTTCGCACTCTGCCACGTGTCTGGGGTTCGTCCCGGCCGCGGTGACGGCGATTGAGGTGGTTGGGGCCGTTGAGGCGGTTGGGGTGGCTGGAGGCGGCGGCGGAGCAGTGGCCCCGCAACCGGTCGCAATGGGATGCTGCCAGGACTGCCGCGGCCGCCACCCGCCATTGGTGCTGTGTCACTCAAGGGCATGGTCTGGTTCAGCGCAAGTCCCAAACGGGCTAGCCGTGGCGTGTCGCTAACTGCCTGCTGTGAACGCTGCGGACGCAACCGGTGGCGGCGGCTGTGGCGCGGTGGCAGCTGGGGCAGCTGGGGCACGCAGCCCTGCCCCCAGCCGGTCGTAATTGGATGCTGGCAGCCCTGTTGATGGGGCTTCAGCCGCTGCCACTGCCGCCACTGTTGCAACCGGTGGCGACGGCTGTGGCGCAAGAGCACGTAGAGTTACTGGCGACCGGCGGGGCTGGAGCTGTGGCGCAGAGACGGTTGGCGGTTGACGGTTAGAGAGGGAGGGATGGCGCTGCTGCAGCCGCCGCCGCCCCCACCGCCGCCACCACTGCAGCGATCTGTGACGTGAGTGGCTGTGGCGCAGGGCGGGAGGGGCGGGTGCCGCCCGCCCCCGGCCAGTTCTCATTCGACCTGCTGCTGTGGCTGCAGCAGCAGTGGCGTATCGTCCCCAGGCGCCTGGGCCCAATCGGGGCCTATAGCCTCATGAGTGGGGCAGCTGTGGGCACTTGTGTGCGAGAGCGGTTGGGGCAGCAGCTGGGTGGGGTGCAGGTGCAGGTGCAGGTGCTGGTGCTGGTGCAGGCCTGGTCTCACAACGTGGTGTTCTGGCGGTGTGCGGGTCTGTTCAGATACCTGGGGGCCATGGCGGCCGGGGTTTGGGTACGGCAGGGTTGCACCAGATGAGCCCAAGGCACCACCCAGACACCGTCCGTGTGTTGGCGTACAATACTGCGTTTTTAGTTGTAGGCACAGTGGTAGTGCGTAGGTAGGTCGGAAGTATGGTGGCGCAAGTGGAAGTGCGTGCGAGGTGATGCCTAGTATAAATAATATTGGTGTTTCCTAGCGGGCATCGGAACTCGTCTTGGTGGCCGCATGTATGTACCAGTCTAAGGCAAAAGCCGTAACGCTGTAGATCGGAAACTGGTCTTGGAGGAGGGGTCGAATCGTCCGTCGTCGGCTCCAGCGTCAGGGCAGAACAGAGCTCGTTGGTAGTATGTGCAACGCAAGCGGGTAGTACGTGCGAGGTGGTTACTGAGTCCTGATGTGAACGGTTTATGATGATGTGCCCAATGCGCCAGGGCACCAACGGAAGCAGCGTAGCTAGGTCCCGGTAGGCATCGTGGATTGCCAATATGCAGGTTAGCTGTTGGTAGTCGTGGTAGCTAGTCGTGTTTGCTAAAGCTAATAAAGTTATGGTGGCACAGTTTGCGGTGGTACGCCCGATGCGCGATGGTAGCACTGAAGTAGCGCAGGACTGTCCAACTCGGTGGGCGTAGGTGTGCACGAATGCAGTCGAACGTGTGCAGATTGCAATGTATGCTGTTGGTGCAGCTGTGTAGGTTGATGTGGTAGTTGTCCAAATTGCTGTTGGAGCAAACCGAATCAGCGTGGCTAGGCCCGCGTGTAGAGATTGCTGGTATGAACTCGACTCATCGGTAGTTGTGGTAGTTGTGGTAGTGTCAACCGGTGAGCCGCTGTCCTGGCATCCGGGCTGGTTCGTACGTAGAGCGTTTCAGTTGCACAGAACACCAACCCTATTCATCGTTAGAATGCTCTGGGAGCTGTCTGGTACTGCTTCAACGGTTGGGCATGACGGATGCTGTTCCTGGTATCGTTTGTTTTGCGAAGCGGGCAAGGCGACGAGCAGCATCAATGCTGATGCAGTGGTTGGCTTGGCACGTACACGCGCACGGTTTGCTTGGCACGTGTGGCACGTGCCGAGTCGGAAGGTGCTGCGCACGAAAGCGTGTTATGATGATGTCAGAATGGTGGGACTGATGCACTTCGTGTCGGCATACCCTTCCGTGCATGTGGAGCACCACGGCGTGTTTTAATGACACTAGCGCACTCGTGTTTGTGCCAGGTTTGTCCTAGTACTCATCTGCACATTAACATTGACACGATGCATGCAGCAGCTTTCGGTAGTTGTGGCAGTTATATGTGCGTTGCGGTAGACCAGCTGTCGGTCGTTGTGGTAGCTGTGATAGTTGTCCATTGTTACCGCTGTATACTGCTGTGTGCGGCTCGGAGCCAGGACCCGTGTTCGGTTGTTTCGGATGGCAGCAGTACGAGCAGGCAGGCTGTGAAGGGAGCAGGTAGGTCAAAGGACAGCTGCCCCGGCTGGTCATCAGACTATGTATCAGTTTCACGTTGTGCTTGATCACGCAACCTATGTGTGTTGTGGACAGTTGTGAAGCAGTCGTGCCCTTTGCTTTAGGGATGGGATTGTTACAAGATCGGCTTTGGGGCTAGGATCTGCGCGCACATGGTTGTGTGCCCTCGTTGTTGCTGGTAGCCTGCTGATTGGTGCTGATGCTGATGCCCGCGCTGGCGCCATGCATCACTGTGCCGTTGCCCGCCCGTTACTGTGGGCTAGGAGCGGTGCCGGGGTTTCAAGGGAGCTGCGTGCGCACTGCCTGCTCTCGTGGTTGCTGGCTTTGTGCTGAGCAGCCGAGTGCTGATGCTGTGCTGGCACCGTACGATGCAGTGGTGTCCTTTGCTTTGGGGCTAGGAGCGAAGCGCACTGCCTTCTCCCATGGTTGCTGGCTTTGTTCTGAGCAGTAGTGCTGACGCTGTGCTGATGCCATGCAGCAGTTGTGCCCTCCGGTAGGCGCGCGTGGTGCGCACTTCGTTCTCTCATGGTTGCTGGTAGCCTGCTGGATAATGCTGATGCTGGGCCAATTGTCGTGCGCTACTTGTTCTCTTGTCCAGCTGATGCATTCAATTAGCAGTGCTGGCGCTGTGATGCTGATGCCAAACCGGTGCCAATATGCCAGCCGGTATTGCATCACTCGTCCTCATGCCCCCCTGGCTCGCCGGAAGTGCCCCCCCCTTGGGTTCTGTAACTGTAACTGGTATGCCAGCCAGTCAATCAGTATGACACGGCGAGGGTTCTCCCAGGTTCTCCCCTCCGCAAGCATAACGACCCGTGTATGCGCCGGGGGCTCAAGGGCTATCGTTCTTAAAGCATTAAGGTTGCATGCATGCATGCGTTGTTGAACGCGTACGGAACAGCGTACGGAACAGACCATGCAATGCGTACCGGGCTGCATACTCTAATGGGTCGTGTCACTGGGGTGGAGCGGGCAGCTGCTCAGCACTCAGTGCGGCTGGAAGGAAACCTGGGCCGGTCAAACGAATTGAGCAGGGGAGATGCTCCCCTGCTGGCTACGTCAACCCTATGCTGTCGCAGGTCATCTTTTTTTTGGCATCTTATTTAATTTTCACTCTATAATCCAGTTTTCAGCCCGCGGAGCGGAAACTTTTGGAGGGATTTCATTGCAACCGACCAAATTTCTGCCCCCGACTCATGGCTAATTAATTGCCGGTTCACTATTTATGCCACGTGCCGAGGCGCGATTTAATCGGGCCCAGCCGGACCCCTCCCCCACGTGCTGCTCTGCGGCCATGCCCCCTTGCCGTCAACATTCTCCGGTGTTGTCCTCTCGTTCAGCACATGCCTTTCTAGCGCACACCTGGCCGGTGTCGCCGCAAAAGAGCTACGGCGGTAGTAAGTCAAGTACCAGGGAACAGAACATGGGGGCGTTTCCGCAGCCATGCAACGGAATACCGGAGGCAAGAAGTGCATTTTGGGGGCAGGATGCCCGTACGGCGCAGGCGGCGCTGGCAGGAAATTATTTCCCTGAGTTGCATCCGGGTGCAAATAATTCCGGGTTCACTAAAGACACGGCCCCAAGGGCCCGGCATTTAATCAGATTCGATGTATCGGCTTGGCGGAAGATGCCAGCCCTATAGTAACTATGTGTACTATTTGACAGTCGCTGTCTTGTATGACAGCCGCTGTACAGCGGGGCTGTAGGGCATATAAAGCAAGAGTCGTTCGCTTTGGTGCTATTGCCTGGCGGTTTGCAACACACATCCGTGGTGCAAGTAGCATGAGCGGCGATGCACAAAGGAAAAACAGGGAGGGGCCCGGAGGGGCCTCCCTTGGTACACGTGCTAGTGCTGCAAGCGCAACAGCCCGTGTGCCCCCGCTGCTTTAACTTTTGCATGAAGCGGCCTACTAGTCTTCCCCGGTGCACGGGGCTGGTCACTTCCGTACCGTAGTGGCACAAATATAATTTACAAAAATAAATGCTCAGGAGGCCTTGTCAATAGAAAAAATTAATTGTCTGCGGGTCTGTAAAAAAGTGCAATTAATTGTCGGCTCCCGAGGTGGCGCTAGGAAAGGCCCAGAAAGCTCGCCTAGGCCCTCTGCCGGTGTTACGCATGCTTGCCAAGGCCTTGTATGATCTGTTCCTGCTGGTCCTGCGTGCCTTGGCCCTTCTCAGGGGTCATACGGGCGCTGTTTTGTGGGCCTACACGTGCCTGTCAAAACGGCAAATTAATAGCTGGGGCCCTTGTCAAAAACGCAAATCAATTGCCTCTCGCCGGGCATGTAAATTAAATTTGTGCCACTACGGTATTAAGCGCGGGTTGCCGCTTGATGCATGAGACCTGCATGAGACATCCCTGTTGAGCAGCAGTTTTTTTTTGCAGTGGTTACAAGAGGGGGTGAAGCATGACAGTCCATGCACACCTAGAGACCTGTGGGGCAGAACATCCCCGCCTCTCGGGGCAGCCCCCAACCCACGCACGGGGTACTCCCCTGCGCACCGGCCCAGCCCACTAAGCCCAGTTAAAGCAGCAGGGGCCCCAGGAGGAACAGGAGCAACAGCAGGAACAAACAGGAGCAAAAGCGCAAAGTTGGGCCTCGCGGAGAAGGTGCATCGTGCATGGATGTCGCACTGCAGGGCCTGACAGCGTGTGTCCTTCGTTTTGGCTTGTCGCGGTGCTGGCAAGCTGCCCTGACACTTGGCAAGGGGCGGATTTCGGGGAAGACACAGCGCAGGTAAGACCTACATACAGGCCCAGCGGACAGCATGGACTGTCCTTTCGAAACGGGTTCCTGATACATCGGAAACCGGACTGTCGAGGAGGTTGGGGGTTAGAGATGTTCACACCGTTGGATGGGAAAGCGAAGTCAAGCGAAGTGTGTTTCGACATCTGGACCGCAGGGTCAGGGGAGCTTCCGGCAAGCTAGGCGCTCGTCAAGCGCTTGAGGTACCAACCTGCTGTAACCATGTAGGTAATAAGTTCTGCGCATGCGAAGGCAAACGCGGCGGGATCCTTGTTATACTTTACCCAACCGTTCGCACTGGTCTCGGAGCCATACCCGTACAGCTTCTTGCAAGCGCGAGCCTGACAGCCTGACTTCAGGACAAATCGGCCACCACGATGCATGTTATAGCCTTGTAAGTGTTTCAACCTTAGGTCAAGATGATGGAGCGGTGAAACTTACACTCCGTGTCTGCGACGCAAGGCGCGAGCAATCCATCGTCCGCCTTACACTCTAAACTCAAGACGCTGCTCATCTCCTAGGTACAACGCATGTACACAAGCTGTTCCAAACCTGATGAAAGGCCTGGAGTAGTGCTGCTAGTGGGGCGACCGACAATAGCAGAAGAGGAGCAGTGCAGAAGGTCATTTTAGTTGCTTATTGATATTTGGTGCTCCTGAATTTGTTGCAGGCGACCAGCCTCTCCGGAGGATTTGGGCTCGCCCGCCACCTCGTCGAGCTTACCCTACAGCTCTAGGGGGCAACGACCATAATTTTGGCACAAACAATAAGGTAGGATATGTTGTAACATTAGGCGGCCCTGGAGGCCACCACCTATGAAGCGTGTGCACAGCTTCCACGGGGCGCGATGGCAGTGCACGGTGCACGGTGCACGGACGGTAACCGAAACGACATGGCACACAGATGCCATACATAATACAGCTATCGATTGAAATTCTCCCTTGCATGCGCTCCTGCCGGTCTGTCGCTGCCGTGCCACCCGCCTTCAGCCCAGCATGGCCCTTCGCCGTTTACCGCAGCTTCAATACTGCTACCGCCCACCTATCACTGCATGCGTACAGCACACCACGCGATTGACATCTCATGTCTACCTGCTTTTATGCTTTGCGCTGACAGGCAGCTCAAGGCCGCGCGCTGGCACCGTAGGGGGTGCTTTTACCCCTACCTCAAGCTACAAGGTCCTCCGGGCTTTCTCTGCCAGGCTCCTAAACCAGCTGATCAGTTAGCAGTGGCGCTGTGCAGACACAGCGCCTCCGGGTGAGCCTGCGACTCCACTGCGTGCGCGAGCGTGCTGCTCTGCTGCCGCGTGGGGGCCGCACCACGTGTCCCGTGACACACCCGTCAACACTGGAGTCGCCATCATCATGGCCCACAGTGTTACAACGACATTGGTAGTTGCCAGCTGCAGCATGTCCCCCGGCGGCAGGCGAGGAAGGGGCATCTCTAGCCACCAGGGCACACGTCGTGGCGAGTTGGCCAGGGTACCTAGGGCAGGGTCTCCCTTCAGGACCAGTGCATCCACAGTCCGGGGACTCCCCCTGTTGAGCCTGCTGCTGCTGCTTGCCCTTGGAGCCCTTGGCAGCCTCTCCGGCGTAGCCGCGCAGGGCCCCACCAACTCCTCCGCCCCCTCCACCAACACCAACACCACCAGCCCACCCACCCCGCCCTCCCCCGCCCCCAACCCGCCATCCCTCCCAGCCCCCGCCCCGCCGCCCTCCTACCCCTCCCCACCCCTGTCCCCTCCCTCCCTCGCCGCCTAGCTCACCCCCAGCCCCCGTCCCCGCCACCCACCCCTCCCTCCCTCCCTCCCCGCCCTCCCCGGCCCCATCCCCACCCTCACCCGCCCCCAGCCCTTCCCCGCCCCTACCGTCCCCACCGTTCCCACAACCCTCACCACCAGCCCCCACCGACGCCTCCACACCACCGTCACCAGCCCCATCACCCGATCCATCACCACTGAGCCCCCACCCCTCAGCCCCTCACCGGAATCCCTCCCTCCCTCCTACCCGCCCAACCCTTCCCCACCAGCCCCTCGCCCCTGAGCCCCCACCCACCTCCCTCCCCAACCTCTCCCTCCCGCGTCCCCTTCCCCGACTCCCCTCCTCCCACCTCCCCTCCGCCCAGCTCTCCTCCTCCTGCTAGCCCTTCCCCTTCCTCCCCCCCACCCCCGTCCTATCCCGCCAGTCCCCCACCCACCTCCCTCCCCAACCTCTCCCTCCCGCCTCCCCTTCCCCGGACTCCCCTCCTCCCACCTCCCTCCCCAACCTCCCCCTCCCGCGTCCCCTTCCCCGACTCCCTCCTCCCACCTCCCTCCGCCCACCTCTCCTCCTCCTGCCAGCCCTTCCCCTTCCCCCCCACCCCCGTCCTATCCCGCCAGTCCCCACCCACCTCCCCCCCAACCTCGCCCCCTCCGTCCCCGTCCCCCGCCCCCTCCCCCAACCTCCCTCCTCCAACCTCTCCTCCTCCTGCCAGCCCTTCCCCTTCCTCCCCCACCCCCGTCCTATCCCCTTAGTCCCCACCTGCCTCCCTCCCCCACCTCGCCCCCTCCCGCCAGCCCCTCTCCCTCCAGCCCACCTCCCGCCTCCCCTTCCCCGCCTCCTCCCCCACGTCCCTCCCGAATCCCCTCCCCCACAATCGCCTCCCCACAATCGCCTCCCTCCCTCCTACCCTCCCAGCCCTTCCCCTACCAGCCCTCCACCGCTGAGTCCCTCACCCGCCAGCCCCCTCCCTCAGCCCGCCTCCCTCCTCTCCTCCCACATCCCCCACCCGCCAGCCCTACCCCTACCTCCCCCCCCCCCACCTATCCCCTAGTCCCGAACTTACCAGCCCCCACCAACGAGCCCTCCCCATCCAGTCCACCACCGCAAAGCCCGCCACCTGCCAGCCCATCTCCCTCCTCCCTCCTGCAAGCCCCGCACCTGCCTCCCTCCGTCCTACCCACTTAGCCCCCACCTGCTAGCCCTTCGCCTGCTAGCCCACCACCTCTAAGCCCTCCTCCCGCCTCCCCACCTCCCGCCAGCCCTTCCCCGCCCTCCCTCCTCCTCCCTCCTACCCTCCTAGTCCCCTACCCACCAGCCCTTCCCCGCCAGCCCTTCCCCGCCAGCCCTTCCCCGCCAGCCCTTCCCCGCCAGCCCTTCCCCGCCAGCCCTTCCCCGCCAGCCCTTCCCCAGCAGCCCTTCCCCAGCAGCCCCCTCCCAACAGCCCCTCCCCGCTGTCCCTCCACCCCCATCCTACCCACCCAGTCCCGCGCCCCTCAGCCCGTCCCCTACATCCCCTCCGCCCGTCGACGCCAGCCCCTCCCTCCCGCTTCAGTTACCCCTGACAACACCAGCCCCTTCCCCCCCCTCATCCCCTGGCCTCAGCCCGTCCGCCCCTCCCACCTCGCTCAACACCACAACCCCCAGCGCACCTCCACCCACCAACGCAACCACCACCCCGCCTGCCCAGCCCCCGTTGGACCTCCCTCCGCCCTCCTCGCCCTCCCCCTCCTCCCCGCCCAGCAGCCCGCCGATGTCCCCTGCCCCCTTGCCTCCCCCTGCCCCCTCCCCGCCCTCGCCCGACCCCCGCACCTCTCGCCAGGTGTTACTGTGGCTTGACGGAGACGCCAGTGTGCTGCTGGGGGACGAGGACACCAAGGACGCCCTCTTTGAGGCCGTGACGGTGAGGACGGAGGGTGTGACGTGTGTATCAGGGGGCATGGTGCTGTGGTACTGTGTACGTGTGGCTTGACGGGGACGCGACGTGAGCTGCGGGGGGATGAGGACACAAAGGACGCCCTGTTTGAGGCTGTAACGGTGAGGGAGCTGGGTGCGACGTGTTGTGTGGTGGCGGCAAAGGAGGGTCGCTGATAATCAAGCTTTTGCCACAAAGGGATGTGACATGCACTGCCTTCCTTTTGGGAGTGACTCTGCTTAAGTTGTTGTTACAGCCAGAGTATGGGGTCGGGGCCAGAGGACGGGGTTGGGGTAGTGGGAGGAGGTACGGTAGGGCCGTCCTGGTCTGCCTTGAGTCCCGGTGTGGGATTGGGGTCTTGCCATCTAGCCACGTCCGGGCTGGCTCAGCACGACGTTGCTGTGTTTAATGTTTTTTGTCCTTTTACCGTGCTATGCATTCATTGTGTTTGGCACGGGCCGGAAGCTCTGTCGCTGCCTCAAGAGTGTACATGCCTTTGTCGCATCCCTGTGCCCTGCGCTGCCTTTGATGAATCCTTATGCCTTGCAATGCATCTCGGTGACTTGTGATGCACTTTGGGCGCCGTTACCCGCGTGTGGGACGGACCTGCACCATTGTACTGATTTTCTGTTGCCTTTTGCCTCCACCTTACGTCCCCTGCGGCCTATCCATCCCACTTTCGTTCCCACCCACCACAACTCCTAACGATCCATCTCCTTCTGCCCCCCACCCCCACCCATCCCAATCACCACAGGATGTACTTGTCAACATCACCGGCATTCCCCGATCCGGCGTGTCCGTCCAGAACGCATATGCCGGGAGCGTAATCATCCAACTGCTCCTGCTCTTCGACCCCAACGACCCAACCACCCTTCCAACCGACGTGGACAACCGCCTTCGTGACTTCGAGCGAGCGCCGCTGTCGTACCTGGACGCCGACTTCCGTTTCCGCTTCGGCGTAACCGCCGCCTCCGTGCTCGTCATCGCCCCTCCCTCGCCCCCTCCTCCCCGAGCCCCCTCCCTCCCTCCCCGCAACCGTCCCCCCACCCCCGCCCACACCTCCCAAGCCAGAGCTCCCCCTTCCCCACCCCCTCCCTCCCTCCCTTCGCCCCACGCCTCCCCGGCCAAACCGCACCTGCCCAACCACCCCCGTCGCCTGATACCCCCCTCCCCAGCCCCTAGCCCATCACCCCCGTGCCCCTCCCCGCCCCCACCTCGCAACCCCAAGCGCCCCCGCCGCCCCCGGAAGCTCCCCCTCCTCCTCCCACACCTCCCTCCCTCCCTCCCCGCCCGCCCAACCCCTTCGCCCCTCGCTTCCCCGCCGCCCCCGCCGCCCGCAACGCCCCGACATCTCCTCCCCATCCCTCCCCCCGCACCGCCGTTCTTCCCCCCAGACTTCCCCAACTGGCCCCCTCAGGCCCCCGTACAACCGCCCCAACCGACAAGTCCGGAACCCCCACGTGCTCCGCCACCCCTGGACTCCACGTGGCCCGCGTGGCCCGCGTGGCCCGACTTTGAACCTCCAGCCTCCCTGCCCGACGCCCCTCCCAGCCCCTCTCCCCTCGCCCGCCCTTCCCACCCCTCCCGCCCTCCGTCTCCCGCATGATACAGCTGGACCTCACCATGCCGTACGACGTGGTCTCTGCCGTACTGAACGACAGGCAGGCGCGCGCCGACTTCCGTTGGGACGTGCAGGTCGACACGGCCGCCTTCTTCCTGCTGCAGCCGCAGCAGGCGGACACCGTCTTCGTACAGCCCCTGCGGGACAGCGTTACGGGAGCGCTGTACGGCGTCCGCGCCAATGTCGTACTGTACTTCCCGCTGGAGGGGCTGGACCCGGAGATCATCAGTTTCGCCATGGAGTACGCCGTACAGTTCCCCATGGACATTTTTTCTGAGGCCTTCAAGATCAAGTACCAACTGGCAACCGTTATCGCCAAGGAGGTTATCACCTTCGACAACCCGCCCCCGCCCCAGGAGCCCCCATACCCCCCAACCCCTCCCCCAAAGCCCCCCTCCCCACCCTCCCCAGCCCGCCCCGCCCCCTCGGTCCCCAAGGCGCCCCCTCCCCAACCCTCCGCCCTTCGCCCCTCCCCGCCGTCCCCGCCGTCCTCCGCGCATGCCCTCCACCCCTCCCCACCCCCAGCCCAGCACCCCTGCAGCCTCCCTCCCCCTCTCCACCTCCCCCACCCACCGACCCCAATGCTCCCCTCTTCCACCCCCGCCCCCACCGCCGCCTCCTCCCCTGCCCCCCCCTCCCTCCCTCCCCGTTGCCCGTCGGCACTCCTTCTCCCCGCCCTCCCTCCCTCCCTCCCTCCACCCCTCTCCCTCCCGCCCCTGCCCCCGCCCTCCCTCCCCAGCCCGCCAATGCTATCATTCGCTACTTTGCAATCACATTCTACACCAACCTGACCAACGTGTCCCCGTCCTTCGAGTACGAGCGAATCCTTTTCGGCGCAGACGTACGAACGTACCTTACGAAGGCCCTCCGCGTAGACCGGCGCCGCATCGATGAAATTGCCATATACCCGATCGACCCATACACCGTACCGCTGCTGCCGGGCCTTACTCAGCCTCCCCCAACCGTCATCCGGGCCAACGAGCTCGTGTACTTCACAGGGGCAACCGAAAACGCGGTCAACACCAAGTCTGACGCATTCATATCCGACCCAATGGCGGCCTTCCCCCCCTCCTTCCTCTCCACCTGGAAAGTCATCGCCATCACTGCTGCACGCCTGCCATCATCCCAATACCGCCTCCCACCCCCACCCCCGTCCCCTCCAACCCCACCAACTCCCTCCCTCCCCCGTCCCCCAAGCCCCCATCCTCCCCCGTGCCTCGCCCCTCCCCCGCCCCTCCCCTCGCCCGCCCCGCGCCCGCCCCGCCCCTCCCCGCCTCCCTCCCCACCCACACCTCCCTCCCTCCTTCCCTCCCCAACCCGCCGTCTCCACCCTCCCTCCCACTCCCCCTCCCCGCCAACACCTCCCAGCCCGCCTCCCTCCCCACCCGAGTATCCCCCGATGCCCCCAACGACCCCCTCCCTCCCCCAACAGCCCCCACTGCCCCCGACTGGCCAGGGGAGCCCCGTCTACTCCCCGAACCCCCAGCCCTCCTCCCTCCCCCACCCGCCTACCCTCCCAGCACCCCCTCCTTCCCACCTCCGCCCCCACATGCCCCCTTGCGTCTGCACACCTCCCTCCCCGCCCCCTCCTACCACACCCCTCCTACCCGCCTCCCTACTACTACACACCCTCCTACACTCCTCCTCCGACCTACGCCCCCACCTACTCCCCACCGCCCCCACGGTGCACCCCCTGAGACCGGCACCATCCTTCGCCGGCTGTCCCTCACCTTCAACCTAGACCCCAACACGCCCGTGGCAAACCTCGAGGTGAGGGCATTTCTAAGAGATTACTGTACAGTGCATGAATAGGTGTTGCCATTGCAAGACTTCTCAGATCGGACGTCAGTTCCTGGCTGTCCTGTCCTGCTGGTCGTGTGCGAGGGAACGCATTTGGTCCAGCCCACCTTTCCTAGGCCAACGCCTGTGCCTGCACACCAGTGCAACGGCTGTACTGCAGCGCTAGTCTTGCAGCCTTCTCACCCACGTGAATGCATCAGGCGCCGGCATGCTACATACCTGCAACACTGCGGCCGGCATCACACAGCACGCTGTTCAGAACACCTCCACGTCGCTTGTCACCCAGTTACTGACAACCCATCTCTTTCCGTTTGCCGTATAATGATCCGCAGATCATCGATTTCCAGTCCGACGTGGCACAGCAGCTGGCGTCGTACTTTGCCGTACAGCCTAACCGGGTGCGGATCGCCTCCCTGAAGCTGGCGGTTGCACAGCCCACCTGCAACTCCAACCCATCCAGCTCCAGGCGGCAGCTTCTCCTGTCTTCACTCCAGCCCTTCCGCTCCCTGCTCCAGCAGCAGGACCCCTCCCCTGCCTCCCCGCGCCTCCTAACCGACGTCGTGATTGACTTCGCCGGTCGTACGGAGCAGGACGCCGACGACCTCTCGTACGCATTCGTACAGCAGCCGCGTGCTGCGCTCAGCCCGCCGTTCCTGCAGGCGTACGGCATTGCGGACGTCACAGCACAGGTCGTGCTCCCCGGGGGCGCGGCTCCCCCGCCCACCGCTTCCCCGTCACCCCCGCCGCCCTCTGCACCTTCTTCACCTTCCCCCTCAACTCCGCCCTCGTCCCCCGCTGAGCCCTCCTCGCCCCCCTCTCCCCGCAACCCTCCCTCCCCGCGCCCCCCGCGGCCCCCGCCCGCGCCCCGCCGTCCCCCGCGGCCACCCCGCTCCCCCGCAGCTGACCTCGACGCCATTGCAGAACCAACCACCACCACCACCGCCGCCACCACCAGCAGTATCAATGAGGAGCTATCGGCAGGTGGTCAAGGAACCGGTCGGGGTCTGGCGGCCGCAAACACCGGCGGCTCAGACGGCAGCGGCACCGCTGGCGGCGCCGTCAGTGCGCAATCCATCGCGATCATCGTTGCGGTTCTGGTCCCGGTCGCGACGATCGCGGTGATTGCTCTTGCTGTTTATAAATGGCAGCGCAGGCGTTCGCGGCTCCGCGCGTTCAACACCATCATGACGCCGTTGGAAGTTGCGGCGGTTGCGGTGGTTGACAACGACCCCGACCTCGACCCCGGCATCCTGCAGCCCCTGAGCCAACCGTCGCAACCGCCGGAGGACGGCAGCGGCGTCAGCGGGGGCGGCGCGTCGGGTGCTGCACTGCCCAGCATGACGATCGTGTTTGGCAGCCAGCCGACTGCTGCCACAGCTGCTGCTCCCGTTACTGCCGCTGGACGCACCGACCGCAACGGCAGTGCTGGGTTTGGCGCCTCGTCAAGGGCGACGACGGAGGGCGCCAAGCGGCGGCGCTTCGGCTGGCGGGGATGGCTGCCAGGCGGCGGCGGCGGCGGCGCGCGGGGTGGGCACGGACAGCAGGAGCAGCAGCAGCAGGAGGGCATGGGGGACGGCGGTGATGACCTGCGGCCCAGCTCCTCTCTGAGGGTGCCAAAGCGGGTCGCTCGGCTCATGGTGTTGAGTGATGGCGAGCCGGGGGTTGGCGAGGTGGGAGGGGATGGTCAGCAGCCGCCCATCAACTACACCATCCGCTTCTCGCCCGCGTACTACCAGGGCCCCGAGGAGCGCCAGATTTAGGCGGTGGCACAACTTGAGTGCAGTGGTGTTAGTAGTGCGGAATGTGCCAAATCTGTGTTGACTCTAGCAGGGTTTGAATGTGTTGTCTCTCGCGGGGTAGGATGGGTGTGTTACCGGGGCCAAGAGGAGAAAGGCACGGGTGGCCTGATTGGCTTGGCGGCATGTGTAATAGCCGGCAGGTCCTTGGGCGCAACGCAACGCAATGCAGCACAACGCAACGTTGGCGTGAAGTTGCGTCCTAGGCAAAGGGGTTTCAGCATCTTGGCCGGTGGCGCTTTGACGTCTTAGTTGGGGTGCTTTGGTGCCGCTACCATGAGCTGTTCAATATAGTAGTTTAGCATCGGTGCTTGGGTCTCGGGTGTGGTTGTGGAAGGCTCTGCTCAAGCCAGGGCCTAGAGCCTGGGTGCGGCATCGGTGGCCTACACGATCCGCTGGTGGTACGTGTCACTGGTGAACTGCAAGGAAGGGTCTCACAGGCTCGCTTGAAGTGGCATGCGCAGGCTCTCGGTGGCCGGAGCAAAAGCCACGCTGCCGTCTGCTGCAGTGCGTATAGGACCGTGTCATAGACAGTTATTTGGGTGTTTGGCACTGCAGTTGCGAGAACATCTTAGTATTTAGTCAAGCCGGTATAAATGGTGGGCGAAGCGAGTGGCATGTCTAGGGTAAAGGTATCAAACAGCCTGGCTGGCTGCGGCTGGTGAGGTGGTGTTCGCTTGCAGCCACACGCATGAATGTTGCCATACGTGGGTCATGGGTCGTGTGGGATAGGCATGTCTTCTTTGAGCAGGATTCTTATGTGCCGGCGTGCTAAGAGCAGGATGTGTTGCGTAAAAGCGTGCGTGGGCGTGCGTGAGGCAGCGAGCGAGCAGGGACATCTGATCCCTAGTCCCTAGTGCAACGCACGCAGGTACAATTGCAGGATGCAAGACCGTGTCCTCGTTCCCAGAAGTTTTGCGTCTTGGTGTTTGCGTGGGCTGCACTGCTGCACGTGCCCGAGCAGAGCCTGTACGGCCTTCACGGCCTGCGTGTACGGTGATGACTCTGACACTCTTGCGTTAGTGATGGAATGCCCGCCGGTGCCATGTTCACTGTGGTGGGGTACATGCCTTAATAGAGCCTTGGGGCCAGCTTGCCCCTCTGAATGGTTGCCGGTCATACTAGTATGGAGTGTAGAAGCGGGGGGGGGGGCTCACTCTTATCTCTTATCAAATTAGTGTAATAGCCTTTGAGCGTTGCGGCGAGTTGTGCTTTGCGTTGACCGTGCGTTGACGGGCACATACTGTAGCAGGATGGACGCCTTCCTCCTTTTGCCTTTTGCTAATATAGAGATCATGACGTTTGAAGAAGGTTCACGTTGTGACTTTTGAGAAAGTTTCACGTAGAGGACTGTCCCAGGTCCTGGCCAAGCACCGTGGTTGCGCGCGGGGTGAGTTGTGGTACCCGGAAGGAGCAGGATCAGGAAGCGCTGCGTGGTCATATATACCTGGAATGTAAGAGAAAATGCCATCTGGTAACGGTTGATGTACACTACTCTGCCTGACAGCCCTGCACGACAGAAGGTCTAGTGCCTGACAACCCTACCTGACAGCAGAAGGTGCAAACGAGCCTGGCCGGTGCTGGTACAGGTGAAACGAACCCTTACTGGCACCCTCAGCAGATAGCCCACTTCCAGGCACCAGCCCTCAAGGCTGACAGCTTGCCTGCGGGGGTAGTACAGCGGTGCACTACCGGTATGTAGCACATGCATGTTGCAAGCTAGGGAGAGCAGGAACGAAGAGGGGCAGCAAAGCCAGCAGGTGACTCGGGTCGGTTGGTGTCGGTCCCGGCAAGTCAGCTCCACTTCCCGCAGTGGAATTCCGCGCTCGCTCCTTCATAGGCGCACTTGTTCGCGATGTCCTGAAAATGCTCCACTAGGCCTTTTCCTGTACCGCTGCCCCGACGAATGGTTTCTGCCCCCCTGCGGCCTCCCTGGCGTTGTCCGGCACACACGCTTTCGTGCCATGCTCTGCACGCAGCCGCTTGGGTGTGCGGGTTGGCGGCCTCAGGGCTGGCCACGTGCCAGCAGTGTGTGTGCCGCCACGGCCAGGTGTCGCCACGGTGAAGGAAACGGTAATGGTAACGGCAATGGTAACGGTAATGGTGTGTAACGGTGCTGGGCGACGGCTGCTCGCACGGCGTGTCAAGGACGGACTGCACGGCTGGTGGGCGTGACGGGAAGGATACATGGTCGCCGCAGGGAGTGTACGAATGCAGTTGCGGGGTCACAGTTTGCATATTTCAAAATAAGTACTAGTTACAAGCAAGCGGCAGGTTGCTATTCTAGGGACTAGTGACAAGCATCGAGACAGGCTGCGGCTGGGTGCTGAGAAGCGGGGACTTAAATGAAGCTGAAGTTTAAGGCGCCGCAGGGAGTGTGTCAGCAGGGCAGTCTGGTCACCACTGCCATCCCCAGGGCGGCGGGCGGGAGGGATACATGGTCCAAATACATGATCCAAATTCTTATTGTTGCCCGGCGCAGCGCAGCAGCAGCAGCAGCAGCAGCACACGCATGCTGCTCCACGCTATCTACTTGCCGCATAGCTCCAGTTACAGTTACAGACCCCGAGAGGGGGCACGTCCGGAGAGCCAGGGGGCCATAAGGACGAGTAGTGCAAAATAATAACTAGTGTGCGGGGCGGCGGGGCTTATTCGCCACTACCCACACGTCTCACAGCCGGCCGAGCACGCCGCTGGAGGATACGATGCCTTTCTTGCCATACCTCGTCCAGGAATGAAGTCAGGGCTATGGGGGGTGCCTCCATCATGATCGAACGCATGTCCCTCTCTTTAAACCGGAGATCACACTCGTACCGGTCTCGAAAGGGCTCGTAAGCAGGGCACTCACATAGCACATAGTACACATAGCTCCAGCCGGCCGGGCAGCCTGTCCAGCTGTTGCAACACTCACCCATGCACACACCCTGCAAGCCTTGCAAGGGTCTAGTGCTCTGAACTTCGCTCTGGAATAAGCCTTTGCACCTCCCCTCCTCGCATCCATGCACATACCATGGACGCACGCAGTCGCTGAGGTGTGCAGGTTGGCGGCCGCAGGGCTGGCCACGCGCCGGCTGCCAGGGTACAGCAACGCGTGCTTGTGCCAGAGCGGTCAAGTTACCAGCAGTCAACTTGCAGTACCTTGCTAAATGGCAATTTGATGAACTATTTACATGTGCTGACCATTGTACCGTATTTGATATGGGCAAAAAACGGGCCATGGTGTCTGACAGGCGCGACAGGTTCCGTGCGTATGCCTGGCAGGCAGCCTAGGCAAACCACGGGATGCTGCCCACTTCAGTGGCCAGGCGGGGATGTTGCAGAACGTTGAACCTCGCTACAATGGGAAGTCGACAAACTCTGTACATATGCTTGCCAATGTGTCTGAGCTAGGCGCACACTTACTGCGTTGGTGTCGGACAGTTTCACACCGTGTACGTCTGCGAGGCCTGCAGGGGAGACTCCCAGCTGCTCAACACGTGGCAGCCGGCTACCGGCAGGGAAGCTCCTCGGGACGTTAGTAGGCAGTGCGATCCAACAGGCATGGCGCTCAGCACCGTGCAGAAGCTGAATGTCCGGCAATCACTATTTCAACGGGTAACACCTTTTGTGCTGGCCAGACGCGACATTGCGACCAGTGGTCCCCCGTGCTCCGATGGTCAAGCAAAAGCAGACGCACCTGGACGCAACGAAAATGCTTGCGGCTCCTTGCTACAAAAATGCATTTAGCTATGCAGGCCCATTGGCCGTGCCGGGTAGCAGATGGTTTCGAGCGGTTGGTTGGGCCAAACAGCGGAGGTCAGCTCGGAGACAGCACGCCACACGCCAGAAACTCGCACACATAAGTCATATTTGGACAGGGTCGAGTCAATTGCACATTAATAAACCTGCCCTCGGCTCGGCAGCTACGCAGAAGAGCCTGTGGCAGCTTCTTATCAACCCGCCTTAGCTAATCGAGATGCATGTACCCATATGATCCTGCATATATACCTGGCGTAGCTCAGGCTCGAGCTTCTTGGGGAGTGCCGAAGGACCCGAGCTGGCTCCTTCGGCACCGGCCCGAGGCAAAGAGGCACCCTGGCCAGGGCTCGTGACTCTTTTGCTGGCGACTTACAGCTATGGCAACAGAAATCGAGCGCAAGATTGAGGTGCGGTACCATGGTTTGACGAGACCTGCGCTTCGGTGGGCACTGACGTTGTTGAGTTCCAAGACGAGGTCTACGCTGGCTCGAGTTGTAAGCACAGTGCACATAAATGTGCGATACTGAACCGGAATGTCGGAAAATGTAAAAGAAGCCGGGTTGTCCGGTCGCCCACACCGTGATGGTCCTGCAAACATAGCGCGCTAGCAGACCAGTGCTTCAAGGGAATGCATTGCATTACACCTGAGACTTTCTCTCGTGTGCAAAGCTTTGGGTTGAACGTCAACGCTGAGAGCACCGACTGTGGCCAAGCCCGGGTGCCGAGCGCGAACACCCCAGGCCAAGTCCCCAACACCCTGTCAGCCGTGCTTGTGACTTTGTGGCTGTTGCTTCCCGTTGCACGGTCGGTCTGCCAGTCATTCAACTGAAACGCATCGTCACCTCGCAATGGAAAGGAGGGGAGGGGAGGGGGATGAGCTGCGGTATGCCTCGAGTGAACTTTGGGTGCCCGTCTTTGCACTCCCAAGATGTGCGGATCCAGCATGTGTCCGACGTTACCCTGCAAAGCACGCGTTAACGCCAAAGGGCAAGCCTTCAGCTAACACGCACTTTGTCACACCACCACGAAGCTGTGTTTCCACCGGCGACACTCCTGCCCTCATCCCGCGCTCCTCGCCCTGCAGCACCGTGCAATATTCCACAACCTCACTGTGCTTGTTGCGCGCTCCCAGAACGTGCACACTGCGTACGATGGTCTTGCCCCCAGCTGCTCAGGCCCCAGCTCCCGTGTCTGTTTCCACAACTTGATTGAGTGTTGACAATGGCAAAGCGACACATGTACATTACAGCAGAGACCCCACATTTGCGTTGTGCCGTACCCACGTTCACCGTCACCGTCACCGCAGCTGGTAATTTCACGTCAGCGCTTCCATGCCCATATGTCCAGGTGCGTGTGCAGGAGCACGTGGCGTCGCCCGGCTCCTCCTCTCCAAACGTGTTAAGGCTGTAGCACGTGCTCTGTCTGTGCAAGTGCTGACTTCCTGTCTATGTCCCGTCCTGTCAATGTGGCAATGCGCAGGAGTTTGTGGCGTCGCGGCTGCGGTCCTTCGCCTCGCGCTTCGCAGCACAGCACTGCCCCCACCTGACGGAGGTGCAGGTGTGTGGGGTGCGAACGGGGTGGGTGAACATGTGGGTGCCCTGTGTACGCTGGCGGTCTGGGGAGGGTGTCGGCACGAGCACTGACACCAACCGTGCCTGGAGTGAACATGCGTCCGACCCACTTGTCCGTCCCACGGTTGCCGTACCGTAACGTACCATGCCGTACTGGCTTCTCCTCCTTTTCATTGCCGTACAGGTGCAGCAGGCGGTGTACGTGGACCTGCTCGCCAACCAGCCCCTGCCGCCGGAGATTATTGCGCTCATAGCACAGCTCCGAACGGGCAATGGCGGCGGCGGCGGCGGCGGGGGCGGTGTGGGGGACGCGGGGGCGGCCGTCGGCACCGCCGGGGTGACCCCGGCGGCGTCCGGGACAGCGGCCATTGGCGGAGGTGAGCTCGGGGCAGCGGCGGCTGCGGCGGCGGCTCGTGTGCCAACGCCGCCGCTGTTGCTGGCAGCAGTGGGGCCAGCGGTGACGGCCGGCGGCGGCGGCGGCGTGGCTGGGTTGGGCCGGAGCGCGACGCCGCAGCTGCCGGGGCTCAGCGGCGGCGCCGCCACTGCCGTGACGGGCTTGAGTGGCATGGGGCTGGGAGGCGGCGGTGGCGGCGGGGTGGCGACGGCGGGCAACAGCGGCAGCGTGACGGCTGAGGGCGGGCCGCAGTTCAGCCTGGTGTTCACGCACGAGTGCAGGTGTGTCGCGGATGCGTGCGGGATGCAAGGAAAGCGAGCTTGATACTGTTACTGGCATACCGGACTAAGAGACGAGTGAGACGACTAGGAGACGACTAGGAGACGAGTGCAGGCGTGTGGCTGTAGTGCGTCACGGCCAGCAACGGTCCCTGTGCCTCGGGGGCAGTCTGGAGCAGGGGAGAAGGTCTGGGTGTAGCTTGCGGTGACGAGCTGGGTGCTCATGGGGTGGACTGGGTAACGGAAGGAGGTTTCGCTCGTTGGCCAGGCAGCCCTGCCTGGCGCGCAAGCGCACGCAAGTGCATGCAATGACGCGGACGTGGTGATGCTTTACAAAAACGTGTGCTGGAAATGGGGTTCAGGAGGGCAGACGGTGAGTCAGGCCGAGGGCGCGCTGGGCCGCGTGGGCCGTATGTCAGTCCTACCCGGCCCGCCTACACACATTCAGCTGCGCGTCATTCACCGGCTACAACACGCATGATGCAGTCATATGTTACTGCCCGGCAAAACCCGGCAAAAGGATCTGATATGGCGCCTGTCACCCTTCCTTAACGCCCCGCAGCGCGCTGGGCTGCCGCGACCCCGAGTGCGCTTCCATGATTGCCATGGACGTTTACCTTATCATTATTAGATCAGGCCCCGTTGTGGGGAGGAGTCCCGCCTCGCCCTCCTCACGTCTAACTGCCCTCCCCTTATCCCAACGCCCCGCAGCGCGCTTGGATGCCGAGACCCCGACTGCGCGCTTTGCCAGTTCAACCCTGTCCGCCTGTGCGAGCGCAACTTTGCCAAGAAGTACCTCGTGGGCGATGCCTTGAGGGCGAAGTGCGGGGCGCAGATCCGGGTGGAGGTCCGGCGGCCGGGGGGCCCGGCAGCAGCAGGGGCAGGAGGAGCAGGGGCGGGGGCAGCAGGGGCAGGGGCAGGGGGGAGTGGGGGGCAGCAGCTGGTGGTTGGGTCGGCGGCGGCGGGGGCGCTGGTGGAGGCGCCGGAGGAGGAGGCCGGCGGCATCCTGCTAGAGGTGGGTGCAGATGCTGAGTTTTCCTGTGCTGTCTTGTGCGCTTGCAAGCTTGATTTCGTGTGTTTGCTGCCGGCGCGTGATGTTCGGAGGAGGAGGGTGTCATGTTGCAAGTGGTGGGGTATGCGTGCATGGGACATGTCATACACGCCAGGAACTGTGTATTAACAGCTTCAGCTGTGGGTTAACCCTTTCGCGCTACCTTTCCCCATGCATGGGCAGCAGCACCTCTCACAAGAGGACCCCTCGCTTACACTCTTCTTCCTGGCTCGCAGCTGGTGCTGCTCGACGGCGCGATGTTCAAGGAACAGCAGGCACACACCTGCGGCTGAATATTTGCCAAATGGTTGCTGAATGTTTGCTGATTATCTGTTTACTTCAAATCATGCAAATTGCAGCTGGTGCTGCTTGACGGCGTGATGTTCAAGGAGCGCGGAGGTGACACGCGGTCGCTGTCGCTGGACGAGCTGCGCAGCTGCGCCAAGCTCAGCAACCACAAGGTGGGTGCATGTGTGTTAGCTGAACGTGTGGGTTAGCAGTTGAGGGTGTGTGTATGGGTGTCGTGTGTGCAATCTGCACAGCTGCTCCAAGCCAGGCAGGTGGCGGCGTGGGGGCTCACCAACGAGGATGCACACAATGTCCCGCAAGCTGCTGCGTTGTCCACCGCGTCGTGCCTGCCACGTGCCACCGAGGATGAGCGCCACCTCCTTGCGTCCGACGCACCTTCGCCTGCCTGACACGTGTCTGGAACCGACGCGTCTTATGCCTGCCACGTGCCACGTGCAGGACGAGCCGCTGCTGCAGCTTAAGGCGGCTGGCGGCGCGGGGGGCGCGGCGGCGGCGGCTTCCACGCGGCGCATCCTGCTGCGGCCAGAGGTGCGTACGTGAGCCTTCATCAGTTGGATGCAAGCTGGGGGTTCTTGGGGGTTGTTAGAAGGAGGGTGTGTTTGATGTATCACGTGACTAGCAACCGATGGGCATCAGCAAGGGGCATGCACGGGTAGCTCACACAGCATCAGCCCCACTAGCAACCTTCCGCTTGCTTGTTACTCGTACTTGTTTTGAATTTTGCAAACTGTGACCCCGCAACTGCATTCGTACACAGCATCGGGTTCACACCAGCGACGCGCATGTCAGACATGATCGGCTTGGCCTCGCAGCTTGGCGTGGCGGTCACCGACTCCCCTGAGCCGCTTTTTGGAGCTGCAGACTAGACCAAGACGGTGCTCCACAGGCCGGAAGCCGGCAACCCTGGCCCAACAACCCACGCACAAGTGTCATAAAGCAGTGACGTTACGCAGTCTGTGCTCGTGCTTCTTTGTCTCGCTTCTACAGCGCGGCGTGGCCACCCTGCCGGAGCTCCAAATCAACGACTCGTCGGAGGCGCTGCTCTCAGGCCGCAAGCGGCCGTTAATTATTCGCCATGATTATACTGCAGAGCTATCACATTCATAATGCTTCTATTCCTGTCCTTGTTCCTGCAGCGCGGCGTGGCGGTGCTGCCAGAACTGCAGATCACCGACTCCTCGGAGGCGCTGCTCACAGGACGCAAGCCACCCTTCCGCCTGCTGGTCACGGCGGTGGCTGCAGACGACACCGGCAGCACGCTGCCCGCCTTTGCGTACGGCGTGTCTGAGGACTTTGTGGTGAGTCTCGGGCGCAGCAGGGTGCGGGAGCATGTGCACGGGGCGTACGGCGTGTCTGAGGACTTTGTGATTAGCCCCCGGGAGTGCAGCGGGAGTGCGATCTCGGGTAAATGAAGACGCCGCGTGGGGGAGTGCGGTTTGGGTGCTGGTCACGGCGGTGGCTGCGGACGGGCACCGGGAGCACGCTGCCCGCCTTGTCGTACAGAGTGTCTGACGACTTCGGTGGGTGTTGGCCTGGAGGTTTGCAACTGCCTGCCTTTCCTTTCTTGCGTACGGCGTGTGGACTTAGAGGTTGCGGTGGGCTCGTGTGCTGAGTCAGTAAACATACGGTGATATGTGTGAGAGGAATTGAGACTTGAAAGGTGGCCAGGGCGGTGGCTGCGGACGAGACGGGGAGCGCGCTGCGTGCTTTTGCGTGCGGCGTGCCTGAAGACTTCGTGGTGAGTGTTGGCGTGGCGGTTGGCCGTTCGTTGATTACGGCGTGTGGACTAGAGTAGTTGCTCGTGCGGTACGATGTCGACGCGTCGCGTGAAGGGCAGCAGCGTCGCCTCCTCATGCGCTGCCGTACACTGACCTCCCCATGCCTTGCATTCCTGCTTCCCTTGCCGTACAGGTGGCCACGCGGCGCGTGAAGCAGGCCAACAAGGCGGAGATCCCTCTGCTGGATGACCACGTGTCTAAGATTGAGCACATCGGGCGGGAGACGGTGAAGAAGTTGGCCGACATGAAGACGGCGGCGGCTGAGATTGGCATGACGCTGCGGCTCGCCGACAATGTAAGTCATGATGTATATATACAAAGTGCACGGCTTTGGTATTAGACTGGTACATATACAAAGTGCTGTGCAGTATCAATGAGGATCATGTAGGATAGGTGATGGATCGGGTGGGGCATGGAGTATGGTTGCCAAAAATGCTTGGTGGGTGGCAGACGGCCAAGAAGTTGGCGGACGTGAAGGCTGCAGCAGCCGAAATCGGCGTGACGCTGCGCCTGGCGGATAACGTGGATGAATGTATCCTATCCTGATGCGTACATCGCACATCACGCGCACCGAATAGAGGGTTGATTGTATGGGACGCTTGGGACCCCGGCACTTAAGGTAGGCGAACACCGTGGGGCCGATTGCAGGGTGCCGGTAGCTGTGTTGGCGGACGGCTTCGATTGTATAGCTTGCACAGCTCTTGTATATATGTATGCTGTACATTTATCTGACACCCCGCACCATAATCAGTCCGCCCGGCGTGTCATGCTACACGCCTGCCTGTGACAAACGGACAACTCTCTTCTCGTTATAACGACACGTTGGAGTAACCCACACGGTCTCCTGTCCCTCCGCCGCAGCTCATGTCTGTCACGACGGTGGGCCAGTTTGCACGGGTGGCGGAGCTTGCGGACAAGGACAACCAGCTGAAAAAAGTGGTGGGTTAGCGGTGGGGCTGCGTCGGTGGGGCAGGATGGGGGATGTGGGTTAGCGGCGTGTCGCACGGGCACCAGAGCGAGCGGACAAGGACAACCCGCTCAAGAAAGTGGTGGGTTAGCGGGAGAGCAAGGGCATGCGTTGCTGCGTCGGTGGGGTAGGATGGGGATGTGGGTTAGCGGCGTGTCGCATCGGCGACAACCAGCTCAAAGAAAAGGCGGGGAAGTGGACCAGTACTTCCTCTTCCGTGGGGTCTTTCAGGTGACATGTCGAAACAAGTGCCTCTTGGGGACCCAACGTTCGGATGGGGGTCCAGTAGGGCATGTGTGGGACGTGGCGACGTGCGCTGACTCCACGGGGATGTGGGTCAGCGGCGGCACAACCGCTTATTCAAATGGCGCTCCAGCTGTCGAAAGCGAGGTGGCGATGCCATGCCCGTGCTGTTGGATCATTGTAACGAGTTTACTTTCTTTTATTTTCGTGAGTGGTGCGTTTTCTCATGCGCAGATCCAAATGGTGCTCAAGCTGTCCAAGGAGAAGTGGGAAGAGGCGGCGACGCACGCCTCGCAGGCCGTGCAGTCCGACTTCCGCCGCCGCGTGTGGTACCCGCCCGCCGCCGCCGCCACCGTCGGGCTGGTGTACGGCTGCAAGTACGGCGCCGTACAGCTCAAGGACCCCGTGTGTGAGTGCCGTGCCGTACGCATGGAACATGTGGCCGCCTTCCTGTCGTTCGTCTGCACTTCCACTTTTCAGCGTGCGCTTCAACTTCAACATGGGCTTGCCTGTTGGTCTTTCCGTTCGCGGCGCTTATCCCGCTCATCCGTCGGGCATGTAAGCATGTCAATTGAAGTGACCCTTTGATGCCGTGCGTGCTTTCCCCAGCGCTGATCCACGCCGCCAGCGGGCCTCCTAGCTTCTTAAGTTTGTCTACACGAATGTTTATCTATGCGACCTGTGCTGCCTTTTGCGCTGCGTGCTGTCCCCAGCGCTCATCCACGCCATCAGCTCACCCCTATTGCATGACAGAATATGAACGGAAATGACCCTCGATGCCTTTTGCGCTGCCTCAGCGCTCATCCACGCCACCAGCGGCCCCCCCGGCTCCTTCAAGGTCTCCCCCGAGGACGAGCTGGAGGGCGGGGCGCTGAACATACTCAAGCAGCTCAAGCAGCAGGTATGAGAGCTATATCCGTAACACGGCGCATCAACCAAGTTTGTAACAATTTGCAACAGCCCCCATCAACCAAGTTTGGCTGCTGTGCATGCCCACCCTTTAGCTTTAGCCTTTGCAATCCGCGCAGAGGTTCACCGCGTTACGTTTTGTGTAGCAACCGTGCCTGTCCCTCCTGTCACGACCCCGAAGCTGCCCTAGTCTAGAGGAAGGCGAGTACCTACAAACCTTGACCTATTGTTATACGTCGTATATGTAGTTTACTGCTGCTGTTCATTGGTGCTGCTCCTCCTTACCGCAGGCCGCTTCTACCTGGTGGAAGGCTGGGCACCCCGGCTGGGGCATCTTCAAGGAGGGACCCGGAGGGCCACAAACAGGAGCAGGGCCCGGAGGACCAGGAATAGCAACAGGAGGACCAGCAGCCCACAGCGGTACCCCTAACCCACAGCACCAGCACCAGGTCCCACACGCCGTCACCTCAGGTCTCACCCCCGGCGCGTTCGGTACCGGCGCCCTAGCCCCCGGCGGGGGCCTGGGTTTCGGAGGGGACGCGCAGGGCGGGGGATTGGGACTGGGCGGTGGACAGGGTTTCGGAGCCGGGGGCGAGATGCCCCCAGGCGCCGTTCCCAGGAGGAGCAGCGGTGCTGCTGGAGGCATGCTTGGTCCGGGTGTGCTGGGTATGGGCATGGGGGCAGGGGCCGGGATGGGGGTGGGAGTGGGGATGGGTCGGGGGCCCTCCGGGACGGGCGCCATGGGGCTTCCGCCGATGGCAGGGGGAGGGGGGCCGATGCCGCCGGTGGGGAGACAGCCGTCGTCGTCGCCGCCGCCCGGGTCGGCTATCGCGACGCTGCTTGCACTGCAGCAGCAGCAGCAGCAGCAGGGCGGTGGGGTTGGCGGGGGTGGTGGTGGTGGTCGGGCAGGGGCCATGGCTGGGAGCGAGCAGCAGCAGCAGCACCCACAGCAGCAGCAGCAGCAGCAGCAGCCCGGGTCGTTGCTGAACCAGCTGGTGGCTCAGAGGACGCATTCCATGACTGCACCTGCGGCAGCGGGAGTGGGGCAAGGCTTTGGGCAGCAGGAGCAGCACCAGCTGCTGCAGGCGTTGGTGGACAGGGAGCCCTCGGGGCCGCTGCGGGAGCTGCTGCTAAGCCAACAACAGCTGCAGCACCAACAGCAGCACCAGCAGCAGCAAGCGACCCGTGGGTCATCTGGAGGCCCCCTGGCGGCGGATCCGCTGGCGCGGCTGGCGGCGGCGAACCTGGTGGGCGCTGTCGGCGGCGGCGGCGGTGGTGGGCTGGGAGGGCCGGAGGGCGGGCCTGGCGGCGGTGGGCGTACGGCGGCGGCGGCGGCGGCAAACCCGCTGCTGACGGCGCTGGCGGCGAGGAAGGGCATGACGCCGGAGGAGCTGCTGGTGGGTTGGTGACACACAGGGGTTAATACACAGACATGGGGTGAGCGTACCATCCATGTTCCCTCCCTAGGCCCCTGAAACGGTTGCGCTGACCATCCATGCAACCTGTATGCCCTCCCTAGGCCGCTCTCCAACCTTCGCATCCGGGCCCCACCATCGGAGCCCCTGGCCGGCACCTTCCGCTCTTCGCACAGCACCAACCACACCTACAACAACCAGCCGCCTTGCAGCACAGGGGAGACCGCCCCCCTGGCGCGCCCTCGCTCTTCGCCACCCTCGCCGCTGGTGGTCCCGGCGCACCGCAACCGCAACCGCCGCCCCCTCCCACAACCGCAACCGCCAACGACCACTCCCCGCCGTACGCCCACGCCCACCAGCCCCACCAGCTCAGCCCCGACGCCCCCCAGGACCAGCACCACCAACCGCAACCGCCAACCGCTCCCAACGCCCATCCGCCAACCGGCACCGCCACCAACGGCGCCAACGGCCCCAACCCCGACCAGTTCCCGCTGCCGCCCCTGCCGCCCCACCTGCACCTCCACCACCACCTGCACCTCCCCTCCCGCAAGCGCCCCCGCTCCCCCGGGGGCTCTCCCCTGCCCTCGCCCCGCCGCTCGCCCTCTGCGCACACCGCAACCACCGGCGGCGCGCCAACCGCCCAACTGCTCGCAACCATCACCTCCGCACCCTCACTAACCTCCGTCCTGGCTGCCCACGCGCACCATTTTGGCAGCGGGGGCGGGGCGGGGGGCCACGGCAGCCGGGGCCCTGGGAACGCCCTGCTGGGTCCATGGGCAGGGGCAGGGGCAGGGGTGGGGGCCATGGGCATAGGCGTGCAGCCACCCCGCGACGGCGAGGCGGGTCCCCGGGGGGGAGATGTTGCTGGCAGTGGTGGCGGAGGGGGCAAGGAGGCGGCCGCGGGGGATACAGGGGCAGGGACGGGGGCAGGGACAGGTGGTAATGGACTGGACGTGGGGGCGATCAACAGCATGGAGCTCGCAGCGTTGCTGCCCAGTCTGAGCCTGGGGCCTGATGGGAAGCTGGTGCTGCTGCCGTCGCTGCTGGGGGACGTTGGGCCGCTGAGCTTTGGTCCGGGGATGTCAGGGGCTGCGTTCCTGGCGGGGGCGGGGAGGGAGGGCGGGGGCAGGGGCAGGAGGGGCGGGGGAGCGGAGTCCGAGGGGGTCGCCAAGGCGGGGAGGTGCGGCGGAGGCGGAGGCGGAGGGAGGGAAGGGGGGCCAGGGTGCAGGGGCCGGGGGCAGTGGTGGCAGCGGTGGGGCTGAGGGCTCGGGGTCGCAGGGGCGGGGGCGGACCGAGGGCGAGGCGGGGAGCAGGGGGAGAGCGGCGGCGGCGGCGGCGGCGGCGGCGGCTGGGATGCGCAGGTAACGGGAGGAGCGTGGGTGCGACAGAGGGTCGGATGATATGGGGCCGTTGGCCGTTGGCTGCCATGCGTTGTGCTCATTGATGGCAGCTCCCTCGGGCATTTGGCACTGACGCGTCCTCATGCTGGTCTGTCCCTTCTTTTCGGAAGCAGCAACCCGAGTCCGGCCCGCGCAGCGCTTTAACACGTACCGGTACCCTTTCCGAACTAAGCAATAACAATTACACTCATTATTGACTTCTACTTGCTTACTGCCTTTCCCTTTCCGCAGCCGAACCCCGAGTCCCGCCCCCCGCAGCCCCCTGGGCCGCAAGCCGCCGGGGTCTCCCCTGAGGGGGCCGCTGGAGGGGGCAGGGGAAGATAAGGGCTCCGAGGGGGCTGGCGGCCAGGCAGAGATGGACTTTGACTTGGGCGCCGAGGGAAGCAAGGGGCACAAGGCCGACGGTTCCGTCCGGGCTGGTGCTGGCGCCAGCGCTGAGAGTGCGGAGGGGGAGCGTGCACAGCGTTCGCTGCTGTCTGGAGGGAGGAGCGGGTCGGGGGAGAGACCGGCATCAGCGGCGGCGGCGGCGGTAGAAGGGGCCGACGGCGGCGGCAGGGGCGGCTTTGCGGCGGCGGCGAGTGAGGCGGCGGCGGCGGCGTCGAAGGTGCCGGCTGATGGGCGGAGGGCGGGGGAGGGGCTACAGGGGGCAGAAGGAGAAGAGGAGCAGGAGGAGGAGGGGCTGTTGGAGCGCGAGGCGACACTGAAGGGCGGCCTGGGGGGCTTTGGCTTTGGCTCGGAGCTGAGGCCTGAGCCGGAGGACCGCGGCGTACCAAAGGTGAGCGGTGGGCTGTGAGTGTGTTTTTTGGCGCTAATGCGTTGGAGCATTCGAGGTACTGTAAGTGGGGCCCTGGGCTCCCAAGGGAGGAATGAGGGGGACTGCGGCGTTCCCAAGGTGCGCGGTGGTGTTTCTGTGCATGGTGTAGACATCCTGGTGCGCGGTGGGTTGTTGGTTGGTGGCCAATGCACGCGCGACAGGCAGGATGGTGCTCGTGACGCATGCTGTACCACGTGAGCAGTGTCAGCTTTGTGACGACCGCACCACACACTACCGTGCGCGTTTGCAAGAGGTGGAGGTGTCGGACCTGCACGGGGTGTGTGGCACGGTGCCGGCATGTAGAATATTTTCATGCAGCGTCAAATATCATACTGTATTGGTACGGCACAATGCCACACTTGCAGGAGGTGGAGATGTCGGACCAGCACGCCACGCCCTTCGCCGGCCTCCCGCTGGAACTCATGGCGGAGCTCGCGGCGCAGGCCGCACCTGTCGACGGCGGCGGCAGCGGCGGCAGCGGCCGGCTCTCCGGCGGCAGCCGAGCCAGCGGCGGCAGCAACGCCAGCGGTGGCGGCGGCGGGTTCCGGCGCGCCGGCAGCGGCCGTGGCAGCGGCGGGCTGGCGGGCCGCGGCAGCGGCAGCCACCACTCTGGCGGCGCCGACAACTCTGGCCGCGGCGGTGAGCTCAGGCGTCCCCGCGGTAGCGGTGAGGTTGCGACGGCGGGCTGTGGCGGCGGCGGCGATGACGCCGCAGCTACGGGGCCGTTCGGCAGCTCCAGCGCGGCGGCGGCGGCAGCGGCGGCGGCGGAGGGCAGCGGGCGGCCGGCGGCAGCGCCGCCGACGCTGGCCTCGCTGGGCAGCCTGGACATGCTGCTGTCTTTCCTGTCGTCAGGCATCCCGCCGGTGCGTTTTTTTAATTCCCTCAATCAACGGGGAGTTACGACTGTATCGTTCGTAATTTTGGCACTTTGTCAAGGCCACAGTCCTTCACGTCCCTTGCATGCTACATCCCGCTCCTTCGGCCGTTTCTCTTGACTGTTCCCGTCATCTCTGTTCCATTTTGTCCAGGGTCTGTCCCTTGGGAACGACTTGCTCGCCCTCATCAGCCCTGGCGCCGGCCCTGCCGCCAGGGCTGAAAACCGACCCAACGGTGGACCCGCCGCCGCCGTCGGTGCCGCCGGCGCCGCTGCTGCTGCTGTCGGCGTTAAGGCGGAGCCTGGGGCCGCCGGAGGCGGCTGGTCCGATGGTGGGACTGCACCAGGCAGCGGCACCGGTGACGGCGGCGGCGGCCCCGCGGCGGGCCCGGTTCACAGCGCCGCCGCCAGCGGCGGACTTGGCGGCGGCGGCAGCAGCGGCAGCAAGAGCGCTGCCGGCGCGGCGTCGGGGAGCAAGAACCGCAGCGCGGCGCTCAGCGGGAGCGGCGGCAGCGGCGGCGTGCGGCCGACGGGCATGGAGGGGCTACTGGAGGCGGCGGCCATGGCGACGGAGGCGGCGGAGGCAGCTGACCGTACGGCGGTGCCGCAGGGCAACGCTGCCGCTGCCGCCGACGCCGGCTCGGTGCTATTCGCCTTCCTCCGAGACCAGCAGCAACAGGGGCAGGGGCAGCAGCAGGGGCAGCAGCAGGACCCCCAGGCCGCCAGCCTGCACTCGGCGCTCAGTGCCATTAACGCCAGCGGCAGCGGCAGCAGCGCCCTGGCGGCGCTGCTGGGCAACATGGACCTGGTACAGGGCATTGCCAGCAGCCTCGGCGGCGCCGGTGGCAGTGGCGGCGCCGGCGCGGTGCTGCTGAACGCGCTGACGCGTCACGCACGCGGGCCGCCGTACACCGAGCCGGGGCAGTACGGCGGCGCCGGCGCGCACGGTGCGCTGGGGCACCTGGCGCAAAGCCTGCCCCTAGCGGCGGCGGCGGGCGGGGGTGGGGTTGTAGGAAGTGGAGGGGGAGGTGGAGGGGAGGGGGTTGGGGAGATGCTTAGGGATGCGGGGGCGGACGCAGGAGGAGTGGCTTGCGGCGGCGGCAGCGGCGGCGGCGGCGGCGCACCACCGGCGGTCTGAGCCGATGCTGAGGCTGGCGGGTGAGGGTGGTGGTGGTGGTGTAGGAGGTGGTGGTGGTGGGGCGGCAGGGGCGGGGGCCTGGGAGGGGGCCTGCTGGCGCACATGGCGGCGCTGAGGGCGATGGGGGTGACCGGTGGTGGGCAGGGCAGGGGCGGGGGTGGGGGCGGGCAGGAGAGGGGACAGGGCGGGGGCGGAGGCGGAGGCGGGTAGTGGTGGTGGGTTGTTCCAGTGGTTGGTGGACACGTGTGCGGCGCATGCATGCATACTGCTCTTGTTGGGGATGGGCATAGTCACTCGGGGGGAGCTTAGCGGCGGCTCGAATGTCGGCACCTGCATGGCACGTGGCACGTGTCATCCGGAAGGTCGGAGCCAGTTAGGCTTTGCACTTGCGCTTGCGTGCTGCGCACCTGTGTGATTCGCCCAGCCTCTCGAGTTCGGCGTCGCGTACCATGATTACATCGTGCACTCTTACGCATGCAAACTGATCCGATGCCAAAGCTGTTAGAATAACGTGAAACTCGGCGTGCGGCGTGTGGAACCGTAGCCGTACGTGATCACTCACGGTACTGTCGACTGTACGGCATTTGATGGGCCTGCATTGATTCACGCGTGAGGATGCGCAAACGCTGGCTGGTGGCACTGACGGGGCATGGTCTGCGAGTGCGGTACCACACAGCGGGCCTCTCCACTGCAGCGGGCTGTCTGCGCCGAAACCTGTGCTAACGGTTCGTGGCAGTTCTGGGCTTGGTGTGACCTCTTTGCCGTTGAGCACCAATTGCTGTGACATTGTGGCTCGGATACCGGTACTACGCCCGAATGTTTGGTCTTGTTATGGTGACGTCCAGGCCAATCAATGTGGGTGTCCCGGGTCGCGCACTTGTCGGAACTACTATACTGTACACCTTGAAAGCAAAATCAAGTTGGTCTAATAACCACGATCGCAAATGTACTGCACTGATTGAGCTGTTGGCATTGTGCTCGGACGGCAGGGCCGCTTTGCAAAGCGGAGCGGAGCAGCGGCACCCCGGGGGCGGCTGTGCCTTGCGCGCCGGTTCAGTGGCCTGAGCATCTTCGCTCGAATGCTGACGCAATACCGATTGTAAGCTTGGAATGTACTGCCAATAACCTCCGGTACTTCCTTGGAGTTGGACACCAGACGAGGGGCCACGCAATGGCCATCAAGTCAGGCCGTGGGTGCACGACGATTTTCCGCCGAATGGGACCTCTCCGGAACACTGGCTCATAGGTGTGATCGCTGATCGGCACCAATCAGGATCGTGTGGCCGCACACCACTTGAGCTGTTGGTCAGTCCTCACAGGCACGCCACGGCACCCGACCCGTGCGTCAGTTAGTGATCACAGTCACGTCACAGTACCGCAAGTTTGTTGGTTGTCACAGTCATAGTCGTCCTGTACCTCCGCCGCGCAACACACGCCACACACGCGCTGCAATGCGTAATGCGTACGGAGGGCGGCTGCCACACTACGGTGTTACGGTGAAGCCTTCACAGCATTTAAGCCCGTACTCTCCAGTCTCTAGACTCACATCTACAGTGAAGCAAACACGGTAACAGTTGCGCGCGAGATAGCAGACCCTTAGCCAGCCACTCTTGTCTTCCGCCCTCTTCCGCCCAATCCCAAAATCTAAGGGATGTAGCAAGGGACCTGGAGCACCTGGAGGCGTTTGGTAAAAAAATGAGGTAAATGATAGGGGAATCCCTTCCCCAGGCGCCAATGGAGTGGGGGAATACGATCCTTACTGGTCCACCGCCCAAACCATGGTTGTGAATCTGAAAGACAATGCGGGTGCGCAAGCGCAAGACCGCTTCATAACACACTCCATTCCCTAAGAAAGGAACAGAGGGAGGAGCCAGCAAACCGGCTCTAGTTGGCTCTAGTTGAGTGCAGAGTCCGTCCACACGCACTACACACTTCTCCCCTGACGCTGCTGCTAACGCTGCCGCTGCCCGTTACGGTACCCATTGCACAAGCAAAAGAATTGCACCAATCCTGCTACACCGCACAAAGCTGAAGCGGACATCAAAGCACATCGAAGAATACCGGCTGCTGAGGCCCCCACGCCCCGCCGACCCGAAACGTCGGCACTCCCGTCACCAGGAGAGACTCGACAGCGCTCGTAAGTACACCTGGCCCAAGGCGGGGCGGTGCGCCTAAGGCAGACCACAGCCGCCAGAACGGCCCGTGGGCACACTCCCCTACCCCAAACAGTGCAGCGGACCTGAGGCTGGGAATCTCGACACCGCACGTGCCAAACCATGCACGCACCGGTTCTCACAGCATCGCCCTAAGCATCCGCATTGCGTCCTCGCAACCTACCGAAATGCTGCAGCTGCTGGGACCCGTGGTTGTGCGAAGAATGTCGCATTTTTACCAATCCAATCCCGCATGTCGCGTCTCGTCCCCGCCACGCGGGCGCCGCCACCCCCCGCACTCCATCAGTTCCTGCTTGAGAAGGTGCGGTTGAGGATGCCCTTGACGCGGCCGCAGGCGTGCGGCCGCAGCAGCGACAGCTCCAGGCTCAGCGTGTTGACGGCTGGTAGGGGGGCGTGAGGGGGGAAAGGGGGAGAGGCGGGGTGGGGGTGGGGGGGCGTACAGTGGTTAGTGAGCAAGGGCAACGACGCAGCAACAGCTCCAGGCTCAGCGTGTTGACGGCTGGGGGTGGTGTTGTGGCGCGGGGGGGGGCGGGGGGAGGGGGAAAAAGGGTGAGAAGGGGATGAGGCGGTAGGAAGGAAGACGCCTGTCTGCAAGTCGACGACGTGAAGAAAATGCCCCACCTGTTACCAGACCCGAGGGGGAGGAGGACACAGGGGTAATGAGCGAGGGGGACGAAGTCAAGGGGCCTGGACTTACGATGGCACACCGTGCATAATTTCTTGCGTGCCAGCATATAAGTCAGGGCGTTCGATAGCGAGCGGATTAGAACGGGCGAGTGTACTCCGCTGCACCCCAGTGAACAAGCTAAGGATTTCGAGGGGTGCGTCCCCTGCAACAACGCAATAATGAAGATGCGGCCTACATCTTTGCTTACCACTATGACTATTGTCTCTGCACCCCACCCCACACCCACGCACACCCTCCGTGACCTTTGTGGTCAGGTACTGCAAGCCCACCGCACACCAGTTAACACACATCCCCCAAACAGTCTAATACACACACTCCCTCCCTCACCCTCCATGACCTCCGTGTTGAGCTCCTGCAGCACGCGCGCGTCGTGCCGTGCCGCCTCCTCGCGCTCGCGGGCCTGCAAGAGGCAGGGTTGGCAACACCAGAACGGCAAAGTAACTGAATCGAAAACGGTCAGCCTGCGGGGGCGTGCAAGATGCGGGGGACAGCCTGCGGGGGCGTGCAAGATGCGGGGGAGCGTTCTCTACGGTTCAGTCTGCAGCGACCAAGGAGCATCCGGGCATGCGGGCAGCGGAGCGGAGTCAGGGCCACACGGGGGCGCGGGAACGCGCAACGGTCGTCAAGCACAGCAACGCTGCGATGGGTGTTCACATTGCAAAAGGGCAAGCGGCCGTGCGCTCCGCGTACTTTTCGTCCGTGGCCCAGGCACGTGGGAACGACGTCACCTCCCCCCCCACCCCGCCTTGCCCCGGCACCTGCGCCGCCTCTAGGCTGCACGCAATGAGGGCATCGCGAACCGCAGTCGCGGGTAAAGCCCCACACCCCAATCCCAATCCCCGCACCCCACCTGCGCCGCCTCCAGGCTGCACGCGATGAGGCGCGCCGTCAGCGCCTCGTTCTCCGACCGCAGCGCAGCCAGCTCCTCGCCGCCGCTGCTGTTGGAGTCGCCCTTCGCACTGGTGCCTGCGGCGTGGGCCCACTCTGCGTCTGCCCCCTCGCCGCCGCTAGCGGCCCCCGGAACCCCGCTGCTGCTGGTGCCGGTGCGCTGCCCCTGCCCCTGCTGTCCTTGGTGCTCCTGCGCCCCCTCGCCGCCGCTGGCGGTCCCCGGCGTTCCGCTTCTGGTGGTGCGCTGCCGCTGTCCCTGTCCCTGCAACTGCCCCTGCTGCCGCTGCGCGTCCTGCAGCTGCTCCAGCGCCCCCCGCCACGCCTCGCCCGCCTCCTGCAGCTGAGCCTGAAGCAGCTGGTTCTGGGACAGCAGCGCCGATCTGGGGACGCAGGGTCGATGGGGAGAAGGGAACAGGAGGCGAGCGGTTAGCCCTTCCCCACTGTGTTGCCCGGATGGCAGCTGTCTGCCAACCAATCACGCATGGGGAACGGCATGGTGCAGCAGCTCGTGCCCGTGCCACGGTGCGTGCGGCCGGTGGTACGCCGCGGGTCAAGCTGAGCCTGATGAATTTTTTGCGTATGGACTGGCCAGAAGCCGCCGCGGCATGTCGCTACGCTGCCCCCAATCCGTTACCCACCATGCCGCTGTCTGATTCACGGACGGCCGTCTTCCCCCGCGCTCCCACCTCGTAAGCGCTCCCTGCTCCCTTCGCCCGGCGTCACACACCCCCCAAATGCCCTCACCGCTTGTGCGCCTCCTGCTCCAGTTGCCGCTGCAGCTGCGCCACGTGCGTGTGGGCGGCCAGCAGCTCCAGGCCCATCTCCTCGCGGGCAGCGCACGACTCCTGGTGTTGGGGGAAAAGGTGCCGAGTGAGGCGGCTGTGAAAGCGTGCGGGACGCACAGAAGTACGGGAAGACCGTCGGCTGACAGACCAGGGGAAGGCAGGCGATGTGGGTCAGGCTCAAGAGGGAGGATACCAGTTGCACACGGCCAGGGTGTGGCCATGGCGCAGGTGCCAAGCTGCTTCGGTCACCAATGTGGGTCAGATGGGCCACAACAGCATCATGCCGTACAGCACGCCTTGCGCTGTCTGGCTGCAGTGCGCCCATGCGGGAAGCTGTGCGCCAGCCTGGCACTGCCAGGTAAAGCGGCTTTCGGTCGATGGCGGCCACAGCCGCGCCGTTACCGGTAGGTAATGCGGATCACGGCCAACGGAGGTGCGGCAGGAAACAGCATTGCAGCGCGTGCACGTGCCAGTGGTGACGCAAATTAGGAAGCTATGGTATCTCATCCCCAGATGTGCAACCCGTGCAGGGGTACCATACAGTGGCACCCACCTACCCACCTCCAGCTGCAGCCTCAGCGCCGCCGCCCCGCGCACCCTGGCCGCTCACGTACCAGTGGCGACATCAACTAGAAAGCTACTATATCTCATCCCCTGATGTGCAATCAATGCAAGGGGTACCGTACGGTAGCTACGCACTCACTCACCCACCCCCCACCCACCCACCTCGAGCTGCAGCCGCAGCGCCGCCGCCTCGCGCACCCGCGCCAGCAGCTGCACCTGCAGCGCCCTGTTGGCCTCCAGCAACTGCACCTGCACAGCCAGGCCGCACCCGCCGTCCTCCCCGCCCCCCTCCTCATCCTCCTCCTCCCGGCCGTGCCCCCCGCCGCTGGTACGCCCGCCGCTGCTGCCACCACCACTACCCACGCTGTGCAGCAGCCCGTGGCTCCACCGGCCGTCCAGGGTGCCGCAGGACGAGAACGAGCCCGACCCAGATGGGCCATTGCGAAGAAACGGGTGTGGGGCGCCTTCCCCGCCGCCGCTGCTGCGCCCGGCTATCACCCCGATAGCACTGCTGCCGGTGGCGCCTAGGGAGCGCAGGAGGGAGGCCGTGCTACTGCCGCTGGCGCGGCGGTGGTGGTAAAAGTGGCGGCCGCTGGGGCCGCGGGGCAGGTTGCTGCGGCTGTAGGTGAAGCCGCGGCGGCGGTCGGCGCGGTCGGCGCGATGTGGGTCGGGGCCGAGCAGTACGGAGGGGTCATCGGGGGTGTCGTTGGAGGGCAGGGAGCAGCAGTCCGAGCCCGCCTCGGCTGCTTCTGCACGCCACGTGTGACAGCGTGACCAGGAGGATGCGCAGCCGGAGGCAGTAGTGCAGGCGCGAAGAGGCTCGGCCGCGGCTCCGCTGTTGCTGGTGTGGTGCTTGGTGGGGCTACTGGCGACGCTGCAGGTGGGCCGGGTGGCGCAGTCGGCAGAGGAGGGCGGCGCGCTGCCGTCGAACAGCGGGTTGGAGTAGTTGCCGTGGTGGTGGTGATGTGGGTCGGAGGTGGCGGGTGGGTAGGGCGCGCCGTTGGGGACGCTCATGGGCGTTTCGGGCCGCCCGAGGGCGGAAGTGTCGCTGGTGGGCACGGGGGTAGGAGCAATCGCTGCTAGGAACGCGTCCGCGTCCGGTTCGGAGCTGTGTTCCAGCAACTCGTGATGTGGGTCGGGCGGGAAGGGTCGGGTTGATGCCTGTGCAGCTGCTTGCGGCGACGGAATGCGGTCCGCCAGCTGCTGTAGCAGTTGCAGCGGACGCCCCAGGGGCGATGATGATGCCGGGGGGTCGGTGGTGTCCCGTGCTGCTGGAGCGCTGGTCGGCGGCGGTAACGGTGAGGTACAGCTGGCGTCCTTGCTCGGCTGCTCGGCTGTCGCGGGGACGCTGCTGGGGCGGCAGGCCGAGCCGGAGGGCGTGCCTATGCTCCGGGGCGAGGAACAGCCCACGACAGAGGCCCAAACAGGCCGGACCAGCCCCAGCCCCAAAGCTCCGCTGCCGCTCTTCCGGCCGGGAACGGACCCGGGTCGGGCAGGGGGCGTGCTCAGCGGGAGCGGCATTGCTGGTGCCGCAGCGCCAGCTTCGCCGCGCCCTGGACATGAGCTGCTGTCGCTGCTGCTATCGAAGTCGGACGCCGAAGCGTTCGTGGACGGGTGCTCTTCCGAGGCGGGCTGCCCATGGCTCGGGGTGCAGCCCTGCTTCGGATGCGTCCTCTCCAGTGCCTCAGAAGGCTCAGAGGCAATGGCGTTGGGGCTTGCTGACGTCGTGCTACATCCCTCCGTGCTGCAATTGCTGCAGTCGGCGGAGCTGCACGAGCAGCTGGCGCTCATGGTTGCTGTCTTGACTTGCGAGCAGCAGAATGGCAGGCGAAGACTGGCGTACACGCTACCTGGAACCACTGCCGTTGCAGCCCAAGCACAGTTCTGTGGCCAGTGAGCTTGTCTTGTGCCCTGGCGGCCTTCCAAGAGCGCGCGAAGGGGTCCAAGGGCTGCCGATTACAGACTCCCTTTGTCACAACCTCCCGCGCGCCAACGAAGGATTGCTGTGGAAACTCATAAGGTAACACAATGTGTCACAGTGAGGGCCTTGCCTCGTCTAGTCTATGTGCCGCTGGCATGGCGAAAGGGCAGTAGCCAGCCGAACAGCCACCTTGGAGACGTTGGCTACTATACAGTTATAGTTGGACTAGGATGAGGTTGCGGTAGTGGAATCTGGTTCTACGCAGAGGTTTGCTGTGGTGCAGTGGAAGACCTCGGTCAAAGGCCCCAGCAGTTTGACACAGGCAATGTCTTGTTTAATGATGTTACGTATGTATTGTATCATATGTATTGACATAGAAAAAGCTGTGTGCATTCACAAGAGGCCCGACCGCTACCGAAACCAGCCTCGCTGACTGACTGACTGACTCACTCGCCCGAAATCGTTGTGCACCTGCATCTGTCGCCCGCTCAGTCCTAGCGCAAACACGCTCATGGCAACTCATCCTGGCCATTGACACATGTGCGACGATGAAGCCCGGACGCCGGAGCTACCTCCCTCCCGCGCTACCCTGCCTCGTTTCACGGCATCCTTCACGCGTTTCCCATGCCAAACGGCGCATACATGAGTGCAGCTCAGATTTGGCGCTGGCCTCATGGGCACGTAGGACCCGACACGCGTGGCTGCATGCCGGTGGCACCCATGCACAGCCTCGTGCCGCCAACGCATGCGTGGCCCACCAAGGACCAGCTGGCTTTTTGTCCGATACCCTGCTACACTGTGCAAGGCACAAGCTAAAGTAACCCAGGAATGGGAGCAAGGCCTGCTGCTGTATCGCAAGGACCAAGGAGTCGAAACCAATCCTGCTACCAGCGCTGCCCCAACACCCTTATGATGTGCCCCCGCATCCCTTGTGGCGGCCCTGAAGGTTGTGTCTTCCGCTTACCTCCCATAACCCCTGGTTATCACTCACCACCTGACCGTCACTTCACCACCATCTTTCCATTGTATCTGGATACCTGGACTCGCCGGTCCTTGCCTGACATCATCCGTCACCCTCAGCCAGCTGTTTCAGCCACATGCAGAGGCGTTATGCCTCAGCTAATGCGTCATACGATACTCAGGTGTACCGGCAACCAGGGGTCCTGGGTGGGAGCAGGTGGGAGCTGCCGTGGCTGTAAGCGTGCCTCCACGCACGGGTATGCCTGTCGCACAGCTGCCTGAGCTTTGGCGAGCGCAGAGCGGCCCCAGACAGCCACAGTGCCACACCACGGCCCCTCGCTACGGCAACCCACATGGAGCACCACCATTCCACACCCGGGCCCCGCATTCCCTGCTGCCCCACACGGCCATCTGATCCAATCTGGTTGAGCCTGACTGCCACGCACTGGCATGTCCCTGTCCGTCTCTTATCCTGTATGGTTATAAGGCGAATCTGAAACCCGTGAAAAAACCGTATTCTGCCGCATTCCGCCCGCCAACCCCGCCGCCGAGCATGCCTTATGCCCCGCCCTGTGCATACTGGACCCATGGACAAAGGGAAAGTAATTCTCCAGTGGTGAGGCTGAAGGGCAGATGTGGGAAGTGCACGTGTCGTGCATGGCGTGGCGGTGGCCAGCAGAGTCGTTGGATTATAGTCGTTGGGTCCCGCTGGCCTGTCCTCTCCCGCCTCTTCACCTGTAAACCTTTCCACAGAAAAAAAATAGCACATGGCGTGCGAAGCGCTGCAGAGCAGTGCGGACTCACGGTAAGTTACTAGGGATTGCCCAGCGTAGGGAGCCTGGTACGGCCAGAGAGACCGTAAAGGACTTCATCACTGGCTGACACCGTGCAAGACCCACTCTGCACGGCGCGAGCTCAAACTAGGGAGCCGCCTAGTGCCAAGCCCCCTGGGAAGGGGCCTCCTTGGCAGAACAGCTGTCAGAGAAAGGCATCTGGGCTGGGACAGCGGGGCGCCTGCGTGTCATTAACACCCCTTGTCCTTTTCTTGAAGGAATTACAGGCTGTGCAATATCAGGCAAGACCCACAGAATGAGGAGCAGGCGCACAGTTCAAGCTGCGGGCGGTTGGGTCAGGGTAGCTACGACACGTACGACACGGGCACGGCGGCTGCGGCTGTTGCTGTTTGAAGCAGACCTGACATGGGCCCCGCAACCTCAAGCGTGAAGCAGCATGTCACGGAGTCATTTGGGTATGCCATGGGCCTGTGTTGTATGCGTCAAGAGCAGCTGGGCTGCGGGTCTGCTGAGGGCGTGCTGCAGCGAGGCCGTGTTGAATCTGAGCTGGACCTCAAAGGGTATCAAGTGGCATCTTGCCCGGACCTGCGACACACATTACAGACCTACACGCACTACTCTCTTTGACACTGTGCTGCACGCTTTGTGCCTTGACCCGACGCCATGTATGCCGGGCAAATTGATGTTCACTTGATACACCTGTGAATCCCTCCTCTAGCGTTGATTCAATTATAACCATGAAATTCCTAGATCTTCCTCCACTTCAGCGGTGAGGGGGCTGCTGCTCTCGCCCAACCCTCCCATGCTTTTCGCTTTTTGGTCACCAAGAACCCTGGCCGCGCGCAGCCTCAACGCCTTCCTGAAAAGCGTCGACGTTGGCGAGTACATTCTGCATGGAGACCTTGAGGCGTATTCCTGTGAGCCTGAGGGGCGTTTTGAGGGGCTTTCAGACATGACAGTCGGGCACGTGTTTACAGCTGCATGCGGCTTGCTTCACAGGCAAGCTAGCCGGGTTCGATAAGAAGCTGTCCAAAAGCTTGGACAAGGAGGTGGAGACGGGCAGCTCCCCTTTGGAGCTATCGGCTTCGCCAGTTGGGCCCCTCGCAGAGGCCTCGAGGCAAGTATGCATTACAATGACAAACTATCAACATGCAAATAGCATGACATGGTCCTCGTGGCCATGCTCGTCGACCGCTGCAAAGACGTGCGCTTGCGTTAGGTCTCTGCCAGCCCACACCAGGCGGTGTCCAGCCCCTGTGACACCGCTTCCCCTTGTCGCCACGCCCCACAGCCGGAAGACCCTCATATACCTCATCCTGACGCTGAACCACATCTACCCAGACTACGACTTCAGCCTGCTACGCGCGCACCACTTCCAAAAGGAGGATGGCGTGGGCAAGGCGGAGGAGGCCATCGACAGCCAACTGCTGGAGGTCTCAAAGGTGCACCGCTCGAAGCGCTAACACCCGATATGGGTCACATCCGAGCAGCTGTTAAGCGTGTGCGGGGGGCAGTGTGGGGCGGCGTGGAGGCGGAATGGGTGATGGGCACGCCAGAGCGCACCCCTTCATGGCAACCCTACATGGCAACCCTTCATGGCAGCCCTTCATGGCAACCCTTCATGGCTGCACGGCACCCTAAGGGGAGGGGATGTTCTGCCCCTAAGGTCTTAGGTGTGCATGGACCTGCATGCCTGCACCCTGGCCCTCCTATGTAATTCTGCATTCTTCATGGCACCCCTTCAAAGCACCATTTATGCAACCCTACATGACACTCTTTTGAGGCACCCCTTCATGACAACCATGCATGGCACCCCTACAAGACCACCCCAGCTGCATGCCGAGTACGCGAGCCCCGAGCCAGCGTCTCGGACGGGTCTCGGAGACCCAAGTGTGCTGTGTACCACACGACGCTGAGCGCACCCCTACAAGACCACCCCTAGCTGCATGTGCTGAGTACGCGAGCCCCGAGCCAGCGTCTCGGACGGGTGACCCAAATGTGTTGTATATATCGGGACGTCGTGGATGTGGCAACGGGCGACGGCACGCCAGAGCGCACCACTCCATGCAGCCCAACAGGGCACCCTTTATGGCACCCGTGCAGGGCACCCCTACAAGACCACCCCTGGCTGCATGCCGGGTACGCGAGTCATCGCCTCGTACGGGTCTAGGAGAAAACCCAAACGTGTTGTGTCTCACACACAGCCGGACCCTGTTGCCCACAGGTGTGGGCCAAGACCCCGGGGCTGGGGGAGACGCCCTTCCTGGAGTGCCTGTGGAGCTCCGTGGACGAGGTGAGGGCGTAGCCGTGTGGGCTAAAAGTGGGGGCGTGGGTTAAGGCGGGGCAAGTGGGGTAACCGCAAAGCGGCAAAGTAACTGCACCGGCAACGGTCAGCCTGCAGAAGACGAGGTTAGCGGCGAGCGACAAAAGAGGTGACAACTGGGCAGAAAGCTGTGGGCTAAGGTTGGGGGCACGCGGGCCGGCACGTGGGCATGCTGTGCGGGAAGCCCTGTGGCGACCTGCGGGGTGCCTCTGCAGCTCCGTGGACGCGGTGAGAGTTCAGGAGTGTGGGCCAAGGGTGGGGGCTGGGGACCGGGCGGCGACACGTGGGCATGCTGTACGGGAAGCCTCGTGGGGGTCTGTGGAGTGCCTGTGGAGCTCCGTGCACGAGGTACGGCGTGTGGGTTTGGGTTTTGGGGGGAGGGCACAAGAGGGAGCTACAACGGCGGGGTATCGGGTGCCGGCGCGTGGGTTGCCACGTGAGTCGCACTGGATGGGGCACCACGTGGCGGTGTGTGTGGTGCCTGTGGGGCTCCGCGGACGGGGTACGGCAGGGGGTGGAGAGGTCGGGGCGAGGAGCCCCGGGGCTGTCGGGATGGGGCGGGGCGTTTGAGGCGGGTGGCACGGGAGAGGAGCTGGGGCGAGGCAGGGAGTAGGGCTGTTGAGGCAGGGGCTCTTGGCGGGTGACCGGCGGAGCGGCAAAGGGGGCTGCCGGGAAGAGAGGTGACGGGGTTCTGGGGTGGGATATGGGGTCGGGGTATGAGGCCGTGGGGGCTGGACGGGGCTTAACGTGCTGGCCTGTGAGGTACCTCTGGGGGCAGGGGGCGGCGGGGGGCGGGGGGCGTAGGGGCCGGGGGCAATGGGCTACTATGTAAAGCATATAGGGCAACGGGGAGGGTGTTGGTGTTAGGGGGGAGGGCACGTGGCGGCACGTGGAGTGAGGCTCCGGGCGGGCGGGGTGCGGCCGTGAGGGCGGGGTGAGGATGGGGTGGGGGGTCAGGCGGGGGTGTTGGGGCGGGGTATTGGGGCGGAGCATGGGGCAGGTGCAGGGTAAGGGGCCTGGATGCCGCGACGGGGTATTGGGTGGGGCTAAGGTTTGGGTTGTGTGTTGGGATAGGGTACTGGGGCGGGTCGTTGGGGTGGGGAACGGGGGCGGAATGTTGGGGCCGGGTACTGGGGCGGGGTTTTGGGGCCAGGTACGGGGGCGGGGTGCAGGAAGGGTGCAACATGGGGGGCCGGGATACTGGGGGCGTGTGCCGGTATGAGGGCGGGATATGGGGCCGTTGGCGGGATCTGGGGCGGGCACGGGTAGGGTGTGTGGTCGGGTATGGGGCCGGGCTTTGGGCGGGGGATGGGGCATGAGGGCGGGGCTGGGGCATGCGAGCGGGGTTGCAGTATATGGGCGGGTGCGGGACGCAAGCACGTGCTGTGATGAACATGCGGTGCTCAGTGCAGTGCCGTAAAAATGTATGGGGTCGGGGGAGGGCAGGTGCAGAGGCAAGGTATGAGGGCGGGGCCGGGGCGGGGGCAGGGTACCAGGGCGGGCTGCAGGAGCGGGGTGTGAGGGCAGGGCAGGGGGAACAGGTGCGCCCATGGACATGCGGTGCTCAGTGCACACGTCAACATGCAGGTAGGTGCGGAGGCGCCACGTGCCCGTCGATGATGCAGCACGTAGGGTCGGGGGTGGGGTGGGGCACAGCCGGTGCTCATGACATCCGTTGCAACCGCGCGGATGGCCACGTGCCTCACCTTGAGCGCCGTGATGTACGTGGGGGCACGCGGGAAACGCGTGGGGGAGAGGGGCGGGGGAGGGGACGCTAATGCGGCCAGGGGCGGTGCAGAGAGCGGGTGGAGCAGCGGGGATGTGGGAAGGGAAGGGAGGAGGTGGAGGGTTAACGGGGAGGAGGGAGGGAGATGGGGAGGGGGAGGGGGAGGACGGGGGCCGTTTTACGGGGAGGGGGAAGGGCGAAGTGCCGGTGGAGGTGCACTCCAGGCGGGGTTGACCAGGGAGTATCCACGCGCGAGTGCGACGTGTCCTACGCACGTCTGGTGCCCACGCCCCTCACCCCACGCCGCGCCTCCCCCATACAGCACCATGCACTAGGTAGCACCCTGGGGGCCCTGGCAGGAGCGGCACAGCCTGCGGCGCACACACGCCACTTTGCTGCGGAGGGGCCTGGACCCTTCTTGCCCCTCAAGCCTGTCACCGCCTTGCCCACGTGAGGTGCCTTGCCCCACCCCTACCCCTACCCCTACCCCTACCCCAGGCCATCTGCCTCAAGGAGTGCGACGTGTACTGCTACAAGAGCGACCTGGAGACAGACCCTTTCGGTAAGCGCATCCGTTCAAGCTACCGTAGTTACCGCTCCCACCATGTAGATGTACGGAGTATCAATAGCCATGCTTGGGTTTGGAACGTACACTGCCACAACAGGGGCCGATCCCCAACGGTAAGCCACAGCTGCGAGGGGCATACGCGTGAGGGCCCTTGCCTGTGGTGAGGGCGCGCCCCACCTCTGCTCTCACAAGCAGTCGACCCGAAGCCTGAGTGGAAGCAGGGCAGGGCGCGGTCCTGCAGCCCTTGTGAAGCTTCCTTGCTGAGCCCAAATAGCATTTAGCATTTAGCATACATAGGTGCATGCCACGCCCATTTTCATGCAGCATGCAACACGGCTTGGTACTCCGGCCGACCGGATTGGAGCGGTGCAGTTGGTGGAATAACACCTAGCATAGGCCAAGCAGGGCAAATGCAAGGCCTTTCTGCCACTTGTGTGATTGTCATGATTGATCACCTACCTGCACCTGACACCCCTGGTGCATGACCTTGCCATGCTGCTCGCGCTGGCGAGCAGGGCAGTGTGTGGTCGTTGACCTAGTGTTTGAACAATGTTTGTTACCCGCATCAGAAGATTTACGCACTAAAACCTTTCACACTTGTTCCTCCTCTTGTAGGCGAGCAGGCTAGCGTGTGGTCGTTCAACTACTTTTTCTACAACAAGAAGATGAAGCGCATCCTGTACTTCAGCTGCCGCGCCATCAGCAAGCAGGCGGCGGACGACGAGGAGGTGGGTACATGAGGCATAAACATTGCATATCGTCTATAGTTCAAGGTACAAAATCGTGATTACAGTACTACACTGTACTTCAGCTGCCGGGCCGTCAAGCAGCCAGCAAGCAGGCGGCGGTTGACGAAGCCTACCGTACTGCGTAGTTGTCGCTCCATGTTGTGCAAAAAAAGGCGTTGTGTTGGAGGTGGAGAATACAGAGGTCTCAGCAGGCGGGGTGTACAGCGGGCTGGTGGACGCACGATTGGTGCTGAGCCGCAGCCCAGTGGGGCGCAAGCTGCGGTTCGGCAAGGGGGCGGCATACCCCGTGCTGCAGCCCAAACTTTCATTTTGCGCTTACGTGCTGCAGCCTGTACGTAGTGCAGCCCAGCCTAGCCTGCGAATGAGCAACTTACCGAGGTGCACATCTAACCATTTTCCTTAGTGCACGGAACTGCTGCAGCCCGTGTACGGAGATAACGTGTGTTGTGGCACGTCTTGACTGCAGCAGGGCACCGAGACCTCCTCCAAGTACGCCTACAACACGGACACAGACGACGCCGATACGGCGTACGACAAGTACGGCATGGCCACCGAGATGGACGTGTAGCGTACGGCACGCGCATTGCGACAATGACGGGCTGCGCCCGGGCGCGCCGCACGGCACTGCACGCCCTGGCCGCCGCCACGAAGAGATGGACGTGTAGCGCGTGTACGACAGGTAGTAGCGCGTGTACGTGTGTACGACAAGGTACGACATCACCCTACGACACCACGCGGAACAACGCGCACTGGGCATCTGTCTGATGGGAGGCGCACGCCAGCGGCCGCCGGAGAAGCCAGAGAAGCATGAGTGCGGGGCACTAACTACGTGCGTGCCTTATCATAAGGCAGTTGCAAGGTGCTGACTTGTTATGTGCCCCGGCGGTCAGGGGCCCATTGGGCTCATGGCAACAAGGCTCGCTGTTGCCTTTGCGGCGGGGGGCAAGGGGCATGTGAAAACACGTGCCGTAGCACGTTGCAGATGGCACATGCCTGTGCTGACACCGGCACGTGCACCGCAGGAACGACACAACTAAATGCGTACACCATCTGCATTTCGGAGCTGCTGGGTTGAAGGGCATACATAAACAGGGGATATGGAGGGCCTTTGCCTCATGAGGAGCTGCGTTGACCCAGGAGTTGACTTGCGTTGACCAGGCTGTGCCGGTCGTATCGTGCGGGTTCTGCGTTGACCAGGCTGTGCTAGTCGATTGTGCGGTTGTGTGAGGGGCACTGTGTGCATAAGAAAGCGTGGGCAGGTGCCATGCCATGTGCCGCTTTGTGCCCAGTCCCGTGCAGCGTCTCCCTGCTCAGTGCTGAGGCATGTTGACGTGTGCTGCACTGCCTTCACCAGTGCGGCTTTACCACGCGGGTGTACCTGCATTATCTTACTGCGTGTTGCCGAATGCATGGCAAGCCATAATGACTCATATCATGCATGCCTGCCTCTGGGGCACAGACCAGCGCTGGGGATAGGGGAACATGTTCACAGGAGTGGAACCCCCTGGTGCATAATAATAATTACAACGGTAACAACGTGGGAGGCGAAGCAAGCATCTCCGTGTGGGGTTAGGAGATGGTGTGTGTTGCACCCCGGACGTCCCTGGGTGGCCCCCATCCACGGTAGGAGGGTGGAGTCAGGTGGTTGCCTGACAGCCCACCCCATTTGGCATTTTGTGTTACATTCCAGGTGGTGTGGCCACACGATCCTTACTGGTCCCGACCACACCTATCAGGAATCAATCATGTAGCGTTGCGTTGCGTTGCTGTTGTACAGCAACAAGAAAACGTCCAACCTTAACAGGACAGGAAGTGTCCCACCATGACTTGAAATCCTGCTCAAAGCAGAGCCCACTGCTAGACCGAAGGTCGTTAGGGAGGGAAGACGGATCCCTTGAGGCGTACGTAAGAGGATACTTGGGGAAAAGACTTTTCATTTTCGGGCGTCATTCCGTGGGATATTGTTCGTTCTGGCCAGTTTCGTTCATTCCATGGTGTCACAGGTTCATTCTGGGTACCGAAAATGAACAGACTGCGTCGCAGGTGGGAATGAATATGGCTACCCCTGTTCATTCTGGGCGGTTCCCTTCATTCCAACACTGTGGAGAATGAACACGGGCCGGAATGAATGGCTCAATTCATTCCGTTACAGTCACGTGCGGAGAGCAATGAAAATGAATGCAGCCCAACACAAAATGAATGGCGCACCTGACACCAGCACAGTCCTGCAAGGCCAACATCAAAAGGCATTCATATTGCTTTCTGACCTTAAATGCATGCCCTGGGTGGCCACACAGCTGATGGCCCACCCAGATACCGGTAGGCAGATACGTGCAACACATAACAGTTGACAGGACCGAAGTAAGAAGGTAAGTCATTAGGTACACCCAATTGGCAAGGCCAACACATGCACTTGCATGTTACAAATTATGAAAAAATTCAAAGTAGATATGAGTGTTATTTAATTGTGCATGTGCTCTGTCAGCAGGGGCCAAGCATGGGTGGAAGGCCACAGGAGGGACTTGCTTGGGCAATGTATGACTGGCTGGCTGTATCCTGTTACCCACACGTGCGAGCTTGCTCCAACGGACCCAAAGGCCCCAGCCGCTCTATCAGCATGCGATACGTTGGGGCGCATGGTCGCTGGGGTCGGGCATGGGTGGCGCCTTGGCTGGCGAGGCCAGAAGTGTGGGTTACAGGGGTGGGGGCTGGGACAGGGACCGCCTGGCTGCACTCCTACCCTGTTACCCACACGTGCGAGCTTGCTCCAACGGACCCAAAGGCCCCAGCCGCTCTATCAGCATGCGATACGTTGGGGCGCATGGTCGCTGGGGTCGGGCATGGGTGGCGCCTTGGCTGGCGAGGCCAGGAGTGTGGGTTACAGGGGTGGGGGCTGGGACAGGGACCGCCTGGGTGCACTCCTACCCTGTTACCCACACGTGCGAGCTTGCTCCAACGGACCCAAAGGCCCCAGCCGCTCTATCAGCATGCGATACGTTGGGGCGCATGGTCGCTGGGGTCGGGCATGGGTGGCCCCTTGGTTGGCGTGGCCAGGAGTGTGGGTTACAGGGGTGGGGGCTGGGACAGGGACCGCCTGGCTGCACTCCTACCCGGTTACCCACACGTGCGAGCTTGCTCCAACGGACCCAAAGGCCCCAGCCGCTCTATCAGCATGCGATACGTTGGGGCGCATGGTCGCTGGGGTCGGGCATGGGTGGCCCCTTGGCTGGCGAGGCCAGAAGTGTGGGTTACAGGGGTGGGGGCTGGGACAGGGACCGCCTGGCTGCACTCCTACCCGGTTACCAACACGTGCGAGCTTGCTCCAACGGACCCAAAGGCCCCAGCCGCTCTATCAGCATGCGATACGTTGGGGCGCATGGTCGCTGGGGTCGGGCATGGGTGGCGCCTTGGCTGGCGAGGCCAGAAGTGTGGGTTACAGGGGTGGGGGCTGGGACAGGGACCGCCTGGCTGCACTCCTACCCTGTTACCCACACGTGCGAGCTTGCTCCAACGGACCCAAAGGCCCCAGCCGCTCTATCAGCATGCGATACGTTGGGGCGCATGGTCGCTGGGGTCGGGCATGGGTGGCGCCTTGGCTGGCGAGGCCAGAAGTGTGGGTTACAGGGGTGGGGGCTGGGACAGGGACCGCCTGGCTGCACTCCTACCCTGTTACCCACACGTGCGAGCTTGCTCCAACGGACCCAAAGGCCCCAGCCGCTCTATCAGCATGCGATACGTTGGGGTGCATGGTCGCTGGGGTCGGGCATGGGTGGCCCCTTGGTTGGCGTGGCCAGGAGTGTGGGTTACAGGGGTGGGGGCTGGGACAGGGACCGCCTGGCTGCACTCCTACCCGGTTACCCACACGTGCGAGCTTGCTCCAACGGACCCAAAGGCCCCAGCCGCTCTATCAGCATGCAATACGTTGGGGCGCATGGTCGCTGGGGTCGGGCATGGGTGGCCCCTTGGCTGGCGTGGCCAGGAGTGTGGGTTACAGGGGTGGGGGCTGGGACAGGGACCGCCTGGGTGCACTCCTACCCTGTTACCCACACGTGCGAGCTTGCTCCAACGGACCCAAAGGCCCCAGCCGTTCTATCAGCATGCGATACGTTGGGGTGCATGGTCGCTGGGGTCGGGCATGGGTGGCCCCTTGGCTGGCGAGGCCAGGAGTGTGGGTTACAGGGGTGGGGGCTGGGACAGGGACCGCCTGGCTGCACTCCTACCCTGTTACCCACACGTGCGAGCTTGCTCCAACGGACCCAAAGGCCCCAGCCGCTCTATCAGCATGCGATACGTTGGGGCGCATGGTCGCTGGGGTCGGGCATGGGTGGCGCCTTGGCTGGCGAGGCCAGAAGTGTGGGTTACAGGGGTGGGGGCTGGGACAGGGACCGCCTGGCTGCACTCCTACCCTGTTACCCACACGTGCGAGCTTGCTCCAACGGACCCAAAGGCCCCAGCCCCTCTATCCGCATGCGATACGTTGGGGCGCATGGTCGCTGGGGTCGGGCATGGGTGGCCCCTTGGCTGGCGAGCGAGGCCAGGAGTGTGGGTTACCGGGGTGGGGGCTGGGACAGGGACCGCCTGGCTGCACTCCTACCCGGTTACCCACACGTGCGAGCTTGCTCCAACGGACCCAAAGGCCCCAGCCGCTCTATCAGCATGCGATACGTTGGGGCGCATGGTCGCTGGGGTCGGGCATGGGTGGCGCCTTGGCTGGCGAGGCCAGGAGTGTGGGTTACAGGGGTGGGGGCTGGGACAGGGACCGCCTGGCTGCACTCCTACCCGGTTACCCACACGTGCGAGCTTGCTCCAACGGACCCAAAGGCCCCAGCCGCTTTATCAGCATGCAATACGTTGGGGCGCATGGTCGCTGGGGTCGGGCATGGGTGGCCCCTTGGCTGGCGTGGCCAGGAGTGTGGGTTACAGGGGTGGGGGCTGGGACAGGGACCGCCTGGCTGCACTCCTACCCTGTTACCCACACGTGCGAGCTTGCTCCAACGGACCCAAAGGCCCCAGCCGCTCTATCAGCATGCGATACGTTGGGGTGCATGGTCGCTGGGGTCGGGCATGGGTGGCCCCTTGGCTGGCGAGGCCAGGAGTGTGGGTTACCGGGGTGGGGGCTGGGACAGGGACCGCCTGGCTGCACTCTACCCGGTTACCCACACGTGCGAGCTTGCTCAACGGACCCAAAGGCCCCAGCCGCTCTATCAGCATGCGATACGTTGGGGCGCATGGTCGCTGGGGTCGGGCATGGGTGGCCCCTTGGTTGGCGTGGCCAGGAGTGTGGGTTACAGGGGTGGGGGCTGGGACAGGGACCGCCTGGCTGCACTCCTACCCGGTTACCCACACGTGCGAGCTTGCTCCAACGGACCCAAAGGCCCCAGCCGCTCTATCAGCATGCGATACGTTGGGGCGCATGGTCGCTGGGGTCGGGCATGGGTGGCGCCTTGGCTGGCGAGGCCAGGAGTGTGGGTTACAGGGGTGGGGGCTGGGACAGGGACCGCCTGGCTGCACTCCTACCCGGTTACCCACACGTGCGAGCTTGCTCAACGGACCCAAAGGCCCCAGCCGCTCTATCAGCATGCGATACGTTGGGGTGCATGGTCGCTGGGGTCGGGCATGGGTGGCCCTTGGCTGGCGAGGCCAGGAGTGTGGGTTACAGGGGTGGGGGCTGGGACAGGGACCGCCTGGCTGCACTCCTACCCGGTTACCCACACGTGCGAGCTTGCTCCAACGGACCCAAAGGCCCCAGCCGCTCTATCAGCATGCGATACGTTGGGGTGCATGGTCGCTGGGGTCGGGCATGGGTGGCCCCTTGGCTGGCGAGGCCAGGAGTGTGGGTTACAGGGGTGGGGGCTGGGACAGGGACCGCCTGGCTGCACTCCTACCCGGTTACCCACACGTGCGAGCTTGCTCCAACGGACCCAAAGGCCCCAGCCGCTCTATCAGCATGCGATACGTTGGGGCGCATGGTCGCTGGGGTCGGGCATGGGTGGCGCCTTGGCTGGCGAGGCCAGGAGTGTGGGTTACAGGGGTGGGGGCTGGGACAGGGACCGTCTGGCTGCACTCCTACCCGGTTACCCACACGTGCGAGCTTGCTCCAACGGACCCAAAGGCCCCAGCCGCTTTATCAGCATGCAATACGTTGGGGCGCATGGTCGCTGGGGTCGGGCATGGGTGGCCCCTTGGCTGGCGTGGCCAGGAGTGTGGGTTACAGGGGTGGGGGCTGGGACAGGGACCGCCTGGCTGCACTCCTACCCTGTTACCCACACGTGCGAGCTTGCTCAACGGACCCAAAGGCCCCAGCCGCTCTATCAGCATGCGATACGTTGGGGTGCATGGTCGCTGGGGTCGGGCATGGGTGGCCCCTTGGCTGGCGAGGCCAGGAGTGTGGGTTACAGGGGTGGGGGCTGGGACAGGGACCGCCTGGCTGCACTCCTACCCGGTTACCCACACGTGCGAGCTTGCTCCAACGGACCCAAAGGCCCCAGACGCTCTATCAGCATGCGATACGTTGGGGTGCATGGTCGCTGGGGTCGGGCATGGGTGGCCCCTTGGCTGGCGAGGCCAGGAGTGTGGGTTACAGGGGTGGGGGCTGGGACAGGGACCGCCTGGCTGCACTCCTACCCGGTTACCCACACGTGCGAGCTTGCTCCAACGGACCCAAAGGCCCCAGCCGCTCTATCAGCATGCGATACGTTGGGGCGCATGGTCGCTGGGGTCGGGCATGGGCGCCTTGGCTGGCGAGGCCAGGAGTGTGGGTTACAGGGGTGGGGGCTGGGACAGGGACCGCCTGGCTGCACTCCTACCCGGTTACCCACACGTGCGAGCTTGCTCCAACGGACCCAAAGGCCCCAGCCGCTTTATCAGCATGCAATACGTTGGGGCGCGTGGTCGCTGGGGTCGGGCATGGGTGGCCCCTTGGCTGGCGTGGCCAGGAGTGTGGGTTACAGGGGTGGGGGCTGGGACAGGGACCGCCTGGCTGCACTCCTACCCGGTTACCCACACGTGCGAGCTTGCTCCAACGGACCCAAAGGCCCCAGCCGCTCTATCAGCATGCGATACGTTGGGGTGCATGGTCGCTGGGGTCGGGCATGGGTGGCCCCTTGGCTGGCGAGGCCAGGAGTGTGGGTTACAGGGGTGGGGGCTGGGACAGGGACCGCCTGGCTGCACTCCTACCCGGTTACCCACACGTGCGAGCTTGCTCCAACGGACCCAAAGGCCCCAGCCGCTCTATCAGCATGCGATACGTTGGGGTGCATGGTCGCTGGGTTCGGGCATGGGTGGCCCTTGGCTGGCGAGGCCAGGAGTGTGGGTTACAGGGGTGGGGGCTGGGACAGGGACCGCCTGGCTGCACCCCTACCCGCCGGTTACCCACACGTGCGAGCTTGCTCCAACGGACCCAAAGGCCCCAGCCGCTCTATCAGCATGCGTCCATGCGATACGTTGGGGTGCATGGTCGCTGGGGTCGGGCATGGGTGGCCCCTTGGCTGGCGAGGCCAGGAGTGTGGGTTACAGGGGTGGGGGCTGGGACAGGGACCGCCTGGCTGCACTCCTACCCGGTTACCCACACGTGCGAGCTTGCTCCAACGGACCCAAAGGCCCCAGCCGCTCTATCAGCATGCGATACGTTGGGGCGCATGGTCGCTGGGGTCGGGCATGGGTGGCCCCTTGGCTGGCGAGGCCAGAAGTGTGGGTTACAGGGGTGGGGGCTGGGACAGGGACCGCCTGGCTGCACTCCTACCCGGTTACCCACACGTGCGAGCTTGCTCCAACGGACCCAAAGGCCCCAGCCGCTCTATCAGCATGCGATACGTTGGGGCGCATGGTCGCTGGGGTCGGGCATGGGTGGCGCCTTGGCTGGCGAGGCCAGGAGTGTGGGTTACAGGGGTGGGGGCTGGGACAGGGACCGTCTGGCTGCACTCCTACCCGGTTACCCACACGTGCGAGCTTGCTCCAACGGACCCAAAGGCCCCAGCCGCTTTATCAGCATGCAATACGTTGGGGCGCATGGTCGCTGGGGTCGGGCATGGGTGGCCCCTTGGCTGGCGTGGCCAGGAGTGTGGGTTACAGGGGTGGGGGCTGGGACAGGGACCGCCTGGCTGCACTCCTACCCTGTTACCCACACGTGCGAGCTTGCTCCAACGGACCCAAAGGCCCCAGCCGCTCTATCAGCATGCGATACGTTGGGGTGCATGGTCGCTGGGGTCGGGCATGGGTGGCCCCTTGGCTGGCGAGGCCAGGAGTGTGGGTTACAGGGGTGGGGGCTGGGACAGGGACCGCCTGGCTGCACTCCTACCCGGTTACCCACACGTGCGAGCTTGCTCCAACGGACCCAAAGGCCCCAGCCGCTCTATCAGCATGCGATACGTTGGGGTGCATGGTCGCTGGGGTCGGGCATGGGTGGCCCCTTGGCTGGCGAGGCCAGGAGTGTGGGTTACAGGGGTGGGGGCTGGGACAGGGACCGCCTGGCTGCACTCCTACCCGGTTACCCACACGTGCGAGCTTGCTCCAACGGACCCAAAGGCCCCAGCCGCTCTATCAGCATGCGATACGTTGGGGCGCATGGTCGCTGGGGTCGGGCATGGGTGGCGCCTGGGCTGGCGAGGCCAGGAGTGTGGGTTACAGGGTGGGGGCTGGGACAGGGACCGCCTGGCTGCACTCCTACCCGGTTACCCACACGTGCGAGCTTGCTCCAACGGACCCAAAGGCCCCAGCCGCTTTATCAGCATGCAATACGTTGGGGCGCGTGGTCGCTGGGGTCGGGCATGGGTGGCCCTTGGCTGGCGTGGCCAGGAGTGTGGGTTACAGGGGTGGGGGCTGGGACAGGGACCGCCTGGCTGCACTCCTACCCGGTTACCCACACGTGCGAGCTTGCTCAACGGACCCAAAGGCCCCAGCCGCTCTATCAGCATGCGATACGTTGGGGTGCATGGTCGCTGGGGTCGGGCATGGGTGGCCCTTGGCTGGCGAGGCCAGGAGTGTGGGTTACAGGGGTGGGGGCTGGGACAGGGACCGCCTGGCTGCACTCCTACCCGGTTACCCACACGTGCGAGCTTGCTCCAACGGACCCAAAGGCCCCAGCCGCTCTATCAGCATGCGATACGTTGGGGTGCATGGTCGCTGGGTTCGGGCATGGGTGGCCCCTTGGCTGGCGAGGCCAGGAGTGTGGGTTACAGGGGTGGGGGCTGGGACAGGGACCGCCTGGCTGCACCCCTACCCGCCGGTTACCCACACGTGCGAGCTTGCTCCAACGGACCCAAAGGCCCCAGACGCTCTATCAGCATGCGTCCATGCGATACGTTGGGGTGCATGGTCGCTGGGGTCGGGCATGGGTGGCCCCTTGGCTGGCGAGGCCAGGAGTGTGGGTTACAGGGGTGGGGGCTGGGACAGGGACCGCCTGGCTGCACTCCTACCCGGTTACCCACACGTGCGAGCTTGCTCCAACGGACCCAAAGGCCCCAGACGCTCTATCAGCATGCGATACGTTGGGGCGCATGGTCGCTGGGGTCGGGCATGGGTGGCCCCTTGGCTGGCGAGGCCAGAAGTGTGGGTTACAGGGGTGGGGGCTGGGACAGGGACCGCCTGGCTGCACTCCTACCCGGTTACCCACACGTGCGAGCTTGCTCCAAGGGACCCAAGGGACCCAGGCGCTAAACTAGCTACTGATGCGTTGGGATAGAGCGCCTGGGATAGCCTGTGATAGTGTGAAAGGGATAAAGGGAAAGCCCAAGATGAAGCCGTACAGCATGCAAGGCAGTGTGTATCCCATGGTATCTTACTAATTCTACATACCTACACACATACGTTAATTTTTTTACTGTATCTATCTACTATCTTGAGCTATTCAACCGCTTGCCACAACATTTCGGAATTTGCGCACGGATGCCAACGCGGTCAACGCATTAAACACCTCAGACGCGACCTACATCACACATGACACTTCACTTTTGAACCATTAGAATTTGTAGGTGGCGCGGTCAACGTAAAACAGAAGCGGACGCTTGTTGACCTGGCGCCGATGCATTTTGACTCCACTGCTCTCTGTCTCCGATCGAGCCTTTGACTGCAACGTCACTCCATGCTATATGACATGGCCTGATTACGGTACGCATCGTTACCCCTCTCGCGCTGCACGCTGCCAGCGTTGACCGATGTCTCTCTTTGCTGTCCGCTGTGGACCAACGTTCTTGCCCAGCCACGCATATCCAAGGACTATTAATAGCACATGTGTGAAGGCCCCTGGGCCTGAGTTGGCAAGGCGACTGAGGAACCTTCCGCAGGGTAACGCAATGTCCCTCAACTGCACCCACTGCAGCTAGCTGCGGAGGAGATGAGGGCACTGGTGGTGACGCTGCTATCATTGCGTGTTGCGTGGCTGAAAGGAGTGGGCAGTGCTGGGTTGGGTTGGGGTGGGGTGAGTGATGGTAGCTGACTCAGGACTGGCAAGCCCATTGGAGCGTTCCTGTTGGCTTGTTCAGTGCCGCAAGGAGCGTCTGTGACTTCCTTTTATTCTAGCGTGTTCTTGTTTATTTGCAGTGCTCTGGGCTGTTCATTCCATGGATTCACTTGGCCGTGCAAGAATGAACTGGTTCATTCCCATGGTTCATTCCAGGCGTGTCCAGAATGATGCGTCCCTATTCTTGGAAAGGCAAAGAATGAATGCCCGGAATGAATGCCTGGAATGAACCGACTTTTCCCCAAGTGGGAAGTCTCACCAGGGCGTTCCTGGCGGTTTGGGGTCATGTTGCGTAAGTAAACTCTTACTGGCAGAAGTAAGATAATGATGTCGGCGCTGAGCACGGCCTGCAAGCGGAGAGTGTTGCAGCACCTACGGTATCAGTTCGTTGTTCTGTTGAAGTGTTTACAAGTAAGGAGACGGGAAGAGGCCACAGGCCAGCGGGAGCTTAAAGCCCAACTAGCACAGCACTCGGGGAAAGACTCGGCTCATTATCGCACTTTTGCTCCATTCTAGCTGAGAAATAACCATTCTAGCAATAAAATTGTCATTTCCGCTCCGCCGGGATCATTCTAGCCGGGCTGTGGGAACGATTTTCTCATTTTCTCACACAGCCATCATTATTGGTGCGAATTCATCATTTTAGCTGAAGTGGGTTAGACGCGGTCACTAATCACAACGGACCCAGGTTCAAAACCCATCAATAACTTTTGCTGATAGTGTCGTTCATGTAAAGTATATCTTCCTGTCATTTAGAATTCTGATAGCAGGCTGTGCCTGATAAACTGCAAGGACAACTTCTGACGATGCCAATCAACCAACCCACCATGTGTTAGCCCCCGTTAAAATGATGATTTCTGTGAAATAATGAGCCGAGTTTTTCCCCGAGTGCAGGCAAACACCAGCACCACCAAAACCCAAACCCCAACCTAATAACCGCAGGGGGAATGTAGGGAACACCTATGACAGGAGAGGACCTGAAACCAAACACCACAGGACAGGAAATGGGAACATGCAAAAATAGGCTTAGGGGCATGGGAGACCATTAATAAGGGAAGGGAAACGTGTTTGGGTCGGTGTGGCCCCGTGTGCCGACAGCAGCCTGCGCAGGTCCTGGCAGGTCCTCCTGGATCTTCCTCCCTGGTCCGGATCGATGGTAAGTTCCAGGTTCTCCCCTCGTTAGCTAGGTTCCTCCCAGGCAGGGGAGCTCCCCTGCGTGGTTCGTTCGTTCCTCCCATTCCTAGGAACTCGTCCTCACGCCCTGGCGCACATACTAGCGGATTGCGCCCAGCGTCTTCCCACCAGTCCCGTCGTGGTCATACATGCATTGTGTTGTGGCAATCTGGCCGCCGGAATGGGCCATCCATATGCCACGTACGTGTCACAGCGTGCCCCCCGACCGGAAGCCGGCGGGAAGGAGTCACCCCCCCGACCGGAAGGAGTCCCCGTAAAAACCTAACCCATCCTTACCTGGAAAATGCATCTGCCAGCGATGGGAACACGCTGTCGTGCAACGTCGAAACAGGTGCAAGGGGATGTGCCAAGCGCGACCTCGCCGCTTGGATGGTTGCGAAGACATGCTATGACTGCGTATCGCAAGTCGTCTCGGCAGCCCAGGCATCGTTTCGTGCACGATTGCAGCTCCGTTCTGTATGATATAGTTGAGAGCCATCGGGTTGCTTGTTCTTGCTTGTATAGCGAGCCGCATGTTTGAATGCGTCTGTGGTCCCTGCCGCGAGAACATTCCGGTACTTCCTGGCGTCCAGTCCTATGGAGTGGAATAAATTAGAATTTTCTACACTAGGTTGTATGCGCAGTTGGGCCTAGGATCCAGGCAGGCAGGCAAAGGCAGGTAGCAGCAGGTAGCAGGCAGGCAGGCGGCAGGCGGTCGCGAAGCAACCACGGGGGGCGTCGCCTCCTCGACGAAAAATGTGAAGCATATATACATCCTTTATAATGCTCTAGGGATAAAATTCAGCAATTCCCAACGGCAGGTACAGGGGGTCGACGATCGACAATGCTCCAGGGTGTCGCTCCAGGGTTTCGGAGAGCAACCGAGTCATACAACGCCAGCAGTCCAGGTGGTAAATCTTATCAATTACCAATCAGTCCCTGTCCAGAAAGACAGCAGCCTGGTACCTTGCCGGGACTCTTGCTAGCAGGCGGAGATTCGACCATCTTCACGCTTCGCCCTACCTTGTTGTCTTTAATTGCTTATAAACAGATATGTCTGGAGATAGCTGATAGCTGGTACTGCCACGTCAAATTCAAGCCCTCTCCTCTGTGGACGCCTCTCCTCCATCCCTGCATGCCCTGCTGGCGGCCGCGGACCAGGGCAAAGCTTGCTACGCTGCTGCTGCTACTCACGGAAACCTTGTGAAAGCCCCTAATACGTAAGGTCTCGGGCGCATTCTGCCACGTCCGCTGCCTCTCCCCTTACCCCTGCTGTGCTGCTACCTTGTATGTCAAGCAAGCACCCTCTACTGGTCAGCCAGGGAACGTAGGAAAGCAGCCATTATTGCTATTTGATGAACAAAGTGTTTGTATGCGCAACGTGATTCTGTCCTTCCCCGCGGGACTTCCCAGCCACCACCAGTCTGCCGTGCATACGAGAAGCGGTCAGACACAACTGATTGTACAGGGGTCCCCTGTGACTGAAGTTTAAAATGCACATCTATCGGCAATGCTCAGACCTTCTTCAGCACACTGTTCGCCTGGACTTCACAGCAGAGTTCTCAGCGCGCGCTCGTAGATATAGCGAATTCTTGCACACATTGGAAAGGCCCAAGAGGCATGCGTAATCCTACCAACACTGCATTCGTTCACGTACGCTCGCTTGCTTGTTGCAGTCTATGCCGACCTGGGCTGCGAGTTCGCAGATAAATGTGTCGCCTTCACAGCAAGGTTACCTTCCCCTGGTGACTGCGAACACGCACGGCAGTTGCTTGCAAGGTTGCCGCAACACCCTGCAACACCCCGCAGACACCTTGCTCGTAGCCTCAATTCACTTCTTCATTCATTCCTAGCTGCTGCTGCCTTCCTTGCAGCAGCAGGCTGCCCAGCACCAGAGGATGAACCAACCTGTCCTTACATGTGCAACACACCAGCAGCCGTTCAGCAGACTTCATGCAACGACCACCGTGCAATGATCACCCCAGCCCAGCAGCCCCCATGTGTAGGAGAAGCACAGCTTCGCACAATCAATACAATACCTCTCATGTGCAACACTAATAATGACCCTGCAATAGGGACGATATACAGGGCCAAGTGGTATGCCACACACACGGCAGCCCCTGATTAACTTGCAACTAACCAGCGCGTACGTACAGTTCTATACATGCAGCAAGGTGCTTACTACGACATGCTCTGCTTGCTGATCTGCTGTCTGCTCCAATGCAGGCGCACTGCCTGGTTCCGTGAGTTCATGCCCTGACTTCATGCCCGTCCCACCTTGTCATGTGCAGTAGTGACGACCACCCCCACTGACAACAGAGCCAGTACTGCCATGGGCATCCCTGCATGGGCCTGCCTACTGCTGGCAGCCGCCGCCAGCTGTGGACTATCAACACTCAACCAGCAGCACCTGCTGCCGGGAGCTGAGGCACAGCAGATGCTGTTGCCGTGGGAGTTTCCCCCCGCCACTGGTGCCATGCGTTTCCTTGAGGGCTACTGGCAGGGAACACAGAGGTACACACAGGACGACACCACCAATACCTGGTGCTCGGAGCAGATTGTGCTCCGGAATGGTACCCTGCGGCAGGTATGTATGTAAGGCACTACGCAGTAAGTTGCTGTTGCACTGAATCAATCAGCAGCAGGACTTAGGGGGCGTGGGCTCCTTGGGGTAGTTCGTGCCTTGCCGCCGGTACAGCAGCCAACAGCTCCATCCTGGACTAGGCCTGTGGGCATGTGCTCCATCCTGCTGTCCTGAATAATAGTAAGTCGAGGGCAACAAAATAATAGATATGTTGCGCAGGCAGAACCCTGCACGAGATGGGGGTGGGGGGCGGGTGTACACATCCTGATGAACAGTCATCCAAATAAACAGCAACAGGCCTGATCCTTATAACCTAATCTATCCTTGCCTGGCTATGGCAAGCTAGCCTGTGGGCCAGCCAACCGTGGGTTTCGGGTTTAAAAATCCACGCGTCTTACAATCTGACACCGTGCATGGTACATTCACTTGAGCTTGAATGATGGCACAGTGATGGAACCTCGCCCCCCTCTTATGGGAGGTGCATGGGACGACGGTACTTAGCTACCACTGCTTCCTTTCCTAATGGATTGATGCCTTTGTCACATGCATACCATACTTTGCTGATATACCTGCGGCACAGGTGATCTACACCACCAAATCTTGTGGTGGTTTCATCTTGGCTGAGTGGCACGCCCTCATCACCTCCATCAACTGTGTGGGTGTGACCCCTGCCGCAAGCCCGCTTCCACAATCTGGCGTCATGCTCAGGGTGCGTATCTCCCACTTCCTGCGTTAACCCCACCCTGCTAGCCACATGCCTGCAGTGTGTTTATTTGCCGTGATATTCTGCGAGCCCACCCTGGTACCCCTAAGGGTACCAGGCCTGGTACCCCTGCTGGCACACACACCACTACTGTGCACTCCCTCGTGCACCCATGCATTCATGCGCATGTATATATATGCTACCGTAGTGGCACAAATATAGTTTACAAAAATAATTGCTCAGGGGGCCTTGTCAATAGAAAAAAATTAATTGTCTGCGGGTCTGTAAAAAAGTGCAATTAATTGTCGGCTCCCGAGGTGGCGCTAGAAAAGGCCCAGAAAGCTCGCCTAAGCCCTCTGCCGGTGTTGTGGGTGCTTGCCAAGGCCTTACAAGATCTGTTCCTGCTGGTCCTGCGTGCCTTGGCCCTTCTCAGGGGCCATACGGGCGCTGTTTTGTGGGCCTACACGTGCCTGTCAAAACGGCAAATTAATAGCTGGGGCCCTTGTTAAAAACGCAATTTTAATTGCCTCTCGTCGGGCATGTAAATTAAATTTGTGCCACTACGGTACCCAATAACCCAACCGCAGGTTGAGTACGATTACATCACTGAGACCAGGTCGGGGGTCACAAAGCCAATGACCGGATCTTCAGACTGTGCCCTGGTGTGGCGCAACCGGGACACCCTGAGGTGGTGGGATGGCTCGCACACCAGTTTGTCAGGCTTCGCCAACTGCCCCAGGTGCGTACATTTGCACAGCAGGGGTGGCTGCACGTCGAGCCTGGGTTTCAGGTAAAGCTGACATGCAAGTTTGCTTGCAGTCTTAGCAAATTGCATATCCCTATGAGTGCGTGTACGTCTTCTGCCCACCTTGGGAAGATGCTGTAAGTCTATACGGATGGTTTGCCTAGCCTCACGTTCTCAGCCCCAACTCACAGTGCACGCATCACACTGGCGCATAGGTATGAGGCCAGGGGTTCTTTCATCCACCATCACCAGCTGACCAACAAACCGTCCCATTGTGCCTTTGCTGCTGAACATCTGTGACGTACATATGGCGGATGCACAGCCTTGACTCGGCATGGACACGTGTGGAGGGAATAGAAAGTGAAGAGTCTCTCGTCCGCATGTGGGGAGGCCTCGCTGGTTCGCTGTGCTGCACCGGCGGCTGCACATCCTGGACCTACACAGCAGATGTGCTCAACGCTGCACGCCTGCCTCGTCGTCCTCCCCCTCCCCCTTCCCCTCCTGCTCCGGCCTTCACCTTCCGCCCTCGCCCTCCTCCTCCCACCACCACCGTCTATAAACCCTATTACCCCTACCGGAATGCGGGGAGCACTGGCGGTAGTCTTAGCACACGGGAAAAGAAGATGCTGGTGATCTTTCTTGTACCTGGGGTACTAATCTTCATCTTCAGCCTGCTGGTTGTGTGGAGGTACGTATATTCAGGATGGCTCACTCCGTTGCTAGCTGTATGTAGAATCCATGGGCCAGGCTGCTTGCTTGTCCGGCACGCACGCATCATGACTGACTTGCATCTGCAAGCACCTAGGCAAGCACCTAGGCACGCAAGCACCTAGGCAAGCACCTAGGCACGCAAATAGTATTGCTGCTGCGTGCTTTGTGTCGCTGCTGTCGTGAGTGGCGTGTGTTTACAAGGAAGCCAGTGTGTAGCTGCATGATAGATTGAGTGGCTGGAGCATCTGTGTGCAGACCATGCTTGCCTGGTATGGTGTTTTAGATGTTTTATTATCAGTCCCTCCATATGCACGTGACCCCTATCCTCGACTTACAGCTTGATAACAGCAAGCAAACGACCAGCAGCCTATCACCTGCTGTTCCTGCTTGCAATTGCACAACTCAAGCACGCCACACAAGCGCGCTTGTTGACCCTAAGCAACCTCACCTCGGCTGTCTTCCACACGCAGTGCAGTGAACAAGCTGCGTCTCAAGGACTCCATCACCGCCCGCCATGCTCGCAACTCACCACATCCCTCCTCCGGTGGCAGCGGACAGTCCTCTATCAGCACCACCCCCGGCCCCACCACATGCAACGCCTTCAATGTCATGCACAGCACCACCAACAGCACTGGCAGCAGCCTGCCCCCCAGTATCATCCACACCACTACCCCCAACAAGTATCTGGAGCCGGCGGTTAGCACACGTGACGTGCTGTCCAACAGGGTGCAGGCAGGAAGCAACGCCACAACAACCACCTGTCCGATTGCGACGCCCAATGGTGCTGCAGCTGCTGGCATTGATGAGGGCAGTAATAGGGCAAATACAGCTCCGGCTGCTGCTGCTGCCTCTGACACCACCAGTGCCCCTACCAAGCCGCACGAGCTTACCGAGGATGGCGCCGACACCCCTGTCAACTGGCACTGGACAACGCTGGTGCTAAATATTTTCCTTTGGGCGGCGCTGCTGACACTGCTGGCAGGGGTGGCCACACCAACAGTCGATGGCGACAAGTGAGAGCGAGGTTTGGACTGGCTAGTATGGGCTGTACATGCTTGGGTCAGTATGGATGAGGACATGACGCTGATGACTCACGAGCTGGTATATGTGAGCTCATATCTGAGTGCACCCCGCCGTGCTGCACATGTACCAGGGCATGTGCACTGCAACAAACGTGGATTGGCATATAACCATGCATCACCTCTGTGCAATGCTTGTATATATGCTACTGGGTTTCCCGCAGGAAAGCCACACACTGCACGTAACTGCATTCCTACGCCCTACATACCTGCAGCACTTTGCACGGTTAGCATGTTCCTAGTTTGCCCTGCACGCACACGCATGATTCCTTAAGTTCAGCTAAGCTTGGTTAAATTTCCTCGCTGACCCGCCTGTGTGGTACCACAACTGCAGGTACAACTGCAGCAGCTCCTACCCCACGGCGAGCCGGTACACCTGCGACAATGGAACCAAGATCATCCTCATGACGATTGGCGGTGTTTTATTTGGAGTCGGCTACTTGGTGAAACTGGTGGTGAGTACATATTTGATGTGTGTGCCAGCCATGTTGCTTTTTTACTGTGTCTGCCGTCTGTGAGCACGGCATGACGTCTCTCTCCGCCTGCAATGCATGTGTTATAATATATATATTACATACGAACGGCCTTTGTTCACCACATCATTGCCCGTGTCATCTGTGCTGCATCATTATTGCGCATGCACGATTTTGGGCGCCGGCGTGCAGGCAGATAGCTTGGCTTCTATACTTGGTAGACCGGCTGTATGTGCGGCCCTGTCTGCCAGAAGAGTAGAATTAGTGCTGCATGTTAAGAGTCTTCACCTTTACACCTGCCTGGAGCAACATAAGATAAATACATATATATAACATAGCATATATATAATGACATAATAACATAACATCACACCTGCTGTCGTACCCCTCGTGGACTACGCAGGTGACGTGCTGTAGGTTGTTTGTGGGCGGCCGCCACAAGATCGCACGCTACATTGCTGGCGACGAGAAGCGCTCTCCTGGTGATGTTGTGAACGCCCTAATGGAGCTCAAAGGCCAAGAGCCCCGCATGACATGGAGGATTGAGTGCTACCACTACGAGATGCGCGCTGTGACCGTTTACCAGAGCGACGGCAATGGCAACCACTACCCAGTGACCACCACGGTGCGTGTGTGGATCGATGGCACACTGTGGATCGATGGCACAGGCCTCTGACAACACGTCGTCTTTGCTCCCAGTCAATGCATGCCGGCCTTGCTTACTTAATTGTCTGCCCCAAAACACACTGTCGATGAATAGCTATCTAGCTAGCATTTAGCATCTCACTGAGACGGTGAATGTTTTGTGTACCATACTTGCTTGGGCATACCGCCGCCAATCACAATGGCAATCCGGGTGCATGCAGGTCCGCGAGAAGGTGGTGTCCTTTGTGGGGATTGAGCAGCTGGACATAACCTCGTGGTGCGATGTTACGGGCGACTTCGCCGGTCTGGCGCACGTGTCCAGATTCACACGTGTCAAGGTGCTGGTCACGGCCATCCCTGAGGACGAGGATGCGGGTGTGTACAAAGGAAAAGGGGCGGGGGAGGGGAGGGGGCGGGGGGGGGCGAGCACAATTGGCGACCTCGCTTGCTTGCGCTGTGCATGCACCCCCACAATAAAGGAATGTAGAAAGTCGTTATATCGTACCACTGTAGCTTACGTCACATAATCAGCTGGCTGCTGCTGGGAAAGCTTGCTGACTCACATTGTTAAGTGCATGCATGGGAAGCAGCACGCACGTACGACATACATACAGATGCATGTCTTTCTTTTAACCACGTGCCAGCACGTCCATTGGGTTGTGGCTGGCCACTGGCGACGTACCGGTCCATGTTGCCTCCTGCGACGTGGTCGTGTGTGGCCCCTATGCTATTTGTCACGTATGCCTACCTGCCACGTGCCACCTGCAACGTATGCCAACCTGCCACATACATGCTCCATATGGATGCATCGCAGGTCGTGCCTGGCTGGCCGTCCGTGATCGCCTGGTCACCCAACATGGGAGCCGTGACGTCTCCTACACCGTGTCCAGCAGCGTGACTGTGGCGAACGAGAGCGAGCACACGTACCTGATCAGCGGGGGTAACTGCTTCGTCGAGGGGCTGGTGTCGATCCCTGCCTACGTGGTGTCGGTCCTGGTGTGCTGGGACTGGCTGTACCTCATCTGGCTGCAGGCCATGTCCTACGGGGTCACCATCCAGCTGAGGAAGAAGTACGTGGCAAGCGGCAGCGCCATGTGATGATATGGTCCATGGAAGGGGCTGGAAGGGGCTAGCAGCGACAATGGCGCCTACCGTGACGTCCTGCTCGGAACAAGGGGCAGGCAGGGTTTATTTGCTAGCTGGTTGGCAGGCATGCTGGGGCCCGCATAACCCCTGAGCGCCCCTGCCAGTGGATCCTGACGAATGTATGCTTGTCCCACCATGCCCTTTGGTGCTTTGGGAGCTGCGGTCCGCTTTATTACCAGGTGTGTGCTTGGCGTGCTGGCTGGGAACAACTGCTGGCATTCCTGTGGGGCGATCGATGTGGACCAGTGGTGGCATGTTGTGGCGGCAGAACTAAGGGCCGCCACTGCTGGAGGGCCGCTCCACTGGGCTAGATGGCCAGATGGGGTGGGCTGTGATGAGGGCTCCATGCATCCCCCGCACTGCCGGCTCAGGTGTCGGACGTTTCAGGATTAGGTTACAGTTTTAGTTACAGACCCCAAGCAAGGGGGGCATTTAGGGGCTCTGGATGGGTCGTCGGCAGGTTTGGGGCCGTGGGTTCAATGGCTTTGTTAGGTGCATTGTGCGGTGCAGGGTGCGAGTAGCTCGTTGTGGGAGTGCGTTTCCTTGCTTGCTACTGCTGCGTGCACTGTTGGCCTTGGGTGTTGCTTGGGTGGTCTCGGGCTTTCCCGGCAGGTAGGGCAGCTGCCTGCTGCGTTTGCTGGCATTTGATGCGCATGCACGTTTTGCGTTGGTTTGTCGTGGGTGATCTGCGCGCGCTCTGCTGGTTTTTGGGGTGCGCCTCTTTTGCAGGGATTGTCAGGCAGGACGGATCCAGGATCTATCCTTGGTAAATGGTGGTACGGCTTCTTGGCGTGTCTGGGTCTGTGAGTTTGGCATCGTGGTTCGTGATGACTAGCCATCAGCGGCCTCCTTCCTTTTGTCTGCTTTCCTCTTTCCAAAGCTCCCGTATCCGTCCCTTGGTCTCTCCCTGACCTGATCCGTTCCCTACCATCCAAGTGCAGGGATAAAACCAGCATAACTGTGGCTTATCTTAGCTTAACACCAAATTTTAGTGTTAGGACGGGAGGGCACGGGTGTTCCGGTGTTATTTTACTCTAAGGCACTGTCTGCGTCCCCTGCGTTAGTGTGAGGCACCCGTCCACTGCCTTAGAGTGGTATTATTGACACCTGGGTGCTTTAGCCATGTGTTTTGGTGTTAGGGGCGTGTGGATGTGTCCTTTGGTATGGTGTTACCCTCCGACTTTGGCACTGAGCGCCAGAGTTAAGGCAGGGGAGCCCCACGCTGCTGTGTTGTGCTGTACTATCTAGGGTGTGTTGGACTAATGAGGGCGGGGACTACCCTCCTGAGGTTGCAATCCGGACCTTTGTTTCCTGGCGGCATGCTTGGCAAGCTCCTACCTTGGACACAGGGCTGAACAGAATGTTACTGTAATTGTAACCCACTCAGCAGCACCTGGCAGCACCTATGTGGTGTTGCGGCTTCATACCATGGAAGCTCCTGTGTGTTGTTGCGGGCTGTACACGCATGACACAGTGGTGCAGGGGAGGCAGGTGCTGAATGCCAGGGGCCCGACCAGTGCGCAGGCCATGGCCACCCAGCGGCCCGCATGCGAGACATGGTTACAGCACTTGTAACCTGTCCTTCAACTCAGTGACATGCATTTTAACGTGCTGGTGCGTGCCGTACGCACCCCTCAGCATTGCCGCACCAATAGTGAAGCCCTTGATGGCCAAAACACTGCTGGATGGTGCTTCCAAAAGGGTCTGGCTGCCTCACACAGGTGCACGGCATTGCATCCCAATTCTAGTACGTATCATTTGCAATGAGGCGGCTTTACAGCGGGTCTCGTACTGTGGCGGTGCACGGGGACGGGAACTGCGGGAAAGCAGGGGTACCAGGGGAGACCCGTGTCCCAAACAATGCTTTTTAAACTTCGGCCCTCGCTCTTAGTACAGATCTCAGAATATAGGGCAAGTTATTCTTTTTTGCACTTGCTCTGCCTCTGCTACTTACGCGTTCAGGAGCTCTTGTGGTACAGTCAGCAGGGCGACTGCCCGGTCGCCCTCATCCGCCCATGCCTTGCCGACTTGTTTCTTCACCAACCGCGCAGCTCAACTATCCCTCTGTTTAAGTATATATCTATAGGTAGAAAGTATGACAACTGTACAGTGTGCAGGGCATGGCCACCGCGCATGACATGGTATTAGACATGGTTACCGCGCTTGTAACCCGTTCTTCAGGTCCGTTGCAACGTGCTTGTGCATGTTGTACGTACTGCAAAAACGACTAGGTGTAGATAGCAGCCCTGTGGCTTCAGGTGGGATACCGGTAACACGGCAAGCTACGCAGGGCAGTGCCACTGAGGCAACCCGTTCCCAAAGGAACAATACCGGGATTGCGGTTACATTACATGTAACCTTGAGCAAAGAGCTGAAAGTACCCATGACGCATGCTTGTTACGCAAGCATTGTGCGTATGTTGAGCACACTATATACTGTGATACCGTACTTAGGATGCGCTTTGTGACAACCGCAGAAAGCGAAGGTGCGTGCACCGCCCAGGTTGGTCCCCAAAGGCGACCCAGCCAGCCGCCTTTCCGCAACCAGGGGAGTCCCCTTCTGGCGCCCTGCCCCGCCACGGTTGCATGCAACAGGAGAAAGGCTATCTACAAGCGCCCGGTAGCCTGCCCAATAGCACAGGTGTCCGTGTGCGTGATCACGGTCGTCTTCCATGGGTTTGTGTGTTCTGCAGTACCCAAGCACAGACCTGGGGCGACACAGACTGCAGCAGCCAAGGGACCAACGCAAGCGAGCATGCAGGGCATGGCCACCTTACAGCCCGCACGTGAGGCATGGTCACACCAGCCACCTGTAATCTGTACTGCAAAGCCGTTACAAGCATTGTAACGTGTTTGTGCATGACGTACGCACCCCTCAGCGCTGCTGCACCGACAGGTTATTAGGAGGCCCTTGACCGCAACACTGGTGCTTCGAAAGGGTGCATGCACGTCTGGTGGTCATGGTGACAGCCGTAGCTGCAGCTACCGGTACATGGTATAGTAGATCCTGCTTTAGTCTCTGGTTCCTGCTCTCAAGTGGCTCCTCCACGTGGGGCACTGCTTGGTATGCAATGGCACCCGTCCTTGCGTGCGTGGGGCTCCCCCTCGCTGCCACAGTGCTCCATGCACTCTATCTGGCTGCTTCACACACCGTGGCACCCCGCATGTACACACGGCCGGTCAAAGAGCACACATGGCATGCGGGTGTGTGTTGTATGACGGTGGGGTCTAGTAGCGATGTGGCACCGTCCTCTTGGTCGGATACCAACCCAACACCAAGCTATACAGGGCGATGCCGCTGAGGCGACCTGTCCCTGAACGAAGGAAGCTGTGGCTTGAGGTTACAGCACATGTGACCTTGGGTATGGGGCTGTATGTAACCGTTACTGTGCTTGTAACCCGCTCAGCGGCGTTTGTGCGGCGTTGGGGGGTCATAAGCGCGCACACCTGCCACGGTGGAAGGCAGGCTCTGGGTGCCATGCCATGCGCCTTACCAGCACCCTGCTCTGCTGACAATCAAGGCCCATGTGCCTCAACTTGTTCCAAGAACCCTGACAGGCGACGTTCACAACACCGGCAATGCACAGGACAAGAAGGGATTGTGGGCCGCCCTGGGCCGCCCCCATCCCGTACGACGACATCGCAACAACGCAACAACTTTTCCCCGGCTCCTTCGTCTGGCCATTCATAAACCTTCGCCTTTTGCTACTTACATAAGCCTTCCGGAATCTTGCTGAATTGGTTCGTTACATCCGAGTTGCGGAATTGGCGACTCAGTCAACACTCTGCCATGACACAACGCTCTTCCATGACGCTGATCGGTCGTTGTGGCACAACAGGTATACAGGCTCTACTGACAGGAGATAATTGTCCGTTACGTCGCGCCTGTTGAGCGTCCTTCGGCAGGATGACATCAGACTGCGGTCAACCCTTCCTTGCTTTCAGGGTACCTCCCGCTTCCTCCTTATCAACAAATCAAAGGAACTGTCAGAAAGGTTATTTGGACGCAGGATGAGGCTGGTAAGCTCATGGCCGTCGGTCAGCAGTAGCACCATCTCAATTGCGACCACGACTCTGATGGATACAAGCTCCTTGCTGCAGATTCTTCCTAACTCACGGAGTAGTGACGATGAGCTGGAGTGCTCCTTTCCTTGGGTGCGTGCGACGCTTATCGACGACACGAAGTCAACGCGCAACGTACGCCCGCACAACGAGCGACCCAGGCAAGTCAGCTCACGCCTAAGCAATGCTACGTGTGCGAGCTTCATGCACATGCTCTAGCCGGCCTGACCCAGGAACGTGCGAGACGGCGGTGTGTTTGGTCAAGTTTGAATTACAGGCGTCATGGGTGCGTCCGGCACATGTCACGACAGCAGCCAAAATGGCCTACACCTTCTGAGGCTGCACCGGTCTGTCGAAGGGGCATGCGATACGTGTCACCAACATTCCTTGTGATGCCCTAACCTTTGACGATGAGGCAGCTCTGTGTCATAGACCTGGGCCGTTCTGTACTTCCACTAACGCTGTCCTACACCCCTACCCCATGCAGGTTGGCTGGCACGCAACATTCTGTGCTCAACAAGTGAAAGGTGGTGAACGCCGAGGTCTCCACTCAAGACGCAGAGTGTTAGGGATAGTTTGGTTTCGTTTCTTCTGGTGCTGTGTCTTGCAAGCAACCAGGCATGCAGCAGGATGTTCATGTAGGAATTTGATTCCCTCCTGCTGATTGGCTGCTGGTTGTGCATAGGGAAGGATTCTGTTGCGGGCACTGCAAGTGCCCATAATACGGGTAGCTGGGCTGGGTATGTCTGGTATGTGGTGTGCATGCACTCTTGGCATGTGCATAGCAAGGTTTATATGCAAGGCGCTTATGGCGTCAGTATTGCTAAGCAGGTGGAGTTCCCTCTGCAATAAAGTGTGGTGCGGCAGGAAGGGCCTTTGTACCAGGACAAGATTTTGGCATTTTGGGCATTTTGTGTTACATTCCAGGTGGTGTGGCCACACGATCCTTACTGGTCCCGACCACAAGATGAGGGAAGGGCCCTGTGCTGTGGACTTTCTATGGAAGCATCATGACCCTTAAACAGCATCTTGCTCTTCCTGTGTAAAGTACCGTACGGGTATATGACTTGTTACTGCTTGCCTGTCAATCCCATGCAGCAAGACCCCCGGCTACATAGTGTAGGGACAACACATGATATAGGGCAAGGCAGCCATGGCCATGCTGGCTCCTAACGCCGTAAGCCTAAGCCAGGGGAGGCCTGCACTGCCCCCTAACTCCTAACACCATACGCCTAAGCCAGGGGAGGCCTGCACTGCCCCCTAACTCCTAACACCGTGAAGCTAAGCCAGGGGATGCCTGCACTGCCCCTTAACTCCTAACACAGTAAACCTAAGCCAGGGGAGGCCTGCACTGCCCCTTAACTCCTAACCCTAAGATAAGGCAGGGCTCTGGTCCCTCCTCATGCCTAAGGTTGTGAGATAAGCTTGGACCACTCCAGTGTTACAGTCCTGGCGTAAATAACTCCTAACACCGCCTAAGGCACTCAAACACCGGTGTTTGTCTCAATTTAAGTCGCGTTTGGGGGACTGGACTGTTCCTTTCCCCAGTGGGCATTAGGGTGTTAAACTGGTTTTATCCCTGCACTTGGATGGTAGGGGTTGGTCCCACTCTGTGCGTGGTGTGGGTGGTGGCGGTGCTGGTGCTTGCTGTATGTGCCCTGTCTACGAATGCAATTGCGGGGTCACAGTCGCATACTATAAAACAATTACTAGGCAAAATTAAGCGACAGGAATCATGTTCGTTGAGTAGTGACTTGTGACAGGCATCGAGGCAGGCTGCGTGGGGCTGGGTGCGTGCTGCAAGAGCATTTCGATCGAAGACTAAACTGCACCTGAAGTGCCCTGTGTGTAGGATGTGTCCCCGCGCCGGTGATGATGGCATCTTGCTTGATTTTGTGTAGGAAAGCACTAAAATCAACGCTAGCTGGCGCCCCCTTGCCTGGTAAGTCACGCATCAGAGGGCATGCGCCAGAGGTGTGCGAGTAGGTGTGGGGCCTCGGCGGACCAGAAGACTGGGGCGGGCAACCCATCCACTTAGTTCTATCTGGAACTGCCCAGTGGCGTGAGCAGTACGTAGTGGGGAGCGTGCAGGATGGGTGGCTAGCGCAGAAGGGCAGACGGAGGGACCATAGCACGTGTGTCTAGTGCGCCTTCACATTTGGGGGTAGTTGTACAGCAGTAGTCTGTGTGCATGGGAGGTGGTGGCCCTGCCTGGCGGCCGCCCTCAAGCTTGCTTGAGGCCATGGACCGAGATCAGACAGCCATTATATTCACGCATGCGAGATACATAGATCGTAGAGTTGAGGGGCAGTGCAGCTGTTCCCCAGTAGCAGCCCGTGGTGTCGCAAGGGCGGTTGCATGCATGTGCGCGCAGCTGTGGGCGTTTGCAACGAAGTAAGCTTCAGTGTGCCACGCACAGGTTCGGAGGCGGTCGGCACAACCCACCCCTGACTGATGGTGGCTGGACGGCCGCCTCCTTTTACTTGTTGCACCTGGCCGGAGGCCTAACACTAATTGTTGCAAGGGCGGATACTGACCAGGATGCACTGCGCTTACTGTACCTACGCTCGTGCCTCCCTTACAGTGATTGCATGCCATGTGTTGAGGGGCGCTTCTTGTACGGGGGGCGGGGGCAGCTAGGGCAAGGGCAAGTGGCTGGGGCCCATCTTCATGGGAGGCCCTTGTGGAGGAGGAGCGTCCGGGGGCCAGATACTGGCTGATTTCCCTGTATGTACAGCTGCCTTGTATATATCCGGTTGCTCATGGGCAGATTGGTTGGAAGCCGCGACAGGGGTGTGCGTGCGTGCTTATGTTCCGTGCGTGGATGCGCCTTGTCGAGCAAGAAGCTGTGGGGCCCGGACCAAGCTGCGGTACCGTGAACTTTATGCCCGCTCGTCGTGGTCTGTAATTTTATGGCAGTTCTGTCTCCTCCAGTAACCATACAGCAAGAGGGGTGCGTGGGAAACCCCGTGTCCCTAATGGCCGGGACCAGCTCTGTGTCTTGGGCCATCCAACTCTATAAAAAACCTACAATCAGCTACCGCTGCGAGCTCGGAAGCATGCAATGACAAGAATGATTTTAGTAGCATGGCACAGCAGTGACAAGAATGCTTCACGTAGCTAGCTAGGTGGACTGTCTTCCACACCTGTCCACTTATACCCGAGCGTACGTACGTACCTGCCTCTAACATTCATTGCAGGAGGCAGTACGTGTATTGGGACGTGTATTGGGACGTGTATTGGAACGTGTATTGGGACGTGTATTGGGCCTTATGTGACTCTTGCTTCCTCTTGCTTTGCGCCGGTCGGTAGGCAGGCGTAGGACATACATACATGCATGTTGGTATCCTGGTGGGGCACCTGGGCGCGGGGCTCCCCTGGGCGGTGGTTTGCGGGCCGTACCGTACGGCCTCCCGGCCGTGCCACACCGACAGCGCCAACCACCTGGCAGGCGGGTCACATATGTATACATGTCTGTACAAGGTTCAAGGTTACCGCACAGCTGGATGCATCTGTGGGGAGGCTGGAAGCCCATTCAGGCCTGAATGGGCTTCCAGGGTGGGGCACCTCTCTGGGGCGGCGGGGCTCCCCTGGGCAGTGGTTTATTTATTTGTTGGCCGTACCGTAAGGCCTCCCGGCCGCTACGAACTCCATAGGGTATACACTCAGTGCGCCAGCGGGCTGGCATCTCACCTGTGTCCTTCAGCGCAGTAGGCCCAGCCATGTAGTGACCCGCTGGGGCACACCACCGTGTCCACACTATGGTGCAAGGCGTAAACACACCAGGTCGTGTTCACACATTGGTGTCCCCAGCAGCAACACGAGCGAGCTTCGTGTTTACCCTTTGGTGTTTCATGCAGCAACACGAGGCCGTGTGAAACACGGGCCGTGTAGCGCCGTGTTAGCACTGCACCGTGCGTGTTCTACACGGTGTACCGCCGTGTACACGTGTTGATACACGAGGGGGTCCGTGTGCACCCGTACACGGAGCTCCAGAAATGCAGACGGCGGGCGAGGCATGTATATGTGCTACCTGTAAGTGTTCGCGGCATGTAGCAGTCGGGATACCAATATATAGCAGGGGACCAGGGGAGCCCTGGCAGGGGACAAAGGCACGGCGGAGCCCCACTGCACGCAGGAACCTAATAAGGAATGTTCCATTGAGATGTGCAGCAGTGCAGCACTGCAGCTCAGTTCGTAGTCATGTACAGCGCATACAGATTTTGACTCCAAGGCGTGCTTGCCAAGGGGACCAGAGGAGCCCTTGTGAGGAAGCTCTCAATTTAGTTTCGCACGAACGTGGGGCGGCCAAGTGCGTGCCCGCCTTCCGTCGATCGGCCCAGCGCCCGCCTTCGGCATTCACGCTTGCGCGGTTAGTTGTGGTCCGTGATTGCCATTCCATTCCTGGACGGCTGAATCCACCAAAGCATACGAGGCTGGTGACTGCTGGTGAGGGCACAGCTTACGTGGGCTGTGGCGAGCTTATAAGAAGTTGACATGCAACAAACAGGGTCAGGGCGTCAGGGGAGCTCCCTTGGCGTTGCCCAGCAGTGTTGCCCCACAGTGTTGCCCCCACTGGTGTAATGGACACCTGCGACAGTTATGTTCCGTAGGGTTGCGACGTGCGTGTGACCAAGCAATGGCTGGGGTACAGACAGCTACAGATACCACACCAGGTGTAAATCAACAACTCCGCTGCGATCACCTGTCATGGATCCATATTGTTTTACTTCGTGGGAAGGTTACAGCAGGGGCTCGGAATTCGGCGCTTGGCAAGCACATGTGGGCGGATATGAACGCTCCACGGACCACCGCGACCTACTCTATCTACCCAAGACTCGAAAGAACTCGCTGCACTGCCTGCTACCAGTAACGAAACTCACGAACAGGGGACTTGGGACTGGAGTCTGGAGACCGAGTACCAGCTGATGCCCGACGGTTCATGATCCACTGATCCATCCATGGATAGCCTAGGTAATGCTCCGCGTCACAATCTGAATGCATGGCATTTCGCGTGTGTCGTACATGGACTCTGTAGGGCAGGGATTCATGGAGGGGCCACGGGGCGGTGGCGCAGGCCGCAGGGTGGCAACGGTTGCGCATTATGGTCGTTCGCTGGACGTTAAGCAAGAGCCTACTGGGGTGCCCTGGACGTTTACGAGAGCTAAAGGAATCATGCGCAGCTACACAACTCGTTAAGGGTGATGCACCGCCTAGTGTTGCTTCAGGCCTACGGCCGCTCCCTGATCCCTCTTGCATGCATACCGTACATGACTTGCAGCACCGGTGCCCTACGTCTCAGGGCGGTAGCACGGCAGCACAGAGGGGACGCGCCTGGACGAGCTGTGCTGTGGTTGGGGGCCTTCTGGGCCCCTGCTTCAGGGTTCCGTTCTTCCGGAAGCTGACAAGCAAGTCCACAGGCCGTAGACCAGCGTGTACACAACCTAGTAAGGTGCATGGTCCGGGGCGCTGCGCACTACGTGTGTACAAATGCAGTTGCGGGGTCACAGTAGCATTTTACAAAACAAGTGCGCGCTACGTGTGTGGCAAGAAGCATGGGCCGTGGCACACCTGTGACACACAACCCGGCAACGACGCACGTTGCTGAGGACCACCAAATCGTGTCAATGATCATCAACGACCTTGCTGAGAAGGGCACGGCCCGATTAGGTGTCCGCTTTGGTGCGTGTCCGCTTAGCTGTACCTTTTTCGTGGGAAGGTTACAGGGGCTCAGAATTCGGTACCCGCGCGGATGCACACAGCTCAACGAGCAAATGACGCACATATCAGATCGGCTTGGATGCGAAGGCATGCAGCCGTGCACGTGGCCGAGTGCCGTGACTGTACCACTGTTCGTCGTCTTAGGGAAGAACTCCCCTGGCGACATGCAGCCATACATGTGCAGGATAGTCTCAGCTGGCATGATCCTGTGCATGATCCTGTGCAGGGGATCGGAGATCTCCCCCGATCCCCTGCGTACGGCATGTTGCAGTCGGTAGGGTTGGCTAAAAACCGAGAACGGAAAAGCGTCTCGGACTGTTCTACCCCTAGAATCTCGGTTTCTCTCCTTTCTCGTACGAGGTTTCCTAGAAGGCTTTCAGCTATCTTTCAATCCGCTGGCCTGATTACCTTCATACTTTAAATATAGATTATCCATGCTCAATCCAGGCGATATGTATTGACATTGAGCCAATGCGAGCACTGGGCACATATCTGGGGAGGAGCCATGCCCACCCTGCGCCTAGACGCCCACAACAGCACGCTCCATCCACAGCGTGTATTGCTACTGCACTGCCTTCGGCATTGTACCTGGCCAGCTAGTCCCAGCGCCCGCGGGAGGGTCCAGGAACCTCGTCAATCCGTCGGCAACAGCATAATTGACCAACACGGACATCACTTCCGGTTGTCATCTTCGCGCCAAAGTAGCTACGTATCATGTGCCAAATGCGGATGTCGTCTCCGAATGCCAGTAAACGTTTTGTCACCCTCGGCACAAGTCAGCAAAGTCACATCGCAGGCACGCGTTTGTCGTGAACATACGTCACCGTGGGAAACCGGTCAGTGCATAATTATGCGAGCTGCCTATATGCATTAAGCATTGGAAAGCACAGGCCTCAACGCTACAGGCCAAGCCTCGATGCCCCTAGCACCGAGCTTCTGGTTACCCCACTTATATATGCTCTCAGTAATGCCGCCAGACAGCTTATCGGCCATGGTGAACAAAGTATTGACAACGGCGTGTCCGGGGCGGGGCGGGGGCGGGGCGGGGCGTGTCCGATCTGCCGCACGATTTGCCGTACGCCCTAGAAAACGCCCTAGAACGACTTTTGGGTCTTCTAGGTCTAGGGCTAGAATCTAGCCTAGAAAAGTTCTACCTAGAATTCTCGTTCTCGGGCCCGTGCCAACCCTAGCAGTCGGGATAGCAGCAGCGCGGAAGTGTAGCAAGGTACCAGGGGAGCCCGTGCAAGGGGACCAAGGCAAGTGGTCCCAGGCACTGGGGGCTCCCCTGTGCCTGGGACTGCCCGCTCGCACCAACACGGCCGCACAGGACCCAGGACAGCACTGCATCCCGCAGTAACAGACCGAACGTGGAGCCACGCGCGTACAGAGGCTGGCATGATCTGGCTTGGCGGGGAAGGGAGGGGACGGTCTGTAGGGAGGGACCACTGCGGACCAGAAGGGTGCGACCTGGTGCGACGCAACTGTCGCCTTGTGCGAGCAGGGGAGGTCCCAGGGGAGCTCCCCAGAACCGGCTCCCCTATCTGGGACTGCCTGCTGGCACCCGCACGGCCGCACAGGACTTGGACAGCACTGCGTCCTGCAGCAACAACAACAAGCGTGGATCTGGAATGGCGGGGAAGGGAGGGGATGGCCTAAAGCAAGGTAACGTACAGGCGCGGATCAGAAGGGTGCCACGCGCCCAGGACACTCACCCTGGTGAGCAGGGGAGGTCCCAGGGGAGCTCCCCAGAGGCACCCGCACGGCCGCAACTTCACCCGAGGCGGGCTCAGCAAGAGGGGTCGTGTTCGAGCAGTTCCTACCTGTATAGAGGTTTCTTTGGGGGGAGCAGCATGCGCTTGTGAGAGGCATGGGCCTTCGCTGGATTAGCTTCCGCACTCGTTCGCATGCTCGCGGCGTCCCCGCTTGCAACGACTCGGCCACATAACTCAATTATGAAACCAGAAAGGATTGCCTCTTGCTTGCACATCGCTGCCCATTATAGGCCCAACAACAAGGTCAACTTTGGAACCTCCCAACTGCTGCCGCGCATCGCTTTCTTCAAGGCTGCGTAGCTAAAACGCCTACCGTATAATTGTCCTAGATGTGATGCAAGTCCGCGGTACTTGATTCGCGAGGGACGCGCGGACCGCGGAGGGCGAGCGGGTATCCGCAATAGCAGCTTAAAAGGAAGCGCTACATAAAATGTATCAACAACAAGGCAATGGAGTGGGGCTGCCGGGCCAAGCTCCACCAAGCCCAGGGACTGGGCCGGCACCTGCCCATGTCGCCCCAACGCTCCAAGCTTCCTTCCGCGGAGCAACAAAGTGCGTGGGACCTTGCAGGCAATTGATTCAGCATACTAGGATGGCAGATGGCGCAAAGCATGGTGCGCGCTGTAATACATGCGTGCGTGGGTATGCCGCGGGCTCCAGCCCCAAGGGCACGGGAGACGGGACCTTGGGCGAGGGGTCTCAGCCCGTGCGGGCTGCGTCTTCCACGTGCTATTCAACACTTTGGCATGCAACAACAAACATGCACCACTCTTAGCTAGGTGTCAGCTGCAGCACGGGAGGGCCTGTTGTTGTGCCATCCCGAAGGGCGGAGCAGCGGTGGCGGACGGTAGGGTGGTGTTGGCCGTAGCCATAAGTAAGGATAGGCGTTTTTGGGACACAAAATAGTCTGCCATGTTGCATTGGGCATGTTGGGTGGCGCGTTGTGTGCGTGGGCTGTATTGGCGTGATGTGCGGCCTCCGGGATGAGCTTTGGGGGACGTGGGCTAACACGACGGGGAGTGCCCGCGACACTTTGCCCAACCAACTGCTGAGCTGAGGACAAAGCTGGGAAGACCTGAGCTTGATGTTGCTGTTGTTGATGTTGCTTTTCATCGAATGTAAGCTTGGGGTTCGCTGGTGGGGTGGGGGGCTGCCTTCAGTGGCCATGGCGGTGGGTGGCGGTGGTTGCAGGGCCGGGCTCGGGGTTGCAGGTGGAGGCAGGGGTGTGGTGTTCCGGGCAGAGCCCACCGCTCTGTCACCGTCACGTTACGTGACTGTAGAACGTTACCGCACCTTTACCATTAACGCTGCTGCGCTTGGGTGTATTCCTGGTCTTTGCTAGCACTCTGGTTCGCCCCTGAAGGCGCCCCAGGTTGGCCTCTGTTGCACATCCCTGAAAGCAGGCTCCTCTTCCCTTTGTGCCCTTACCGATCCCCTTTCCACCCTTTGACATGGCCCCACAGGCTTCCCAAGCTCGCTCCCTTGCCGTGACCTGTCCTGGTGTGCTCTGCTTTGCCCCTGCAGGCGCCCCAAGCCCTGGTGGCGACGCAAAACCCAATGATTGTGGGGCTCTGCTTGTCCTTGGGGTGCAGACCGCCCTTGCCCTTGTCCTGTGGGCAACCTGCGCCTACCCCTCCCTTCGCGTTCCCCTCCCCTTGGCCTCCGCTCCCAGGCGCCCCAAGCTCGCTCCATTGCTGTGACTTACCCTGGTGTGGGCCTTGCCTATTCCTAGGTGCACGCTCCCCTTATCCCGTAGGCAACCTGCGCTTACCCTTCCCTGCCTCGTCCACTGCAGGCGGCCCAAGCTGGGCTCCCTTGCCGTGACGTGCCCCATGGTGGTGGGGGCCATGGGAGTCCTTGCACACACCTGAAAGCAGCATTCAGTCTTCCCTTTGTACCTTTACCCACCCCGCTTCCACCCTTTGCCCTTCCACCCAGGCGGCCCAAGCTGGGCTCCCTTGCCGTGACGTGCCCCATGGTGGTGGGGGCCATGGGGGGATACGTGCCACTGCCCGTCACACGCATGGCCTTCAGCGCACAGGTGGGTGAGGGGATTGTGTGCCGTAACGGTGGATGTGTATTAGCGATTGGTGTGTATTAGCGGCAGGGGGCGCAAACGATCTGCCCGTCACGCGCATGGCACTCAACGCGCAGGTGGGTAGGGGGATTGTGCGCACAAGCGATGGGTGTGTATTAGCGATGGGTGTGTATTAGCGGCAGGGGGCGCAAACGATCTGCCCGTCACGCGCATGGCACTCAACGCGCAGGTGGGTAGGGGGATTGTGCGCACTAATGATAATAATGAGGGGGGGCGTTATCGGTGGGTGTGTATTAGCGGTGGGTGTGGATTAGCGGCAGGGGGCGCAAACGGTCTGCCCGTCACGCGCATGGCACTCAACACCCGGGTGGATGAGGGCCGCGAGCTGTGGGTATGTATTAGCTGTCGAAGACACAAACGGTCTGGCCCTGACGACACGCATGGCCCCTAACGCGCAGGCGCACATTTCCGTTGGCTTCGTCAACCTCACCATGGACGTTTACTACCCGCAGGTGGGTGTGAGGCATGTGTGTTAGCTCATCATCATCAGGCCATCGTGCACTGGGAGTGTGCGTGTGAGGCGCTGCTGCGTCTGGCTCGCATGCCACCTCAACCCTCCTCGGACAACCAACCCTAACCAACCCTAACCAACCCTAACCAACCCTAACCAACCCTAACCAACCCCTTCTCTCGTGCAAACTCGCAGACGTTGCAGGCCGCCCCCCTGCAGCTGTACCTGCCCAAAACCACGGCCACCGTCTGTGTCCTGGACCTCTGTGCGGCTCTGCTCCCTGAACCTGCCCTCACACGCCCCACACCCTCCCCGTCCTCGCCTTTGGCCCCTTCTGTCAAACATGCAGACGTGGCAGGCCGCCCCGCTGCAGCTTCGCGCTTCGCACTTCGCCAATCGTTCTTGACACCCCCACCCCCACCACCATACCCCCGCGTTGCGGTTACCTCCTCCCCTCCCCCCTCCCCACACACCCAACAGACGTGGCAGGCCGCTCCCCTGCAGCTGTACCTGCCCAAGACCACCAGCACAGTCATCTCGGAGGTGGTGGTGGAGAACCTGGTGCGGGACCAGGTGCGACAGGGGGGCTAATACACACACCTGGTGCGGGACCAGGTGGGACCGGGGGGCTAATACACACACCTGGTGCGGGACCAGGTGAGACAGGGGGGCTAATACACACACGGCCCACTCGTTGCATCAGCAACCTTTTGCGCACAGGTGTACCATCCTCGTCTGATGCCATTGTCGTGGCCTCCACCACCATGAGAATCTGATGCCTGCCGCCGTCACCCCACCACGGATCAACCCAGCTTGCATGGTCAGGTCTGCCGCGCACCAGACACAACCCTATGAAGCAAACAAGGCTTGAAATGATGTTTGGATGTGTCTTTCCCAACCCCTCTCGTGCCGCAGATGTTTGTGACGGCCATTGTTCCCGCCGAGGACGCGCAAAAAGGGGGCTACCGGCCAAGCGTGGCATATGGTGGGTGGTCCGGTGGGAGGATGTACGGTGGGTTGTACGGGCGTACGGTGGGTTGCGTGTAGCAGCCGTTACGGTTGGTGAGTGGCGCCACAGGAGGTGAGCTACCGGCCCAGCGTGGCGTACGGTGGGTGGGGTGTGGGTTGATGCCGTTGGACAGGGGGAGGCATGTGTATTAAGTAGGCGACCATCGACATCTCCCTGGCGTGGCGTACGGTGAGTTGCGTGTAGCAGCCGTTACGATTGGAGAGTGGCGCCATAGGAGGTGGGCTACCGGCCCAGCGTGGCGTACGGTGGGTGGGGTGTGGGTTGATGCCGTTGGACAGGGGGAGGCATGTGTATTAAGTAGGCGACCATCGACATCTCCCTGGCGTGGCGTACGGTGAGTTGCGTGTAGCAGCCGTTACGATTGGAGAGTGGCGCCATGGAGGTGGGCTACCGGCCCAGCGTGGCGTACGGTGGGTGGGGTGTGGGTTGATGCCGTTGGACAGGGGGAGGCATGTGTATTAAGTAGGCGACCATCGACATCTCCCTGGCGTGGCGTACGGTGAGTTGCGTGTAGCAGCCGTTACGATTGGAGAGTGGCGCCATAGGAGGTGGGCTACCGGCCCAGCGTGGCGTACGGTGGGTGGGGTGTGGGTTGATGCCGTTGGACAGGGGGAGGCATGTGTATTAAGTAGGCGACCATCGACATCTCCCTGGCGTGGCGTACGGTGAGTTGCGTGTAGCAGCCGTTACGATTGGAGAGTGGCGCCATAGGAGGTGGGCTACCGGCCCAGCGTGGCGTACGGTGGGTGGGGTGTGGGTTGATGCCGTTGGACAGGGGGAGGCATGTGTATTAAGTAGGCGACCATCGACATCTCCCTGGCGTGGCGTACGGTGAGTTGCGTGTAGCAGCCGTTACGATTGGAGAGTGGCGCCATAGGAGGTGGGCTACCGGCCCAGCGTGGCGTACGGTGGGTGGGGTGTGGGTTGAGGCCGTTGTGTTAAGTAGGGACTGCCACCATTCCCACTGGGGGCGCACGGAGGTGGTCCAACCAGCCCAGCGTGGCGTACGGTGTGTGGGGTATGGGTTACGGTCGTTGGACCGGGGGAAGCATGTGTATTAAGCAGGCGACTACCACGGCGTGGCGTGGCGGTGGGTAGTACGGGCGTACGGTGGGTTGTGCGGGCGTACGGCGGGTCGCATGTAGCAGCCGTTGCCGTTGGGGCGTGGAGCCACAGGAGGGGGCATACCGGCCCAGCGTGGCGTACGGTGGGTGGGGGGATACGCGTGGGGGTTAGGCGGTAGGACGCCAGACGAAGTCCTCCAAATCGACATGGTCGATGATGACAGGGGAGCATGTCACAGTAGGTACGGGCTGCTGCTGTGCAATGCCGTAGCATGATGTCCGGGGGGTGGGATGGGCGGTTGCATGAATCCTACGTAGGTAACAGCCGACACAGTCTGCTCTCCGGGAGGCCATGCCATACACAGTGCACCCCTACCCAGAGACCTGAGCATGTGCTGCTCTGCACACTATTCGCTGACGCTCGCGTCCCTCTTTTGTATCGCGTTTCCACAATTGACAGACCCGTCGGGCCAGCCGCTTGCCGACCCAACCGCCTCCAACGACCCGGAGCTGTTCGTACTGCCCATGCCGGGCCGAGCGACGCCCGGCGACCAGTACCGCATACGGCTGTCGTACTTTGCTCCGCTGGACTTCGAGGAGGGCTCCTACCTGCTGCGCCTACCAACAGAGCTGCCCATGGGCATGGTGCCGCAGGTGGGGACAACCGTTCTTCTCACCGGCCGAAAAGTGTGGTACACGTTAACCGGTGTACGATATATACGTACCAGTCTAGTACCATAGCCGTGGCGTTGTAGAGCGATATATACGATACATAGGTATGTACGATATATACGTACACAGCGCTCTTGCATGGCGTGCTTAGTGCCCATGGAGCTGCCACTCGGTCACTGTGAGGGAGCAAACGCAGGAGCCCTGTTTAACTGCATCATGAGCGCGGAGTGCCGCCCACAACCCTTCCCTGGTCCCCATCCCACCCCAGGGCTACCTCCCCCTGTCCTCCCGTGAACCCCTCCCCCCAGGGCTACCACCACTCTCAGATCCTGGACACACTGGCCCCTTCTGTATACCGTATGCCTCGCATCGCGTTGACGCCCTGCCGCTGGCCTCCCCCTGCCCTCCTGTGAACCCCTCCCCCCAGGGCTACCACCACTCTCAGATCCTGGACGTCACCGTCACCCTCAACACAGGTGGGTACCTGGGGGGAACGGGTTTGGGCACGTGTATTACCCATGCAGCACCAACCCCGGGGGCTCGGATAGGGGAGTGCCGGCGGGGTGCGGGGCGCGGTGCTGGGCCGGGGAGTGGGCCAGGTTAGGCGGACGGACGCGCAAAAGCTGGAAAGCTGCTGCCGGCCTGCGGGCTGAGGCTCTGTATTATATAGTATTGCGAACATTTTCTTTGATTGCAGAAGGGTCTGGGGCCGACCGAACTGCCGTGGCATTGCGCTCTCTGAACCCGCGCTCGTAATTATGCCGTACTGCTGCCGTACTGCTTGCTTCTCCCCGGCCCCCCAGGCTCCCCCACCCCCGTGCAGTACGCTGTGCGGTCCGGCCACTCTGTTGCACCAGGGGGTGAGGGCCCCGGAACAGCGACCCTGAGCGTCAAGAAGGAGATGCAGGTGGGGCCGGGGCAGGGCTATGGGGGTCCCGTGGGCTAGGGACAGCTTGTGCTAGCTGTCCGTGTGCGGTCCGGCTACCCTGTGGCCCCAGGGGCCGAGGGCCTGGGTACAGCCAGTCTGAGCGTCAAGAAGGAGATGCAGGTGGGGGCATGGTGGGGGCGTGGGGATGCGTGGGCTAGGGACAGCGTGTATTAGCTGTCCGTGTGCGGAAGGGTGTTCTTATATTGCCCTTGTTGCTCCCCTTGTCCCCCAGATGCCCAAAACCGACGTGGAGGTGGGGTACCGCTGTTTGGTGCTCTGAAAATAAAATATTTGAATCATCAAAGTAATGATGAAGAATGGTGTTTTTTGCTCCCTTTGTCCTCCAGGTGCCCAATACCGACGTGGAGGTGGGGTACCGCGTGTGGGGCAACGACATGTTCATCGCGCTCAACGTGTCGCCGCCCAGCCAGGTGCGTGGATGGAGGGCATGTGTATTGGCACACGTGTGTATTAGCACCTGTGTGCTAGGGGTGGCGGTACCGCGTGGGGGGCAACGACATGTTCATCGCGCTCAACGTGTCGCCGCCCGGCCACGTGCGTGGATTGGGCATGTGTATTAGCGTGTGTGTGTATTAGCATAGCGTGCTAGGGTTGACGGTGCGGCGTGTGGGGCAACGACATGTTATCGCGCTCAACGCACGTGTAGCCGCCCGGGGGGAGGGGAGCTGTGTATTAGCACACGTGTGTATTAGCACCTGTGTGCTAGGGGTGACGGCGCGGTGTGTAGGGCAGGACATGTGTCGCCATCCGGCAAGTGCTGTCGAGGCAACATGCATGAAAACGCGTGTGTGTTTCAGCGCCATAAATATGGCGTACCCCTTACGGCTCCCTTTCCGCGCCCCTCCCTTTCCACCCTTCCTGCAGCCCTCCCCTGCCACGCCCGACCCCCGAGGCGCCTTCGTGCTGACGGTGGCGCCCCCCGCACCCGAGTTCACGCAGCCCTTCCCGCGGTCCATCATTTTCATTCTGGACAGATCGGGGAGCATGGCCGGGGAGCCCATGCACTTCGCAAAGTGAGTTAAGCTGTGTGCTGCCATGCCTCGATCAGTATATGCACGCAGCTAAGCAGTGAAACAGTCAGATCTCGTGCGCGCTATTTAAAGAGTAGTTCGGGCGCATGGGGATCGGGTCGATCGGTTATGTGTATTTCAAAGGTGCCATTATGCGCTCAACATGCACACCTGAGGCCAAAGGGTTGAGGCCAAGGGGTTTTATTTTGGAACGGGTGGGAGGCAACTGTTGTTGCTTGGCCCGCTCGGGCAGCGTATACATCATGTTTGTACCATGCTGGATATACATCAGTTTTACTGGATATACATCATATTGTACCGTACTGGACCGATCGGGGAGCATGGCAGGAGAGACCATGCACTTTGAAAGGTGAGGGGGGCAATGCATGTGGGTTCACTCCACTTGAATGGCTGTGGACGTTGCAGCGCATAGATTGTCATAGGGTCAACTTCAGCGGGGCATAACCAGGGCCTATCATCAGAATCTTTGTGGAGTGTCTCTTCTTGACCGGCCGGGATCCACGGGCGGAGCGCCTATGCACTGAAAAGGCGGCTCCCTCAACCTCCTCCATCTCCCCAGGTCCGCGCTACTGTTTAGAAAAAAACAAGTCAAAAGAAATCTTATATTTATATGTTTATATACGAGTCCTGAAGCAGTGTGACGGCACCCTCCTTCCCCGCAGGTCCGCGCTGCTGTTCGGTCTGCGCTCTCTTACCCCCCTGGACACCTTTACGGTGGTTGCCTTCGACCACGAGCAGCTGTGGTTCACGCCCGGGGGGCAGCTGCTGCCCGCCAGCCAGGACAACGTGGCGGCGTGCGAGGTGTGTATTAACAGTTGCGCGTGTTCAGGGCAGCTGTGGTTCACGCCCGGGGGGCAGCTGCTGCCCGCCAGGCCGCCAGCCAGCACGTGGCGGCGTGCGATGTGTGTGTTAGCGGCTGGTGTGTTTTAAGGGGGGGTGTGTTTTAGCGTTGGCGGGAGGGGGGCAGGACAACATCAGCCAGGACCGGGGTGTGTACGAGGTGTGTATCAACATGAGCGGGAGGGGGTCAGCAGCTGCCAGGGTAACTTGGCGGCGCCGCTAGGTCGGCGCCGGCCCCTGAGCCCTGACCCCGCCCGCCAACTCGCGCACAGGCGTTGCAGCCGTTCCTCAATCAGCTACTGTATGTGGTGTAATAATGTTGCTTTTGCCCGGCGCAGGCCTGTGTTCGCGGCTCCATCAAGGCACGTGGCACAATGAGAAAAATAAATTGGGCAAAGTTCATTCATTCTCAATATTCGTTTGTTGTGTGTCCTTTTCTTTTTTCGCAGGCCTGTGTTCGCGGCTCCATCGAGCCACGTGGCATGACCGACATCATGGCCCCCCAAATCACGGACTAAGCAACTGTCGGCCACAGGCATTGCCGTCGTTCGTTATCTCGATTATTGCATCATCTTACTCAATCTTTAAAGCTAAACTACAGCGACTCTTTTGCTGCTCCCCTCGCGCAGGCCTGGGTTCGCGGCTCCGTCGAGGCGCGTGGCATGACCGACATCATGGCCCCCCTCACCACTGCCATGGACGTGCTGCTGCGCCGCCCGCCAACGCACCCGCCCTCGCTGCCCTTCATATTCCTGGTCACGGATGGTTGCGTGCAGGTGGGGTGTGGGGGTGTGGGTTGGGTGTGGGTTAGCGGGTATGAATCAGGAGGGGGCAAAGCACCCGCCCTCGCTGCCCTTTATATTCCTGGTCACGGATGGTTGCGTGCAGGTGGGGTGTGGGGGTGGGGGTTAGGTGCGGGTTAGCGGGGCTATGTGTTGACCAGGAGGGGGCATAGCACCGCCCCTCGCTGCCCTTCATATTCCTGGTCACGGATGGTTGCGTGCAGGTGGGGTGTGGGGGTGTGGGTTTGGTGTGGGTTAGCGGGTATGAATCAGGAGGGGGCAAAGCACCCGCCCTCGCTGCCCTTTATATTCCTGGTCACGGATGGTTGCGTGCAGGTGGGGTGTGGGGGTGGGGGTTAGGTGTGGGTTAGCGGGGCTATGTGTTGACCAGGAGGGGGCATAGCACCGCCCCTCGCTGCCCTTCATCTTCCTGGTCACGGACGGATGCGTGCAGGTGGGGGATGGGGGTGTGAGTAAGGACGGTTGGTTGAGGGTAAGAGCACGTGGGGTGTGGGTCAGCGGTCTGCAACAAGGGTCTTAATCAGGGACGGGTGCGTGCAGGGGCGGTACTGGTGGGTGTGCTGTCCTCTCGTCTTCGTGAAGCAACAACATTCCCTGATGTCACATAAGAACGTTGCACACGTGCTGCTGCTACCTTGTACCGCGGAAAGAGAAGGGACTATGCCGGCACGTGTGTAAGCAACACGATAGGCTGGACAGCCACGTGCTGGCATGAAGGAGCACCGCGCAATGGCGCCATGTGTCTGTTGGTAGTTTGCAACTGGGTTCTCGTGTCAATCTGTACCGCAGAACGAGAAGGACATATGCCGGCACGTGGAGCAGCACGTGCGGTCGCTGCTGGCGGCGCCGCCAACCGCCGTCGCCGACGGCCAACCGCCACCCGCCCCAACCGCCGCCTCCGGCATCCCGCGCATCTGCACGTTCGGCATCGGGCCGTACTGCAACCACTACTTCCTGAAGCAGTTGGCGACGTACGGCAGGGGGGCGTTCGACGTTGCTTTCCGGCCGCACGCGATTCAGGTGGGTATGTCTTATCTGCATACTCTACCAGTAATATACCAAAACGCACTACTTGAACAATTGTTCTGCGGGGTTTGGAAGGGAAGGGGAGAGGAACTGAAGGGCTGTACTGTACCACTACTACGGTACCGCATTTCAAGCAACCGGCAACATGCGGGCGAGGTTCGTGTTGCTTTCCGGCCGCACGCCATCCAGTTTGGTCCTGCGTAGGGCGGGTGGGGAGTAGGGGGCCATGGGGTGGGCTTAGGGTTGAGCGGGGTACGGCAAGGGGGTGCACGACGTGGCCTTCCGGCCGAACGCCATTCAGGTGGGTGTGTCTCTCACCAACATAATCTCCATCACCATAATCATAATTTCCCCCGCAGGCCCCAGCCGCAGGCCATGCTCACGGCTGCGCAACGCCCCGTGCTGTCCGATGCCACTTGTTACCTGCCCTGTGTACTGCATGTGATACTGCTCAAAAAAGGGGATTTTTTCCCTCCTGTGCCCTTTTAGCATCCATCCCCACAGGCCATGCTCACGGCGGCACAGCGGCCCGTGCTGTCGGGCGTGACGCTCGCCCTCCCGGGAGTCAAGGGATGTGAGCTGCATCCCAATTTACGCCCCCGGATGCAGACGTATTGACACAACGGCACACGCACAGCACAGCAACCTTATTACCCCTTGTGCGCCCCATCTCCTCTTGTTACCCCACAGGCCGAAATGCAGGCTATGCTGACGGCGGCGCAGCGCCCCGTGCTGTCGGGCGTGACCCTGTTACCTGCCTGTTCACATACACAACAATAAGATATTAGACTGGTACATACACAACAGTACGATATTAATATTATGTTGTGATGTCCTCCCTTCCCCTTTCATTCCCGCAGGCCCAGATGCAGGCTATGCTCACGGCGGCGCAGCGGCCCGTGCTGTCCGACGTAACCCTCACCCTCCCGGGAGTCAAGGGCTGCGAGCTGTACCCCTACCCCCTGCCCGACCTGTTCTGCGGCATGCCCTTAGTCATCGCTGGAAAGTACGACGGCAGTTGGCCGGCCAACGGGATAACCGTCAACGGCACGCTGCCCAACGGCACAAGTGAGTTCCGCGGATCGGGGTCAGTGGGTTGGGGTTGCCTGGGGCGGCTTGGTGCTTCTCCCGAGGGAGAATACATTGGGAGCTGGGGAAACGTCATGGGTGGACAGGGACGGGCGGCGGGCAAGTGGCGGCTTTGGCTTGGCGTGTGCCGGCGTGGGGGTTGACTTCAGGGCCACAGCCCGGGCGGGCCTTCCTTGGAACGGGCCAAGCCCCCCGCGCCCCCATGGTTGGAAGTGCTGGTGAGTTGCCCTCCCTGGGCACGGGCCAAGCCGCGTTGTGGGTGGGTTTGCCTGCGGTTGAGAGTGAATGCTCGGCACAAAGTCGCCTTACTTCCCCCCGCCTACCACTACCGCCTCACTCGCGTTACTAGTACGTTGTTCCCCCCTCCCCCCGACCGAGGACTGGAGGACTTCATCTGGTGTCCTACCGCCTATCCCCCCTCCCCCCTCCCCCCTTCGTCTGTCGGCCCACCGCCTATCTCCCCCCTCCCCGCAAACTCACCTTCCCTCCCTTGCCCTAACCCCTCCCCCTCCCCCTTATTCTGCAGTGTGGAGCTCCAACCCGGTGCTCCCCTCCCCGCACGGCCCCGGCCTGCCCCTGGACCAGGTCTTCATAAAGAGCCGGCTGGACCTGCTTACAGCGCAGGTGGGAGAATATAAATATGTTTTCAGTAATACGTGTTATTTGTATGCATCTTGGAATAGCATGGACCAGCTCTTCTAAAAGAGCCTGCTGGACCTGCTCACGGTGCCGGTGGGACGGTCCAATGTACATATGTAAGATACTATTTGCGTGATTTTCGTCAGTTGTGAAAAAGATGTTTCCCAGATTACCATGGACCAGGCCTTTATAGAGGGCTGCGTGGACATTCCCACGGCGCAGGCGGCGGGGGAGGTGCACTAAAGTTGAGCCTCTTGTTGCCCCGTCTCCCCTCCTTGCACCTCAGGCGTGGCTGCAGGGCGACCCCCCTGCGCTCATCAACAACATTGTCAACCTGTCCATCGCAACAGGTGCGTGGGCGCGTGTGCTGTTTGAAACAGCATGCGAAACACACATTCGCACGTGAATGAAACGCGAGGCAGCTTGAGGACAGGCTAGCACGCGCAAAGCGTGATGTTGCACGGACGTGCACGTGTGTTAGGTGCCCGGTGTGTTAGGAATCTGGTGCACGTGCACCAACTGCCCTTTCACGCACCCAAGCAACCCAGTCGTGCCTTGCACCCACGGGCGCACGGCGGGCGTCGTGCCGCGCGAGCATGTGTATTAACGCACATGCACCTTGCCCGCGGGCGTGCCCTGCGCCCACACCCGCATGGCGGAATTTAAGACCACACGCGGGCATGTGTATTACCAACCTGGTGCATGTGTATTGACGCACCCACCTGCCCGCTCCCATTCCCACCCAGGCGTCCCCTGCGCCCACACCCGCACGGTGGGCTTTGAGACCACCAAGGCGCAGTACGACAAGATGCAGCAGGTGCGCACATGTGTGTTAAGTGGCGCGTGTGTGGTAGGCGTGGGTCAATACGGCAAGCTGCAGCAGGTGCGCACATGTGCGTGAAGCCACGTGTGTTAGGTAAGCGCTGGTGTGTATTAGGTTGTGGTGGGCGTAGGTGCACGTGGTGCTCCTCGTGACCGCTCAGGAGCAGCAGTACGGCCAGCTGCAGCAGATCAACTGGTGCCCCAGTCATACGAACACCAGTCATACGGCCATGCTTACCGTCATACCGTCAAGCTCACTACGGGGCACGTGGTATGATGTTTACCCATGTGCCCGACCTTCCCCGCAGGTGTGGCAGCAGCAGGGGCGGCGCAGGGTCGACTACGCTGCATACGCCGTCGGCGGCGTGGCATCAAACACTAGACGAAAAAATATAATAATATCATAACGTTATTTATTATCTTCTAAGGAAACTCCTCCATTCGCTTGCGCAGGTGTCGCAGCAGCAGGGGCGGCGCAAGGTCAACTACGCTGCGTACGCTGTAGGCGGCGTTGCGGGCATTGCGGTGCTGGCTGGGCTGGGCGTGGGGGCGGCGTTCCTGTTCGGGGACTTGGGCGCAACGGCGGCCAACGCAGGTGGGCGGTGGGTGCAGGTGTGTGTAAGGCGCGTCACAACTACCGTAATCGCTTGCTCTACCGTCGATCCGCTGGTGTGTGTGACCCACTTGCTGCTTTGGTAGCCCATGCGCCGTGCCTGGATGCACATGGGTGCGATGCGACTCATTCAAGCAGTAGGGCTGTAGCTTGTGACGTGGTGGGGCCTTTCGGCCCCTCAGAGGCCTGCGGCCTCCGGCATGGAGTATGGCCCCTTCGGACCCATCTATTCCGGGCATTTTGGGCCTCGTTGTCAAAGTACTAAGGGAATCGGAATGCATTCCGGAAATATAACACTGATGCGGCGTGCCTGGATGCACGTGGGGGCGATGCGACGCGCTCAGCGCAGGGGGTACATGGGGGATTGAGTTGGTGCCCCCCTTTGCGCATTCTCTTATGAATCCAGTTCCCACAACACATGTACCACAGGATGGTAACATCGTTCGCGTATTGGACATGAACGCAATTGCGGTTGCCCTCGCAGGCGTGGGCGACGCGCTTGGCGGCGGCCTGGCGGTGGCCTGGCGGACCTTATTGCACACCTTCCATACAACACCTTTTTAACCACCCGTATAACATAATTGCAGTAACAGCACTTTGTGTGGTTGCCCTCTGCAGGCGTGGGCGATGCGCTTGGCGGCGGCCTGGCGGGCGTGGGGGACATTGGCGGCGGCGGTGACTGCTGCGGGGGCGACTGCGGGGACTGCGGGGGGTGCGATGGGTCGGGAGGGGACTGCGGGGGGTGCGACCCGGGGAGCTGCGACATCGGCAGCGCGGGGTGCGCCATCATGTAAATGTGAGGAGGTGGGGTGCAGGTTCTGTGTACGACAGGGGGCTCTGTACGGCAGAACACTGTGTACGACAGGGGGCGCTAATTTACTGGACTCGTTGCTGGGCCGGCGGATGGGGCTTGGGCATGCGTCGTGTGATGCCATGGGGGGGGCGAGCTGCCCTGCAGTACAGTACAGTACGGCACTGCGCCGCTCAGTTTTGAGGTGCGCCGTCGGCCACCAGTTGCACCGTCGTATGGTGACGGGGGCAGGGCATTGCGGCGGCGGAGGGCACGACACTGGCAGCGCGGGGTGCGCCGTCATGTGCCGTGTGCTGTGTACGGCAAGAGGCTGCGTACGACAGGAGGTCGTGTACGGCAGGAGGCTGCGTACGTGCGACAGTGCAGTACAGTACAGCACTGCACCGCTCAGTTCTGCGGTGCGCCGCCCGGGGTGGGGGGGCGCGGGGGCCTGTATCCGCAACGCGGCAAAGGAACTGAACCGGGAACGGTCGACCTACGGGATGTGCCGCTCAGTGGTGCGTGTGGGGAGGGGAGACCAGCTTGTACTGTGCTGGGCTTGAGAACAAGTGTGTATTGGCAGGATGGGCGTGGGGGAGGGTGGGGGGTAACCGCAAAGCGGCAGAGTAACTGTATGGGGGAGGGGGGGTAACCGCAAAGCGGCAAAGGGGAATCGGAAACAGCTGGCCTGCATAGAGGGGAAGGGGGAGGAGGGGGGGCCGGAGAAGGAGGGATGGTTTAAAAGTGAGGTAGCCGTACCATGGGGGAGGGGTGCCTTTCATGTGACGGCCGCCACACGTGTGCACACGTGTGCTGTGCCACAGTGTTGGTGTTGCGTGGTCTTCCTACCAGTAGTTGGGCCGCCAAGCGCTGTCACGCTGTGATGCAGGTGTGACATGTACGAATGTGACTGTTGACGGTGGGCGCCTTTTTCGACCCCTGTGCTTTCTTTTTTTCTCCGTGCTGAGGGTAGCGGCTGGTTTTTGCGGCGGCAGCAGTGTTCCGGTCTTATCTGATACGGAATCCTAAGCGCTTACAGGTTTGGACCCTCCCTACCGCAAATTGTCTAAGTACTGCTTACAATTTTGGCCGTAAAATTTGCAAGTCCGATCTTCTTCCTGGGGGCAAGCCCCCCATTGCCCCATACCGGTACCGGTAAGGCTCTGTGGTCGGGGGCAAGTAAGGTCCTGGTAGGGCGTAGGGGCACATAGGGGTGAGGTGGGCTAAGGTGGCCAGGGACAGGCAGCAGGGGACAGGTGAGGTCAGATGGCTTGGGCCTCGGGTCAGGGCGGGCTAGGGCATGGGACAGGCGGGGTCAGGTGTGTGACGGCCTGGGGCAGGGCGGGATATCGGTAGGTGGCCTCGGGAAAGTCGGTGATGCCAGGGCGGGGTAGCGGGAAGTTTGGCCAGGTTGGGCCGGCGGCAGGCGAGGCGTCACGGAGCCCAGGTGGCAGGTGTTGGCGGCAGGCACGGGCGGCAGGCAAGGTCCAGCCTTGCGGGGATCAAGGAAACAGGCCTTGTCCCCCGCCCGCCAGTCAGTCGGAGCGGAAACTGGCAATATCGGAACGTGGATCACCAGAACACAGCTGTTTAAGTGTTCAAGACTTTGGCCCGTGCCGTGATCAGAGGCTTGAAATGCAGCAAGAGTACTAGGGTACCGTACAGTGCCTTACAGAGACCAAGCGCTGACATAGATTCGTGGTCCTGGTGCATCGTCCATCCAGGGTGTTACAGCAAGCTTGGCGTTTTGATGTCCCCAGGCCTTCTGTCATGTGCACGGCTTCGGAAGACGTCCATACGGTGCTGGAAAGCGGTACCAGGTGCAGTGCATGAGTAGTCGATGACCTTGCTTGTGCCAGCGCATTTGGCAGGACAGAGGAGCAGTGGACCTCAGGTGTGTTGTAGATGCGGTGCGGGAAGTAGGCAAAATATGCCTTCAGCAGTTACAAGCAAGCAGGGATACAAGCAGGTTGACAGGGTAGCGGCAAGCAGGTGTCGGGGTGGACCTCAGGTGTACGGCTGACCCAAGTCTGTGCCCCATCCTAGTTGCACGTACCCTATCGGCTTGCCCTGTCTCTCAGTACGGCTTCAAATGCATTATGTCGTTTTGGTTCGGCGCTTGGCTGTCCACCCAATCTAGCTACCAGCAGGAAGGGCGGGCTTATGACACTGGCTAGGGACGGAGGGTGCCACAAGCCCATGACGCAGGCGACCGGTGACGGGGCTCAACCCTTGCCACCTAGCCGCAACTGGCCGAGGGGCACAATGATACCGCTCGACAGGAGGTGTCTGGTGCACTTGAGGCCTGCCGGAAACGACCAAATTGCCGTTGCGCTGAGAGCATGGCTCTTGACAGCTACGACACACTGCGCCCTTCATAAGTGCATCCTAGCAAGAGCTTCAATGGTGCAACATGAATGTTGTGAAGCTCTGGGCTGGGGCGCCGTGGCTCGGAGAGGTCGCGCGGACTTGCGCTGCATTTGTATCTGTCGCTCCGTTGCGCTTGAATGATCATAACAACCACTTTGAACGTAGATAATATAGTTATAATAGGCAGCTTTACGAGTACTGACTCGAATGAGTTCCATTGTGTCACGGTGGAACCCCCCCATGGGCGCTACCCAATGTCAGCGGAACATGCACCTATAAGCCTGTAAGCCATCGGAGGTCATAGTGTACACAGACACCCACACCCGTCTGCCTTGCTGCTTTATCATAAGCTCGCTGCTTTCCCCAGCTTTCGGGTCATGGCAACCAACGCCGGCACAAGTTCCCAAGAAGCTTTGTTGGCAACGTTTCTCAGAGTAACGAACTGCATCGTCGACGAGCAGCTGAAGGAGTCGCCGGACAGAGACAAGATAGCCACGCTAGAACGGCAGCAGTCCATGCTCTTCAAGCTCACCGAACGTGCGCTCGCTGGCCGACCCCGGTGCGTGTTCTCTCTCTCTCTCTCTCTCTCTCTCTCTCTCTCTCTCTCTCTCTTCCTGTTCTCGTTCGCTATCTATCAGTGGATGACGAACAAAGTTTCCGCCAGGGTTTGTGTCTTGAACTTGTGAAAGTCGTCTGTGGGCTGAAAACGCTAGGTCGCTAGGTCGCTGGGCGGGTCGCTGGGCTTAACGCACATCATGTAACCTTCCTTCGTGACCATACACGCTCCTTGTGTGTATATAGAAGCACTGCAGAGGAGCACAGGAGTTGAGCTGTTTGAGCTTACGCAGTTGCGATTTTGCAGCTTGCAGCCCATACAAAGAGAGTTTTCACCAAACGCTTGCGTGGTGTTTGCGCCTGGACCTCCTGCTCCTCCCCACACCCACAGAAGCCGAGCGGGAGAGGATTCACGAGATAGTTCGTGAGGAGGCCGAGCTGCCCCCCAAGGCGACGTCCTTCTCGTCAATAAACGACACCGACGCCATCAGCATCCTGCGCATCGTGGACTTGGAAGAGGTCGACGGCAGGGACGTGGCGCCTGAGGACCTGCACGTGCCCGAGGGCACCCCTCGGTGCAGCACCTTTGACATGAGCCGGCACGACTCTGAAAATGCAGCCTCGCCGTTTCTGGTGCAGCACCACAAGGCGCAGCTGACGTGCCTAGGTGTCATGTTTGGGCGGGGTGGCTTTGCGATCTATGACGTGCACAGCTTCACGTCCGGCCGGTTGACGGTCAGCGTTGGCGGGAAGAAGTAGGCCTCGAGCCTGGAACAGTGCCGTGTCATTTACGAGCACAAGAAAGACAAGGCATGCCGTTTTACAGTGATGGAAAATGCAACACCAGACATGCGATTCCGTATGGATATGTGCAAAGCGGGGCTGCAAGTGTGCGAAGCATGCTTCGCTTGCGCTCAGCCCGCCAACCCACGCCTCCGATCCATGGGCCGGTATGACGTATGGTTTAGGGTTGAAGTACACACTCTCGAAAACCTGCACTATATCAGTAGCGTACTGGCGTGATATCAAGGTGTTCAGAGCCTGACATCTGTGCTGACATGTGATTGGTGGGATGTTTTGCGTGTGTGTGTGACCTTCTCCAGGCCGAGGCATCCAACGGCCAGATCATCATGGAGCTGCTGGCCGCCTACGCCTACGGCCCGTGCCCGGTGCTGCTGGACGTCACGGACGGCGCCCTGCACGACATGTACACCATCCGCGACCAGACGCTCATCAAGTGGGCGGACCTGGACCCGACAACGGTGTGGAGATTCTGGTATGGCGTGGCCGATGTATGCTGATTACGCCTTGGCCTGATGGCTGCCTACACCGATGCCCTGGTAGCTGGTGCTCTGGTCCTAGCAGCTGATGCCCAGTGTCAGTGCCTGAGGCAGCACAGCGCAACTGCTGGTGGTATGTGACAGCATTGAGGGTCAAGGCAGCTTGCAGAGCGCGTCCAGGGAGCGCGGTTCTGGTTCCACTGGTCTCCGACATTATGAGTGCCTGAAGTTGAGAAGGATGGCCCGTCAGGTTGCGTGCACGCCTGCTCCTTTCCAACCCGTCGTGTAGGCGTACTACATGCAGAAGACGCACCTAAGCGCACCCAAAGCCGTGAAGCGGCGGCTGAAGCTGGAAGAGATCCCGGAGGAGCAGCAGGCGTGGATGCGGCCGCTGCACAAGTTCAAGGTTTCCTTTGGGCTGCAGGAGCAGCTGGACTCGATCCTGCCGTTCCTGCCGCAGGAGCCCACGGTCATCGAGCTCTACAGCTCGTGGGTGGAGTCGCAGCAGGAGGCGGAGCTCGCTTTTCCCGCAGGAATGTACACTTGAGTGTGCAAGCTCGGCATGGCGCTCCCTCGAGAGCAACGGCAAGGCTACACCCGTGGCGCCAGCAGCGGGGCCATCTCCGGTGGCGGCATGTAAACTGGCAGTGGCGGCAGTGCAGGCTGAGGCAGCGGCCACCGGTCGACGCAGCAAACGCCGCCGGCTGCGGAGCTGCAACGGTAACAGCCATCACCGTGCCAGTAGGGGCGGCAGTGCAGGCTGAGGCGGCGGTCCCAGCCCGCCGCCAGTTGACGCCGCCAACGCCGCCGGCTGCGGAGCTGCAACGGCAGCAGCCATCACCGTGCCAGTAGGGGCGGCAGTGCAGGCTGAGGCGGCGGTCCCAGCCCGCCGCCAGTTGACGCCGCCAACGCCGCCGCTCTTGAGCTGCAACGGCAGCAGCCATCACCGTGCCAGTAGGGGCGGCAGTGCAGGCTGAGGCGGCGGTCCCAGCCCGCCGCCAGTTGACGCCGCCAACGCCGCCGCTGCGGAGCAACGGTAACAGCCATCACCGTGCCAGTAGGGGCGGCAGTGCAGGCTGAGGCGGCGGTCCCAGCCCGCCACCAGTCGACCGACGTCGCCAGCAGCAGAGATGCAACAGAGCAGCCATCCTTGTTGGGGCGGGGGCGGCAGTGCAGGCGGAGGCGGCGGTCCCAGCCCGCCACCAGTCGATGCTGCCTACGTCGCCAGCAGCAGAGATGCAACAGAGCAGCCATCCTTGTCGGGGGCGGGGGCGGCAGTGCAGGCGGAGGCGGTGATGCGCCCATGGTCTGGTGGGGGCAGGTGCGGGAGCCTGGGAGACGGCCAACAGCAGCGGAAATGGGGGTGGGGGTGGGGGGTGCGTGCAAAAGGGATGAGAGTTCAGGGCTCGAAGCCGCCTGGGGGTCTGCATCAGCAAGCCATGAGGAACGGTGCGTGCAAACTGCGTGCAAACTGCGTGCAACCTGTGGTGGGCATACCAGCGTCCACAACACCCGTCTAGGGTGTTCTGTGGGCCGCCAGGCTCACGAGCACATGTCCGCAGAGTGCGCGGAGTGCATGTCATGCTACGCTGTATTGAGTGATCTTTGGGGCTTGCATACAGGTACGGTAGCAAGGCTTGCTCGCTCCGGTTCATTCTGGTGGTTTGAGCAGCGGTGTGCCTTTTGTGTTGGGCAAGGGTGGCGTGTTTGAGGCGTGTGTGCTAGAGGAGGAATGTGTTGGTCAGAGAGAGGAGCAGCCAGTGTCGGTAGGACAGTCCCGCTAGAATGTAGCAAATGAAGCCATGTTTGCACTTGCGTTTGTGGCTTCTGTTGGCTTGTAAGCACGATTGTGCCAATGCGCACTTGCTTGCTGGGATGGACCTGCTGTATTGGTGTACGGGCGTGGTGTACAAACACGTGCTTTCTGACGCTTACCTACTCTTAAACACTGGCATGTCGTGTCGGAGCCTACAGCTGTTACCTGTAAAGCGAAACGACTGTATACCGGCACGTGGGCTACCGTACATAACGCCGTCTCATGTGCGGCATTGACACGTCGCACTATGCATCTGCAACCAGGCTGAATGCAGATGAAATGAAGCCCAGGCTGAACATGCGATTCCATCTGCATTCTCAAGCACGCGTACTTTCACTGCCGCTTCATTATGGCTTTCGTGTTACCAACGGTCACCAACTCAGATGCACACCCCTCGTCTACGCCAACATGCATCCACAAGTGGCAACCCATGCGGGTTGAACCCACGTGAGGCCCTTCTCCGCATCCCCGCCCCGTCGCACAAGAAAAGCACGTCCTCTTGCCTTGCCAGATGCGCATCGATGTACCGTATCAGCACGCACGATTGGTGATTTCGGATTGGTGACGGGCCAAACAAGCCTTTGACATTAATTGGTGACACCAATTGGTGATGGCTGTGGCAACCCAAAATCGCTGCAGAATGCACCATGGCGTAGTACTCGTGAGCCAACGCGTCCCATGTACCCATAGCAACCCCCCTGACGTGTCAGATGGTGGTTGTCGCACGGAGCAGTGCCCTGGAGGCACCTGACAGTTTGTGCACATTACGCCCTGCTACCAGATTGGTGACTGTCACCAATCCGGTGTCACCAATCATGCGTAGCAGTACGGTACTCTGCAGGAAAGGGTGAATGATGGGTTACCCTGCATAGGTCGCGACACGCGGCCACCTGGAACACAGTGTGTCAGTCGGTGCCTCACCAGTACACAACGCGACTCCCGCGCCCAATTAAAAAGGTTCACAGCTCAACCTCTCACAACAGCCGGCTTTGCAACAGAATACTGTAACCTCCAATCACCCGCATGGCAAAGCAGCAACGTAGCAGGGGAGCACACTATCCGTGCACGCTTGCCGTGTTGCGCCCGGGTACACGCGCACAGGACCATGACAGCCAAGTACGCTGCAAGCATGCGCTCACACGCACGCACACTGTACCAGTTCGCCCAAGGGAACTCCCCAGGTGATGAGCGCCCTGGACCTGCTTACAATTCCTACGGCTGCATTGGAGAAAGTGTCTGAGTACCGTTTACAACTTTAGTTGCAAGTTGCATAGGAATCCTAATTTCGCTTACAATTTTGCCCCAAAAGATTCTAAGAAGCGGCCTGGGCGGCCGGGAAATTCGTAATATTGTGGAAGACCGGAACGCTGCGCCAGTGGGCAGGCGGGCAGGGACCCCGCGCACGGAGCATGCGGGTTGATTGATATACTAAGGGACTGTAACCGTGTGGGGCAGTGGGGCCTCTATTGGCACCATGCAAGCCTGTCTGCAGCTGGCTGTGCGGCAGCTGGCTGGGGGCAGAGCACATACCTGAGCGTAGGCTGTATTCCTTGTTCCTTTGCTTCCGAGGACGTTTCTCCCCGCATGCAAAGCTCTTATGTGAAAGTGTGCCCTGCGTTGCTGTGCGCTTGTCTTCCTCCCAGGTTCCTTACGCTGCGGTTCGTACGTACGGCTGTACGTTGGTTGCTGGTTGGTGCCTTCCCTCACTTGGAACCTGACCGCTGCTGCTGCCTGCGCGGCAATAAGCTGCATTGTCGTGCTGCATTGCAGTTTGGGCTACATGGCAGATTGGAGCAGCAGTTTGCGAGCGAGTGCGCGGCAGTTCTGCAGAATCCCGGCCAACCAGCGCAGACTACCCGGGGACCCTGGCCCGATGCACCACCACCCACACACGCACCCCTAAGTTGTGGTGCAGTGGGCAACCAGCTTCAAGCCCTGTTACGTGCGCGCTTCAACTGTTTTGTCACAGATATCCAGACATCACGCAATAAAGCACATGTAATTATTGCTCCTATGCAGCACGCAAGGCAACAAACCCAATGGGTTGAAAAGTCACGCAGTGAAGGATTGGTGAGCCATACTCAAGTACTGTGTGAAGGGTGTGGTTCCATTTTTGGAAGGATGGGTAACCAGGGAACACCACGCAAGCAGATCGTATGCAAAGTACATGGTTAGGAGCAGTAAAAAATGTTGTCCGTACCAGGACGACCTAGCTGTCAAATGACCCACGCACCGCCCAAAGTCTGCCTGCATCGATACGCCACAGCTCACGACAGTCACGAAAGTCAGAGTGCAAAGGCAAACGGCATGCGCGCCGTGCATACACGCACGCCACACTGCACGACAGTCACGTAGCCGCAAGCCCGCAACGTTACGCACGGCACACGCCTCCAAACAGCCGCACTTTGCAGTGCGCACCCACAGCCTATCCGCCGTTTGCGGCGGTTCTTTCTTTTGTTCTTTTCCATCTTGCAGTCATGCAGGTACCGGTATGGCCAGGGCAGGGCAGGTTTGGCACCGTACCCATGCATCATTGCAGCAGATGGCAGCAAAAAGGCACATCTGCCGCTCTCACTCGCTATGCCCGCTGCGATATGTGCTCCACGAATGTACACAGACGGAAGAACACATACCGTATCAGATAGATCATGGGTCCTCAGCCGCACGGTACGCCCAGGCTTCGTGCTTCGGGCACAATAAGCCCACATGGAAAACAGCAGCGGACGGCACCGGGTCCCCGGCTGCCAACGGGTGCTGCATGCGTCAGCCCCTTTGGACACACATGCGTATGCGCATGCCTACGTGCACTACCAGCACAAGCTCTTCCAGCACTCCGCTTCTATTCGTTTGCGCACGAGCCTTGTAGTTCGCAAGGACTGCCAGCTCTGGCCACACGCTGCCCACACGCCTTCATGTTGCTGGACATATATTGGCATGCCAGTGAGCATATCAGCTGCAATCCACACCGTATGTACACGTGGACCCACACGGCACGTGGCAGCACCAGGGGAGACTCCCATGGCCAACACCACGTCTCGCCACCATTGCGTCGGCTGCAGCACGCACCGCTTCCCATGCTAACGGTGGCCCATGCCGTACGGCACTCAACAACTGACCAACCAACCAACCAACCTCGCCACCCGCGGCCGCCTGTGCCGTAGCTGCTGCGGTCCCCGCTGCCCGAACGACCCATGGGACGGTGCGCTGTGTGTGCCACGACGCCACCACCAGCAAAATCCGCATTACCGGCGGCCCGCCAGGCTGCTGCAGGTCTGGGTGGCGTCCGTGCAGCCCTGACCTATGGGGCACACCACTCCCGCGCACTTGAACTGGCACACCAGCTGGCCCATGAAGGGCGCGCAGACGGTGAGGCCGCCGGTGACGGCGCACGACACCGGCGCGCTGCCGCACTGGCACGTGCCCGACACGCACGACTCGTTGGACGGGCAGTCGGAGGAGGACCTGTCGGGGTGTACGGCAGCAGGATTGTGTACGGCAGTTTGCTAAGAGAGTGGCGCGTGTGCCTGGGGGAGAGGGCGGGGCTGTGGCGAGGGGCGGGGCTGGAGGCCATGGGGTGGGGATGTGGGATAAGGACCTGGCATGTAATTCGCATTGCTAAGCTTGCTACTGCCGAAAACACACCCGGTTGGTTTCCCACCTGCACGAGCCACCGAGATTGAAGTCAAAGCTGGTGCTGCCCCCGCTGCTCGTGCTGCCGCCAGTGGTGGTCGTGGTGCCTCCAGTGCTGCTGCCGCCGACGCTGCCACCAGTGCTGGTGCTGCCTCCGGTAGAAGAGCCCCCCGAGCTCCATCCACTGCTGCCGCCGTAGTTGTTGCTGCTGCCGTAATTGTTGTTGGTGCTGCTGTAGTCTCCCCCGTCCCACCCGTCCGCACCCAGGGACTCCAGAAGACTGCCCAAGCCGCCGACCCCAGGGCCACCCGAACGCGACATCGAAAACTGCACAAGGCAAAATACAGCAAAACACAGCAATCGTGCGTTTGGAAATGGTAGCAAGCATGTACCGTCTTTGTCACATGCAGGGTCCCATGGGGGTCCCCAGTCAACTTGCTGCTCTGGGGCCGAATGCGGCATGGAAAACTGCACAAAGGCAAGACTGCTGCGAAGGAGCAACAAGCAGGTGTACGGCTGTGCAGCGGCTTTCTTGCCGCAGCCTGCACAATGATAGCGCGGTGTGCCGTACAGCAGCCGTTCATGCATTTGTGCGCATAGACGTGCCGTTGCAAGCGCCCCTCACCCATCACCACCCACGCTTCTGCGCATCTGCCTGTGCCAACTGCACGTACGTGCATCTGTGCACCTATCTGCAAGGAGGCGCGTGTGCCAGCCATGACTCTCTGGACAGCTCTTTGCGAGCCTCACCCTCACGCCACAGGCCACACCCGCACGCAAAACCGCGTGCACTCTTCACACAGGTTGCCCTGTGCGCAAAAGCGGTGCATCAGCCGGCTCACTCGCCTCGTGTCCCCACCACGGAGGCTCACGACCCAGGGCCCTCCCGACTGGCCCCTCCAGCTTTTGAAATTGTTAGCCATATCATTGGACCCACCGACAGTTAAGCACATGCGCCGTGACGTCCCCAGCGCGCGAGCCCCTCCTCCTCTCCACGCCACCATACAAGCACCATGTTGTGTGCTTTGAAAAACCCTGTGCGAAGCAGTAAATGACGGTGCGATGGACCCACCCGCTGGTTCTGGTCTCGTGTCCCCACCACGGAGGCCGGCACAATGATGATGACCGCTAGGCAGATGGCCGCAATCACAACCAGCGCAATCGCAGAAGCGGTGTTGGCCTTGGCCTGGGGGAGTACGGGGCGCACAGCATGTCTGTGATACAACTGAGCACCCAAGCAGTATATCTGCATGTGGGAAAGAGTGCCATATGTATCGTATGTGCGAAGCGGCGTTTGCCTTGGTCTGGGGGTTGTGCGTTCGTGCAGGGCAGGGGCCAGGAGGACGGCAAGGGAGGGAGCTGAGGGATAGAGCGGGTGGGAGTGGGAGTGCAGGCCTGTGCAGGCACGGCTGCAAGGACAGGTTGCAACGTGTGCAGGTTGCCACGTGTCGACGTGTGTGTCAGGCGGCTTACAAGATGGGGCAGGCCAGGGGCGAGGACATTGCGGCGATAGGCGGGGTCAGATGATTCGGGGCGCTTAGGATTTGGGATTTGGGAGGCATGCATCATGGGTGCAAGGGTGGCAACGTGCTTCGTGTAGGAGTCAGTCGCTTCCACCAACCGCGTTGGGGGTCCAAGGTGCGCAGTGAAGCATGCAAGCGGGCGCAACGACAGCATGCAGCCATGCGGGTTGCACAGGCAGGGATTAACGCAGGCCAGGGCCCTCCCACTTGGAGCTTACCCAGCCAACTAAGCCTCCAGAGCTGCCAGATGCGCCAGAGCCGTGCGGCATCGCTGCCTCGGGGTCACTGTTCTTCGGCTGCTGCGCGCTGCGTACCGCCACGCGTTCCTCGGGATGAATTTGACTCATGGTCAGTGGTCAAGTGACAGGCGTGAAGAGTGCAGGTTGGACGACTGGGCTAAGGGCAGCAAAGGGCCGTCGGATGGAAGGCCACCCGATCCAAGACGCCAGGACTAACGTCTCCAGCTCTACGTGTAAGATTTATTTGTACGTAAGCCTTAATGCTTGTTAGAGTGGCACGGATGAGCGCAAATCGCAGGGTTGAAGAAGCGATGGCGTTGAAATGCCGGGCCTTGCAGCAAGGTACTGTAGTGCAAAGAGTGGACGTGCGAAATGTTTCAAGCAGCTAGTTGCGTGTGATATCAAAATAGGGTAATGCTGGCGTTTGGCTCTGACGATGTACATCAGGCAGGTACGCTCGGAATGCAGACAGCACGAAACGCAAGGACTTGGGTCATCATCCCCAAGCGTACAGTTGAGGATAATCTACCGTTTGATGCAAATATGAGTCGCTGGCACGTTCGATTGGGGTCGGTGCGGGTGACCTTCCTCTGTATGTCACCTGACACTCACCTGACAGCGAGGAGCCTTCCCAATGTGCACCGCAAAGGGCAAGCGATATATCGATTATAAACATGTAGTAATTACGTAGTGAGTCACAAAACACTCACGGGCTGAGCGGCGGCACGCCCCAACGGCTGTACAGGGGAGGTCTTCTGTCCGGACCCTGGCCCGGACCTGCCGGAACAGGTACTGATTTGGGTACTGACCGGACAGATACGGATTCCATCCACCGTGCCGGCATCGCAAACTCGCAAGGGCACCAAGCCGACTTCCAGCTCCGTCTCCGCCCCCTCGCTGTTCTCCCACACCACTGCGGCACTGCCCAAGCCCCCCTACTTTGTGCGTACGGCGCTTTACAGCTGGCAGGGGCCGTACGCCCAGTACCAAAACCGACACGAAAACCGCCCATGTGCCCGCAGATACTGATAGCCACAGCACCACCATCACTGGGTGCCACGTGCCAGCCGTGCACGTGCATGAGGGACATCCCCTCCTTGTACAGCTTCACAAGCCACTCACAGGGATCCGATTTCGTCCCAAAGCTTCACCGTCCGACAAATTGCTCCACAGCTCCGCGCCTCCGCCCACGAGTGCTTGCCAGGAAGGATTTCTGAGCCCCCTATGACCTCCTCAGCAAGAGGCAAACAAGAGCCCCAGCAGTTGCTGCGTACAAATGAGGGATGCGCGCCACAAATGAGGCAGCGCCCTCGTCCTTCCCCGTCCGAACCGGCCCACCGCGCCCGCCACGGCAGGCCCGAAAGTGCTGGCCAGGAGACCCACCCACCAAGATAACTAAGCCTGCATTGCAGCATTGCAGCAAAAGGCACAAGGCGCTGGGTGCAGCTGCTCTCATGCCCGTGCTCCCACACCCTTCAGTCCACGTTTACGTTCAGTCCACGTTTGCGTCCCAGCCGCTGCTGGAGCTGCTGCTGGAGCTGCTGCTGCTGCTGCTGCTGCTTACCCCACGTTGCTGGACACAGCGATGCCTGCAAGGGCGGTCCCGTCCGTGCCCTCTCCCCCTCCTGCATCCGCCACTTCCCTATAGTGCCCGAAAATGTAAAAGAGCAACAAGGCCGCTGCCCGATCGGCACAGTGGGCCCAATACGCCCTGCGAGCTGCGACAGTGATGACATCGGGTCCACCGCCACTCGGCCAGTCCGTGTAAAACGCCCAACACATCCTGGACGCAGTTGCCGTACAACCTCCATGCTGCCGTACAACCTTGCCCTCAACGGAACTAAAAGGTTGGTCCGTCGTCCCCGCCGTCGCCGAAGTCTTCTCCGTATCCTTCGTCGTCGTCGAAGTGCTCGCCCTGCGGTTGGTTAACGTGGTTGAAGCAGTTGGTTATAGCGGTGGTTAGTATGCAACCGAACCGGACAGAAAGCAGTCAGCCGGGGAAATGCTCGCCCTGCGGTTGGTTCAAGTGGTTGAAACGGTTGGGGGTTCGAAGTGTCGGAAGTGGGGCCATCAAGGCGGCTTGGCAGGGAAGGGTGGGCGGGTCCATGGAACAAGCCAGCGGCGGTAACGACAGTTGCAGCGGTCGTCGACCCGTGGTCGTCTTCGTCCGGCTGCCCATATCGCAGATTGAACCATCCAGCTGCATGTTGCTCCTGCTATTTGATTGATCGAATAATCAGTAACCATGCCCGCCCACCAGGTAGTAGTCGTCGTCCTCCATGTCCTCCGACCTCACCTCAGAATGCAGCATCAACTGCAAATTTTAAATCAATGTCATTGCTGGAATATTATGATAACATTGGACTGATAATATCTATGCTACCCACTCCCCACCTGGTAGTAGTCGTCGTCCTCCATGTCCTCCTCCTCGTCCGTGTCGTGGGGCTCCTCCTCCACCTGCAACATAGGTAAGGAGGGCAGCCGCAGAACACAGCAATGATGAAAGGTACCGTATGTAATGCGTATCACGATTGACTTGAATCAACCACCGGTACCTTCACCTCCGTGGAACGAGAGGGCACGCGTCGTTGCCCATCTCATGGCCTCTGCACCACCGTGGAAAAGGCGACGAGCCATTTGCTCCTCCGTCACCCCACTAGGGCACCTCATGCCCTCTCCGCCTTTCCCCACCCCCGTTCACCTCCCACGTGCTGCCTTTCAAACCCCGCGTGCAGGCCTCCTGCCAAGCCCCCTTACCCCACACAACCTAACCCACACCCACACCTGCTCCTCCTCTTCCACCTCCCCCGCCTGCAAGGCCTCCGCAATCGCCACCAGCTTGCCGTGCCCTCGCATCCACCCCGTAACACACATACCCCTCTAACCTAAACGCCCCCCGACACCCTTCACATCACGCCCCTGAAACCCAGCCGTGCCCACACCAACCACCTCCTCCTCCCTCCCTCCCTCCTCCGGTGCCTCTTTTGCCCTCCCCCCACCACCACACACACCGAACCGCTTGCCACACATCTAACACGCACACACCTAACCCACACCAGAAGGGTGACCCACACGCCACCCACCTGCTCCTCCTCCTCCGCCTCTGGTGCCTTCTTGGCCCCCGGACCCCCTTCCTCCTGCATCGCACACACCGGAAAGGGGCTGATTATAAGAGACTGAAGAAGCTGAATAGTACAATGGGCAAGGATGTTGATGATGATGAATTAGTGGTTGATGGTAATTGAGGAATGGGAGTGCATTGGGTGAGTGGAATCCGCCCTTCTCCTTTACGGCACACCGCACCGCACACCAGGCACGATGTGCATCAAGGGATCAACGTCAATTCAATTCGTTGGATGAGTGGATCCGCCCTCCTCCTGTACGATCTGCATCAAGGGACCAAGGGACCAAGGGACCAAGGGACCAAGGGATCAAGAGTTCAATGTCAATTCAGGGGCACTGTCGCGCATGCCATCTTGGCTGCACGCCACACCGGACGCGGGACATGTACCGCAACACTCGTTGCCAGTGTGTGTTCCGGTACCTTTAACAGGGCGACACCGAGAGGAATGTGCTGTTGCAGCAGGCCATGCGTAGGAAACGAGCTACGCACGTCAATCCTTCACACACATGTAACTTATACACCAATACTCAACACGCAGGTGGCCACAAACCGCACCTGATTGCTTTCCAGCTTGGCGAGTTGCTCGAGGCGCCGCAACCCTGCGGTCGGCGTTGGAAGGTATACTCTGTTTGACAGGAACAGCTTCCAGTGTAAACACTCTGTAAACACTCTGGCCAAAATGCCCTCCATGTGGTAGAGGCGCCGCAGGGGCGGCCCGGCAAGATGGCGCGCGATGGGGTGTACGTATTCTTTGAAAGCAGGTTGAAGCAAACGAACGCGTGGAAGTGCCACGGAGGCAACTGGGCGTTGGGGTACAGTGTACCCACGCACAACACACACACACAGCGCACCAGGCCGGTCGTCCTGGCCGGTCGTCTGCGCTAATCTGACGGCTGATAACCATATGACTTACGGCAAGTTACCGTTTCACAAGTGCTAGTGATGCGTCTGCACACACACCTGACCCGTCGTCCGCACGGTTCTGTGCTCTGAAGTATGCGTCCTGCCCTTTGAGGGTCTGCAACCGGGAGGCCCTGGAAGGGCGGGCGTGGATGTGGCACACGAGACGTAGGTTAGTACTGGAAGGCTCGGGGCTGTGTCCTGAAACAGGCGTCTTGCCCTTTGAGCGTTTGATGCCGAGGAGAGGTGGGACGGAGTGGGCTGGGCTGGGGACAAACAGCAATTTTGCATTTTAAGAACACGCACCTGCGCAGGCAGGGCCACTGCACGTGCACAAGCGCTAGGAGGGTGGTGCGGGGTTGCATTGCGGTTCTGCTCGTGCGATTGCAATTGCATGGCTTACCTCATATCCTTGCTGCTGTAGAGCTCTTCAGGAAAGTGCTCCGGGACCAGGGTCATGACAGACGACAGGGGAGGCCTCTTGCTGCCGCCGCCGCCACCCGCCGCCGACGCCTGAGGCTTTGCCGCCGCCGCTGCGCCGCCGCCCGCCGCCGCCAACGAGAGGTCTTCAAGGCCCGTGGCGGCTTTGAAAGGGTCAAAGCCGTCCGCCAGGGCCCCCGTGTCTGTGGGGTGATGCACGCCAGGGCGCAAGCAAAAGGGACTACAGATGGGTGGGGTTGCAAACCGGGCTAACACCTTGCAGTAATGTGTACGGGGCCCACCGCCCCCCTCCTCCCACCTCTACCACCACTCTCCCGCCCCTCCCGAGCCGCCTTTAGTCATTTTGACTCACCCTCCGGTGCCTTCAGCAGCTGGAAATACGGCTAGCTAGGTGAGGTTCCCTCATCCTGACCCTCCATATCCCCAAGGCCCGAGGCTGGTAGGCAGGTGCGAACACTTTCCGAACGCTGCCCAGGAATCTTGACTTACCCTCCTGCGCCTTGGGCAGCTCCAAAAGGTATGGCGAGTGCTAGGAGACAACGGCAAACTAATAGAATAAATTGTACATAATACGTTATTTACATGCAGATTACGGGATGATTTGACTCACCTTCCTGCGCCTTGGGCAGCTCCATGAAGTAGGGCGAGTGCTTGGAGCGGTGGGTTAGCTCGAAGCGCCGGAGCTGTGGGTGCGTGGCAGGAACAGCGGCGTTGCACGTGCAACACGTCCTTATGTGCTCAACTCCTAACGTGCTAGCAGTGCGTCCGCCAGGGGGCTCTCAGCAACGCGCACCACACCGCAACGCTATGTTGTACCAACCAACCGCATCTTGCACCAACCAACTACCTTCACCTTGGCCCGACACCGGTATGCACTTGCCCACCCCATCCCTCCGACCACACCCTACTCCACCACCTAACCCACACCCTTAACCCACACACACCCAGCGCACGCAGCAGCTCGTCACTTGGCATGCCCGCTCCCCCCGCCCGCCCCACCTTGCCTCCACCTAGCTAACGCACACCCTCGACGCCCACACCCCTACCCCACACCCACCAACAGCACGTTGCCCCTCGGGGTCACCCCACTGCTCCGCATTTGATCCACACGCCATCCCCATCTTGTCCGTTGGTACTATCTCCTCCAGCCACCCCTCCACCTGGCTAACCCACAACCCTAGCCTTACCCACGCCTTGTTAACCCACACCCACCAGCAGCATCTTGTCCTTCGGGGTCACCTCCGGGTGGTCAGGCAGCTCCACCTCCTGTGCGTGCAGAGTTCAGGGCGTTGCATGAACATGTCTGCAAACAACAGTCTTCAGCATCACACGAAATTTATGTACGCATTTTGCTGGAAGTATGTGCTTTAGTTGCAGCCGCATTGATTCCGGACCAGGCGGGTGGTCAGTCAGCTCCACTTCCTGCACACACATGTGGTGAGTGGTCAACGCAACGTAGGCAAACAATGGTCTTCAGAATAGAGTGTGTATGAATAGAATGTGTATTGGCAAGTCGATAGAGCAATGGTCTGCATGCCTCATGCAGTGTATGCAAGTCGTGGCACGTGGCTGTGGTTTACATGAAACCACAGCCACAAAAGATGTCCGGGTGGTCCGGCCACGTCGTCCCGCCAACTGCCAACCAACTGCCAACCAACTGCCAACCAGGTGCGGCTGTCGTACGGCCAGCCCCGTGGTGCACGCAGGAACCCCATGGTGCGCCCGCCACCACCAGGCCCTTGGAATCAAGGACGGTGCGGACGGGGATGCCATGCCTGCCCCTCTCGCACCCGGCCCTGTGTCTCCCAGTCAGTGCATGGGGGAAGGTCCACAGCACGCGGTGTACAGCACAGCAGCCCATGATGCGCCAGCAGTGCACCGTGTGCCCTCCCCGGGGTGCGGCTGTCGTACGGCCAGCACGTGGCGAACGCAACGCACGAACGTGGCACGTAGCAACCCCGTGGTGCGTCCGCCACTGTGGCCCCAAAACCCAAGTACGATGCGGAAGGGGATGCCACGTCCAGGCCGCACCCCGCCGTGTGTTCCCTTGTCCGCGCATGCACAGGGAGGGGTCCACCGCACGCAGCCCACGATGCACCATCCCACGATGCGCAATGTGCGCTTTTCCCCCACAGGAGCACCACACCGCCCACGACACTGCAGTGGGCCAAACTTTTCAACGCGACACGTGCAGCGCTCCAGCATTGATTGATTTCGTGACTCCTCCGCCCCCCTTATGATTCGTGCATACTGCGGCAGCGGCCACCGCACACCGAAAGGGCGCACGTGCTCCCATGGGTTACAGTTCAGTTCATGGGAACGACAGACGCCGGTCCGCCAGTCTTTCTGACCGGACAGTCCCGTGTACCCAAACCCTGCTCGTACACAACCCCAACCCCACTTTCACTTGCCGCTTCTGCCCTGCCCGTTGCCATTGATGCACACACCTCCAGACAGCTTGCCCACGCTGCTGGTGTGCAGCTGTATGTCCCAAGGACCCAAGCACCCCTGTCATCGGCCCTGCCATGTCAGGGGCCCCTGGCCCCTGGGTGCCCCACGGCCCCCCGCTCCCACCCTTAGCAGCCCAGCCCCCCAAGCCCCACGCAACCCCCAGATCAAGTGCTTGCAGCATGCTGCGCACCACATACTGCAGCAGTACCTTGTCCTCCTGACAGCTTACCGGAAACAACGGTGGCGGTCCCGCGGGGGCTGTGGGCAGGACGGTGCCATCGTCGTCTCGGGCAACGGGGCCCATGGGAGGCCCGCCAAAGCGGCCACCGCCTCGCCCTCCGCGGCCGCCTCCACGGCCGCCTCTCCCGCTCATTTGTTATTGCGGCCGGTCAACAAGCCACCGGCCGGGCTAACAGCTGCTGACGCAGCTTGCCGCCGCTTTGGGCGGGCCGTCGGCTATTGTCAGCTGCGTGTCTTTCCAAGCATTCTTAACTCACATAAGCAGCATTTAAAGGGTCATGTTCAGTAGCATGGGCAAAATCAGCTGCTAGTTAGTAATCTTGTTGTTGAGACAGCAACGACTTGCTTGACTTGTCAACTACAGCAGTAAGATAATACAGTAACATATCGGCAGTCAGCTTCGGCAGCGGGTGCTTCCGCTCCAGAGCCCAGTCGCTCCGAAACTTTCCTCTGCTCTAAAATTTGCCGGACCAACTCGACGCACTACACTTCAAATAAATCGTAACCATGTCGCTCCTTGCTCGTCCTCTCCGTCCTTCCGTCCATGCCTCTGGCGCTCGGCGCGGGCGTGCCCTTGCGCTGGCCTGCCGCGCGACATCGGAAGCTGGAACTCCGTCGGCGAAGCGCGTGATCGCGGCGACTCTTGCTGCTGCTGGGCTGCTGCTGGAGAGCGCTGGTGAGTGGGCGTTGCCCAATTATGGTATCGCTATTGATTCTTCACCGCCCACGCGGGTTCCCTTTGGAGACCACGGCTTGCGGTCCCAGGCAAAGCAGCAACGCAGATCGGCATGGGACCAACCTTATTCTTAATTGTGAAGTTCAATGTGACACAGAAAAGGTTACGTTCCGGCTTCGCGCACGGCTCTTGACCGGTGGCGAGGCGAGTGCACCCCCATACCTGTTGACCCAGCAGACCCGCAGAGCCCTCCCCAAAACCGCCCCCTGGCACGCAATTTAGGCTTTAGACACTATTGCGTTGGCCCCGTAACAAGGATTGCATATCTCACTGCCTTGACCGCTTGATAGCTTGCAGCCCGCGCGCTGCTTGGCCGTGCCATACACACACACCCTTCCCGCCACGTCCCCACAGCGTGCTGCTCCCCGCCCCCGCCGTGTCATGTCGTGTCATGTCACGCCATCACAAGCAGGGGCGCTTCCTCGTTACGTACAACGCACTCGCACGCAAGGCACGCCGCCACGCCCATTGCCCGCTAGCCGTAACGGCATGCCGCGCAAGCACGTCGTGTGTGCCGTGTGTGTTACTACGCCTGGCCTGGACACCTCCCTCATCTACCCAGCCTCCTCTCGATCCGTGTAGCACTGCAATCATGGTGTTAAGACACACACTCCATAGGGTGTTTGCCATGCCATTTGCCTGTGAACGAATGATGCAAGGCTGAGCAAGCCACACACACACACGCGCATGTGGTGCGCCACGTGGCACTCCCATCTCCCAACCTACCTGCCATGTGTGCATCCTGGTTCATATCAGGCATGTAGTGTGCAAAGGCTCCCGGATATGCCCAGTTTGCCAATGGCTTGGTGAAAATACGCAGGCGACAGTGCAGCGCGGGCCGTTGGAAAGGAGGGGTAAACACTGCAGCAGCGGGCTTGGAACGAAGGAGGGGAGCATGCATGTCGCTCTGTCAGCGGCATCATGTCGTGTCGTGTACGTACCTGCCACACACGCGGGCTCCGCCCGCGCGGGTCGCAACTACGCAGCAGCGCTCACGTGCATTTCTTGCCGTACGGTACCTTTGCGGTACCGCTGTCGTACGCAGGCGCTGCGCACGCGGACCACAACCGCCTGTTGAGTCTTGAGTGTTCTACTCCCGTCCAAGGACGATAACCAACCATCAAACCGTGCCTACCTGCCATGCGGACCGCAACCGCGTTGCAGAGCTCTACCATACCCACACACGTCCTTCTTGCCTTACATGCTACGCCTTTTCCGCTGCCGTACACAGGCGCCGCCCATGCGGATCGCAACCGTGTTGCGGAGTTTGCCGCCAGCGGCCTCCTGTTCAAGGACCAGGTTGAGGTGACGGCGCTGGATGACCCGGAGAGTGAGTACCGGTGCTGTTGTTAACCACCAGACTCGTGCTCACACACTTCCGTGCACCTTGTCTTCTCTCTGTACACAAATGCACGTGTGCAACTGGCCGTTGGGCCGGTAGGGGCGTGGGGCCGTAGGGGGCCGGAGGTGGGGACCTGTCTGGGCTCTGGGATTTGCTTGGGGTGTTGCCGGTGGGATCTAGCCAGGGACACGTCTTGCGGGACTGGGTGGATGTGGAGGTGGAGGTGGGGATGAGGGGTGAGGGGCTGGCCAAGCGCGGCGTGCACCTCACATTGGGCGCTACGCTTGCTGCAGGCGGTAAGGACAGGTGGGCTGCGGCGCGCTTTCTACCGTACAAATACGGTACCACTGAGCCCGTCACTTGCGCACTGCCCACCCCTTTGGCGCACCCCGCGCCGCCTCCCCCTTCTACCGCACCCACCTTACGTGTACGGCACGACCATGTACGGCATGGGGGTTGGGTTGGGGTTGAGGGCTAGGTATGCTGGGAGAGCACCTCTCAACCGGTAAGCAACATGGGGAACGTGGCGTCGGGCGCGCTTTCCATGAACTACCCTACACCTGCCAAGTAGCTCTAGTCACTAACGCACCGCCCGTGCCCTTGCTCCGCCCTGCGCCACCCCACCCCGCTCCTCTTGACACCACCACCACCCCCGACGTACATGTACGGCACGGTGCCTGTACGGCAGTCGAGGGCGTCACCATTTACTTCTCGGACTTCAAGCGCAACATTGTGGACAAGCTGCAGAAGGACTTCTTCGCCGAGCCCAGCCGTGAGTTGATGAAAATGATTTGTCCATCATACGGTATCTTTTATCAGTTTTCATATCATAGTTTGTGGGACAGCACTGCCGCTGTGCAATGTCGTGGACAAGCTGCAGAAGGACTTCTTCGCCGAGCCCAGCCGTGAGTAAACTGAATTCTTGTTTTCTTGTGATGCCGTTTCCGCGGATATTGCGGAGCCCAGCCGTGAGTACCGGTATCTGCAGCATGAAAGTGCCGTTCCCGCCGTTACCGCACGAGGCACCCAATGGGGTCAAACGGTCCACCTCGTTGCTCCCACACGCACCATCCCCTCCAAGCCCTCCATGTGCACACACACACACCCGCTCCCCCCCAGCCCCCCAACCCCCCCGCCCCCGCCCCACCGCGTGCGTGGTGTCGGGCCATGTGCGCATCAAGAAGCACGCCACACCACGACACATACAGCTGTACAGCTATATATTTTACTTACATAGGCATATATTGTATGCTGCTGTCGCAATTTTTGCAGAGGCCTCCCTGACGTGCGTGGTGTCGGGCCCAGTGCGCATCAAGGACGAGAAGAAGCTGACCAGCTTTGAGGGCACCGAGCTGTTCTCGGAGCAGAAGGGACTGAACATCTTTAAGAACAAGGTGCGCTGTCTTTCTCGAGGGACAGAATATTGCACACTCCACTTCACTGCACGGGGTCATCTACGGCGTGCGCGTCGCACTACGGGTACTTGCCACCGTGCCAACGTGCACCACCGTCCCACGCTTTGCCGCACGTCAACGTCTCAGGAGAACCACAATACCTGTGATTGCGATGCGAGAATGTGTGCTTAGGCAAGGTGTGTTGTACTGCCATTGTGCACCCCCGCGACCACCATCCCACCGTGCCATCCCACCCTTGGCGGCACTCACTAGTAACTACTTCTTTGCCCCCACCCCCCTACTCGCGCTTGTACTTTGTTTCCCCTCCCTCCTTCCCCCCACGCAGACCGCTATCACAGTGGGTCTCATTACCCCTGACCGTATTTCTTCTACTTACCACTTCAGCCTCGCGTTACTAGCACTCGGCACCCCGCACTCAGCTTCCCCCCTCCCTGCTGAACGTACACGAGACCTCCACCTAGTCACCTCACCCTTAATAACGATCACCTGCCTTATTAATGACGATGCCTCCCTGGCCTTCGCTCGCTTTCCGTGCGCAGACGCTTCGCGTGCGGCGGGTGTACGACGCGGAGCGCCGTAACGTGCTGTATGTCGCGTACAGCACCCGCCTGTCAACCGCCGCGGTGAGCTGGGTGGTTGGCGAGCGGTTGGCGCAGGGCCTGGGTTGGTTGGTTGCTGTTGGGCGGGGGCACGGAGCAAAGGGTCAAATTACTATTGAGGCCTGTTCCACAGTGCACGTGACAACGCACACGAGCCCGCACCTGCACCCAGGCACCAGCTCCGCAGCCGCCTTGCACGTGGTGTGGGATGTCCACCAACTTGCTGCACCACCCCCATCAGCTCCACCCACTTGCTGCACCTGGTCCTGCACTCCCCTGTCGGTCTGCACCTATTGCGGGCACACCGTACGGTACACGCGTACGGCACACTGTGGTGTCATTCGCACCCACAGGACACGTGAGGCCTGACCCTTCCTTGCCTCCATACCAGTACCCCAACGCCTTGAACGTGACCCGCAGGAGTTTTGCCAAGGCCCTTAGGAAAATTCCCTTGAATTTACACTCTTTTATTACATATATAAAATTTAAATGAAGAGCACTTATTTCACGTGGCCCACAGGATGAGGGCGGCGTCTCCACCGGGCGGTACAGGACCTCCCTGTGCGCCGTGTCGCTGCCGACAGTCCCTGAGCCCGCGCCGCCCGTCACGGCGGCGGCCGCCGTACCAGCGGCTGTGATCAGCGAGGCGTCGGAGGCGGCGTCCTCCACGTAATGGACCTAGGACGCGCTGCCGAAGGAGTGCGCTAACGGAGTGTGCGGTGTGCGTGCATGGGAGGAATGAACTTGATTGGTCGAAGGCGGCTTCCTCCACCATATGGACGTTGCACTGCTGAAGGAGTGTGCAGCAGATAGAGCACCTGTGCGGCAGTGGTGCCGCTGTGGTGGACTTGGTTGGAAGCAGCGAGCGCGGGCATGCACGCGGCGTCCGGGGAGGGAGGGGAAGGGGCGAGGGCGTGTGCGGGGGCGTCTGGCGGGTGAGGATATCGGTGCATGGCTTGCGGACGTATGTACTGCTGAGCGAGGATGTACTGCTGAAGGAGTGTGCAGTGTGCCTGCGGGGGAGCTTTTTGAAGTTGGTTGGAGGTTGGTTGGTTGGTTGGAGGCGGGTGCGGGCGTGCATGCGGACACGGATGGGGTCAGAAGGGCGGGGTTGGGGGAGGGTGGGCACGCGCTGTCCGCGGGGGCAGCGCTCAACGTACAAGGCGAGGATACCGTGTGAGGCGTCAGGGAAGCACGGAGACGCTGATGCTGGTGGCTGTGTGTTTCAGCAGAGGGAATCTGTGTCACCTGCCCATCCCAGCGCACCTGCTGTTACTGTATGTCCCCGCAAAGGTGCAGGCCGTACCGGCGGCGGTGGTCAGTTGTATATGGTGGTGCGTCTGAAGGGGCGGCTTGCTTCCCCAGTAAGGAGGTGTAAATGTAAATGTAAATGTCACATGCTGCCGTGCTGCCGTACGTACCGGCCGCACAGCTGGCGCCATGCGTGGCGGCTCGCTGCGGCATCCTACGCTACGGTAGTCTGGAGCTACGCGCTTGGAGTGACACAATGATTGACACGTCATGGAAGCTGCTGCTTATTACGTTAAAGAGTTTGTCAAGTACCGCAGTGCTGCTGGACGTTGCTAACGGTGGGAGCAGGTGCACCATTCCACTGTCAGCCCAGCAGGTCGGCCATACCCCACGGCAGAGGCCCAACCAGGCCATCCCCCCAGCACTACATCCCCTACAGCATTCAATCATTCATACTTGTTTCTGCAAGAACGTGCAGTAATCTTGACAGGGCACCTCGCTGGGTGTCAGCCGGCCCGTGTTGGGCAGGGGAGACCTGGGTCTCCCCTGATCCAAGGGGTCTGGCAGCACTTCAGGCTCTCCCGGTAGGATACCGCTTGCCCAACACCTTTTTTCTGTTGCACAAGTTACAAGCTACGGTATCTTTTTTTTTTCCGAGCATTGCTCTCCATGCTGGGGGACCCCTTCCGGTCGGACCCACGTATCCTGGGCCACCACCCCTCTCCTTGGGCCGAAGCCCCATGACCTCCCTCGGCCGGTGTGGGTTCCGGCTAGGGCTGCTAGACCACCAGTGCTTCGTGCCCTGTTGCACAAGTTACAAGCTACGGTATCTTTTTTTTTTCCGAGCATTGCTCTCCATGCTGGGGGACCCCTTCCGGTCGGACCCACGTATCCTGGGCCACCACCCCTCTCCTTGGGCCGAAGCCCCATGACCTCCCTCGGCCGGTGTGGGTTCCGGCTAGGGCTGCTAGACCACCAGTGCTTCGTGCCGGCAGTGTGTCGTCCGGGATTCGAACACGGGACCTTGGCCTATGCGAAGCCATTAAAGGCGACCCGTATCCAGTGGCCTATTCTATAGGGGACCACCGCCCGGTATCTTTTTTTTTTTTAGGTTAGGTTTTTACAGGGGACCTCTTCGGTCGGGGTGTCGTACCACACCCACCACCCCGAGAGGGCAACGAGACAGCCCTCCCAAAGCAAACAAGCCTGCTACTGCCCAGGCCTAGTAATCGCGGCGAGGGCGGCATACCATGAAGTCCTATGCACAGGCAGTCAATAAGCACGGCAGGGCCGAACATTCATGGCGACCAGGGACGTAGCAGCAGGCACCACCAAGGGCATTGAAGCATGGACTGCGGCCCAAGTACACGTGGCCCCTGCGCACTACCCCAGACGTCACCTCCACGCACTCTGCCACACTTCCAGACAGGTCAGTCAGTCAGGGCCCATGCGTAGGGCAAGTACGGTATGTAAGTAGCATCAATACTGTAGCGTACAGTACGCAAAAGTGCGTTCAATGCTCAAGCATGCTGCTCAAGCACCGGACCGTTGTACTGGACTCTGTTGCCCTGTATGCCAAGGAACGGATGGTGAGCAGGCACGCTCTTCCACCCCTTGGGCATGCCCAAAGCTGCGAAGTCTCGCAGGCGCGACCAAAAATCCACAACCGCCCGAGTACGTGCTGCAGCTACATGCCATGCGTCTGGGTGCAGTTGAGCATGCAAATGCCGCCGTCCATGCTCCATGGCCGATAAGGCGCTTAGGCACACCACCTCCCACACCTTGCGATGGATGCCCTTGGGAGGCATGACCAGCCACAAATGTTGGCGTGTGAGGCGTATGTCACGTGCATAGTGCTCTAAGTGCTCACGAATAGCCAGCGCAACCTCACACTCCCAAAAGTGGTGAGTGCGCGGCGGGCTGCTGTGATGACATGCGAAAGTGCTACAGGGGCACACCCAGGGCTGGCTACCACGCATGTGGCTGTTGCCCAGCAAGGGTACCCCATCAACGGCTAACCGCCACAAGATCTCCTTGTGCTCGTTCTCCCAACGCACTTGCCGCCATACCCTACGGAACGTTGCAGCAAGGTGCTTCAGTGCGTCTTGCTGAGCGGCTTGATCTGCATTGGGCTCCAATGCTGCGCTGACGTACTGGCTGTGGCATTGCTGCCGCCGCTGCTGGAGGGGTCCAAGCTGCATGAGGGTTGCAGCCCTGACTGTAATGGTGTCGAGGTCCGGGTAGCTCAAGTGGTTAGAGCACCGAATTTGTTAGCTCACGACACGGGTTCAAATCCTGTCGGGTGCGAAGAATCGGAGGATGTGGGTTCGGATCCCACCCTGGACTCCTAGATGGTGAAGGCCATCTGGGAAATGCGAGGACAATGGGCGGTGTAGAGTCGAACTGTGGTAGCAAAAACAGTTAGGTGTTCTGGAGCACCAGACTCCTGCATGAGCATTAACTGGTCGGCGCCCAACCATGAGCAGGGGCCTTAGCTGGAAGGGTGCCATTCGAGCCTTGAGTGGGTCGATGTAGTGTGAAGGCTTAGTGATGACGGACGTCCTAGGCTGCTGCATGCAGGCTGCTCCCCATGGTAGCTTCGGTGTTCATTCAGGCTGAGCCTGTCCGAGTGCACTGGACTCCCTTAACCCACGCGGCTGATGCTTCGTCGCCGAGTATGTAATAATAATAATAATAATAATAATGGTGTCGAGGGTGATGGGGGCGCTGAGGGGTACTGGCCAGCCCAGGCGCGGCAGCAGCATGGCAACGACGGTGTCACCTGACGGGGCGTGCTGCTTCTGGCTGATGGCTGTCCGGGCTGCTTTCAACCAGTCAGGGTGGATATCGCGGTGAAGGGCCTCCAGCTGCGCTGTGATCTCATGGCGATCCCGAGTGCGCGGATACCCACATGGGTGGGTCAAGGTACTGCCTGACCAGCTGTGCCCAAAGAGTGCTTGCATTCCTGAGGATGTCTGCTACGCTGGTACTTGCTGTGCGGCGAGCTGAACGCCTGCTGTGCGGCGTCGTACACCTGAACCAGGTCCCCTATCGTCATGAGCTTACGACAGTAGGACAGGTTGAGGTGGTAATGTTCGAGCCCAGGCCGGCGCTGGGGTGCACCAGCGTTGGGCAGGAACGGGTTCCCCCACAGTGGAGTGCTGCAGCACCACGCCCCCGGGATGAGGGTTGTTTCTGCAACATCCACCATGGGCGGCAAGCTGCCGAACGCAAGCACCAGGCGCTGTAGCTCCGCTGGGAGCGCCATGGCTGCGTGGAACTGGCTGCCTGGTTGCGCTGTGAGCACCGCCCTGGGGCGGCAGGCTGGGTGTCGGAGGAGTAGGAGGTGACGAAGGGCCTGCTGCCAGGGTGCTAGGCGTGCGCTGCCGCCGTCTGCCCATGCTATCTCTGAACATGCGGCGGCTGCCCACCTGACGCACCTGGCTGTGATGTGCTCGTCCAGGGGTAGCATACCAAAGCCACCTGTGGTAGGGTGGCCAGGTAGCAGCTGCGCTGGGACTCCGTGGCGCGGCGCTCTGTGTCGTCTGGTCCAAGGCCACGGTCCACAAGGCGGGCTGTCAGGCGGGTCCATTCGCTGAGGATGGGGCTGGGCGGCATGGTGCAGTGCTCCATGAGGTAGGTGGAGAGATGGAGACAGTACGCCCCTGCCGCTGTTGCCCGTCCAAAGGCGGACAGGTGAAATCGGCTGATCTTCTGGAGACGATGGCGAGTGTCACGGTCGTTGGCGGTCCAGTCTGGGGTGGGGGTGGCTGGTGGGTTGACGAAAGGCACGCCCAGGGACTTTACCGACTGCACGACCTTAAGCCCCGCCCACTGGAGCTGAGGCTGAGGGGTGGCGGGCTGGGCATGGGCGTGGTGGGCGGAGGTGCTGGCGCCAGCAGCGGTGCATGACAGCTGCGGGGGGTGGGTGGAGGTTGGGGGATGGGGAGGGATGGGGGTGTTGGCAGCATCGTGGCGGCAGAGGGAAGTGGGGCTGCTGAGGGGCTGTGCCGCTTGGCTACCGGCGTCCAGGTGGGGGAGGCGTTGGGGGATTAGCGCCGATGGGTAGCAGCTCAGTCTTGTCCAGGTTAAGGCGTTGCCCAGACGCCTGCGCAAAAGTGCGCATGTAACCCAGAAACGCCGGCAACTCCTCAGGGCCATTGAGTGGCGCCGGTTTGTCAGCAAACTGAACTCGCGGTGCAGGGGAGGTCGGTGGGGAGAAGGTGGACGCCGGTGGTGCTTCAGCCAGCACAGAAGGGCCTGTCGACGAAGAGGTAAAGCAGAGGTGCTAGCGGGCAGCCCTGCCGTACACACCAGCGGATGGGTACGGGGTCGGACAGGTGGCCATTGGCGTTAGCGACGGAGTGGGTGTCGGAGAGGAGGAGGTGGGTCCACGTGAGGAAGCCCTGTCCAACACCCATGGTCTCCATGGCGGCAAGGAGAAAGGGGCTGTGGATGGTGTCATACGCCTTGGAGAAGTCCAGGAACGCCACCACCGCCGACGCCGTTGTGTCGGAGGAGGTGAGGGAGGACGGAGGAAATGGATGTTTCGCCTATGAGGCTTGTGGAAGGCTGATTGCTCGAGGGAGATGGGCTGCCAAGGCGGGGTTGAGGCGGTTGGCAAGCACCTTGGCAAGCACGCGGTAGTCAGAGCACAGGGCGTGATGGGGCGATAGTTGCCGGGGAGGTGCGATCCCCGCGCTCCTTGTAAATGGTGCTGATGACTCCACGGTGGAAGCCCGCCGGCAGCTGCTGCGTGATGCCTATGGCTGTGTATAAGCGGGCAAGCATGGGCGCAACGGTACCCCGGAAGTACCGGTATAGGTCTCCTGGGATACCGTCCCACCCTGGCGCCTTGCCAGGCTTCTGCTGCTGCGTGCTCCACCTCCGAGGGGCTGACGTCCATGCTGTCAATTGCCGCCGCATCCTGTAGCGGCAGCTTGGGCCCTTCCGTGTCCAGGACTCCAAGCACGGCGTGCTGTGCTGTGGCTGATATGTCAGCTGGTGCTGTGCTGATGTTGCTCCAGTGCGAGGCCACGATACCAGGCAGCTGTTTGCAGTCCGTGATAATGCGGCGGCTGAGTCACGGAGGGCTGGGATCAGTCGGGTATCCTGAGGAGGGTGTACGGCACGGGTAATGGCTGGGTTGGGGCGCTCGCCCTGACGAAGCCATTCCACCCGTATGCTGTGTGCTGCGTCAGCACCCCTCTGTGTGGCGCTGATGATAAGCTGGCTTGGGCTGTGGCGAGTGCGGCTGCTGCGGCTGGTGCATGTGGATTGGCATCCACCGCCGTCTGCGCTGCGTGCACTGCTGCTGAAGCTGCGGTGACTGTGGCGCCATGGGAGCGGCGGCGCCGCTGAGCTTCAGTGAGCTGTGCTGCGTTGCTGCCAGCTGGCGTTTGAAGGCAGGCCACCACTGCACTACCGCCGCGGGCTGGTCCTCTGCTGGCATATGGGCAGCTTGCTGCAAAAGCCACGCCTCCATGGTCTGTCTGAGATCGCTGTGTTCTGCAAAAGCTGTGCGAGCTCTGCGGATGCCTGGCCCACGGACAGCGGGCTGCGAGGTATGAGGAGGAGGGAGGCTATCCTGTGGTCAGAGGGTGAGGCTGAGTGGATGATGCTGCTGGCAACATGTGGCATCAGATCTGATGCAACATATATTGGTCAGCAGCGGCGCGCCAGCAGAGTGGACTGGGAAAGTGACGGAGGCTGGGTGGAAATGGGAGAGGGCGGCGCCGGGTGGGATTGCGGGCGCGTGCGAGTCGATGAGGTGCGGGAAAGCTGTCAAGAACGCGTTTGCTGTGGGGCGATCGCGTTCCGTACGGCTGGGAGCTGAAATGCTATCAACGGAGTATCTGCAACGAAGTTGAAGTCTCCAGCAATGATGTGTTTGCGGAGGGAGGAAGGTGGGCTGTGTGCTGTGTGAGGTGGGTGCGGATGAACTGTGTGCGTGCTGAGCTGCTGCTCGCTGGTAAGTACACGTTGGTAAGATGAATGCTGTGTCCCTGCCACTTGAAGGAATGTGTGCAAGCGGCCCGGCGGGGACGGGCATGCTGGCTCTGTGGCTGGTGTGGCGGGGTGGGGATGGGGGCTGCTGCTGTTGGTGGGGGTTGTTATCGGGCTGCTGGCTGACTGGTGGGTCCGGAGGAGGGGGTTGGAGAGCACAGCGTGGGCTGCTGTGCGAGGAGGTGGAGGGTCACGTCTGCTAGGGGTTCGTGAGTCGCTGACCAGGGCGAGGCCAGCGCGTACAAGGATGGCTACGCCAGAGCACGGGTCTTGGTGAGATGCGTGGCGGTAGGATGCCACAATCCACCGAGACGCGTGCAGGCGTTTGGCAGCTGAGTTGAGCTGCCGTTCAAGCCACCCACGGTCGCCAAAGTCCGTGTGATGTAGCTCCTGTATGCAGACTATGTCTAACCGCTGTGCTGTCCATTCGGTGGCGGCGGCCTGCAGTTTGGCACTGTGAGGCGAGTTGCCCGCCCAGGTTGTGGGTGCCAATACGCAGGAGCAGCTGGGGGCGCGCCACGCTGGCGTGCCATGCGCCTGGGCATGGCAACTACTGATTCTCTTGAGGTCGCCTGGCGGCTGTGGGGGCCGCCACGCGGGGTGTTGTTGCTGTGCGTCCTTGCTGCTGCGCCTCCGCCATGGTGATGTCCCCGCGTGTCTGCTGTGGCGGAGAGGCGGCTAAGGCTGGCCTGCAGGGCGTCAGCGCCTGGCGGCACGTCGGGGCGTCCGTAGCACAGCAAGCGGTTGGAGGGCTGTCTCCTGCCGCTTGGCGGTGGCTGCTGGGCGGCTTGGACGCATCCCGGTGGGGGTGCTTAGCTGCCGTCCTACTGGCGGGCTCTTGGGGTGGCGCCGCTTCGTGGCTGCGCAGATGCCCCTGGTTGCTGCTGCAGCGGGCGACATGCGCGGCATCCTCTGCCGTCAGGAAGCGTTCGGCGCTGCATGGGGTCTGGGCTGGTGCGGCCACCGTTGTGAAGCTGCTGCTGCGGTGGCCTGCGTTGCTGTGCCTGTATCTGTTGATG
>BQMZ01000201.1:0-32293 GCA_036984285.1 Chlamydomonas sp. KOR1
CGTCCTCAGCCACTTGAAGCAGCTGGGGCCACGACAGGATGTGGTACAGGTAGTACTGCAACGGGGGGAGGGGGTGGGGGGTTTGAGGACACGGTCTGGAAGGGGGGTGGTCGGTGGGGCATCATATACAAGACAGGATGTGGTCGCTAGGGAGTCAAACGGCGGCTCTGGCCGATCGTAGGATGCGTGGATACCCACTGGGCAACGTGCCCATTTAACCCTTCCTCACGGCCCCCGATATGGTTACGTAGTGTTCCTGCCCCATGAGCCTGGGAGACACGCAGTGGGAATGGGCACGTCAGACGCTCCGACACGGGACACCCCCGCCCACCCCCCGCCATTGCCTTCTAACCCTTTCTCATGCCTCTTTCCCACAATCACCTTTAGTTGATAGTTCTCTGGTAGACTGCAGGTGGCATATCCGGCCACAGATGCATGTGGGGTGGACGGGGCCAGGTGCGTCAGCGGGTGTTGCAGGCTGGGCTCTGCTGCGCGATATCAGTCCCTGCCAGCCCCACAGCATAGATCCTGTCGCCTCGCTAAGCTCAGTTAGCCATCTCTGTTACATATCCTACCAGAGCAGGTTGCACCGCTGCATCTGCATAAGGTCATCTATGGTCGCCGGCCGAATGCACACCATTTTCCTCGAAAGCCGTAGGTTTGATCAGCTTGTGTGGAAGTGCAAATTTGATTTGTGTACTTATCGTATGCAGTATGCAGCCGCGGCGGCGCAGGACTTCAGAAACTGGCCGATTTCGCCGATTGTCTAGCAGTCAGGTTGGTCAGCGAGGTAGGAACGCAATATGAGCAGAATAAAGATCATATAGCGAGAAACATTGGAAGAACCAGATGTGATCTGCTGCAGGTAGGCATGCCGTGCTCCCATGCCACGGCGGCACGGGCTGCACGGGGCTCGGGTGGCTTAGCCAACAGCCCAACACTCCTCAACATGGAGCATAAACGTCCCCGCTCACACCCGCAGTACTCCAGCAGAGTCTAACTCCATTCTCTTGGAAAGGCGAGCGGCGCTCTTGAGGAGGGCTATGAGGCCATGAATCCACTCCTTGACGACGGTCAGGTGTCAGCAGTCTCCCAGACGAATGGCAACTCACGGCCACCCGTAATGCGGACGCACACATCGTTCATTTCTGGTACGAAGTCACTATACTACAGCACAGCGGCGTTCTAGCCTTCAGCGTACGGTCATCAGACCCATGGCCAAGCTTGTTTTCGGGCGGGCACAGCAAGACCAGCAAGGAAGGCCAAGGCAGAGCCTCTCTCGCTTATGCAATCGAACAAGGCTTCTGAGAGAGTTACAGGGTGCAAGGAACTCAAGCGCACGTTTGGGTACCAACTAGTGGCAAGGGTGGGGGAGCGTGCGAGGAGCAGGGGAGATGCCCTACCATGGCGGGCTGCCGCGTCCGTTGCGCTGCGGTTGACAGGGCGCGTTCCCCATGCGCCATGTGGTCATGACTCAAGGGTCTTGGAAAGGGAAGGGCAACAAGACGCAACCTGTCATGCCTTGTCATGTTGTGGAGGATTCATGGATGATTCAAGGGTCTTGGAAAGGGAAGGGCAGCAAGACGCAACCTGCGTGCCGTCTGGCACGTGGTGAGTGCAATGGCACGTGGAGCCTCGTCCGTTCTAGTGCGCCGCAACGGGCCCAACTGCTGCACATGCCAATCCAATCACCTCTGGGTCTGACCGTGATTTGATAATACAAACTAATAAATATTCTGTTGTCCTGTACATTGCTCGGTTGGGGTGCAGCCCGCCCGCGACCGCATGACTGGTGCCGTGCGGCGTTTAGCGGCCAGCCCGGCTCTACGAAGTACGCTGGTCCGACTGGACAGACGTCTGGTTACATGGCACATTATTACTCAGGCCACCACCCCCAATTGCAGCCTGTGACTCGGACTAATGCTGTAAAATTTAGGCACGCATAGGGCAAGCTGCAGCGTCCTTGCTAAGTAGTGTCAGCGTAGAGTCTTGGTCATGTACATTTAATTTTTGAGCTTGAATGAGCTTTATAGTCTGCCGCTGACCAATTGCATTGCGGAGCAGGGCGTGTCGACACAGTCATGGCGGGCCAAAGAGCTTACAAACGGCACGCTTTTACTGCCATGCTTCTGGCAGGTAGTCCTAAATCTCTTATTGTACCTGAATGGCCTAGACTGATCACTTGCACGGACTAGGTTCCTGCGACGAGCAATTCAGGGCTTGGGCATTTTTGCCGGCATCGCGCACAGCACATGTGTCGCTCAGACGCGACAGCATAACATGCACAGCCGCTCTCAGGATGTCACCCTTGTCCTGTGACCCGACAGGGGCACTCCTTGCGGGTGCAGACGCGCAAGCATGCGTCAACGTGACCATCACGCCCAGCCTATGGGAGCTGACGCTATCCTGCCCAGAGCTGTCGACCATGAACCGCATCCTGGACAGCGCGCCCGGGTGGATTGGGTCGTACTCCAAGTGGCTCATCGTGTGCCGAGGGTCCGCGTGCGCCACGGCGGAACGCACCCTGTTCCTGCCCTCCAATGAGGTGCGCAACAGTGGGCTTTGCGGCCTGTGCGGGCGCATATGCAACACATAGGATAAGTAGCGCAGTGCAGATCATATGGTGCAACGAATTACAACAGGGCGCCTACGCGCTGCGGCCGCCGTGCTGGGTGCCACACGTGGTAGGTGGCTCCATACCCTGCTGCATGCACACGACGCCCACTGCGCCAGCGGGGCACGTGCAAAACTGGCGTGCCCGCTCTCCATCGGCAATCCATCCTTCCATTCACGGATGTGTCATGCCCAATAGCGCAGTACCAGCTCCACCGACTACAGTGCGATCCTGTGTGGCTTCTTACGCTTGCTGTGAGACAGTGCAAACCCCGTATCCCAACCCCATCCTCAGGCATGTGAGCGCCACACAAACGATGCGGGGATCAGCTAGCATGTATGAGCCATATGCATTGTTGCGTATCATGCTACGAAAGGATGGAAACCTTCATCTCACGTCCCTATCCGCAGGCCTGGGAGCGCTACAAGAAAGAGACGGGGGTCAGCAGGGGAGCTCGCTCCCCCGGCTGGAGGTCAGATTACATGCACACGCCGTACACATTCTTGATTATCATTGCTGCGAGACGGTGTAAACCTTTATGTCACATCCTTAATTCCTTATCCTCAGGCCTGGGAGCGCTACACGAACGACACGGGGGTCCGGCTGTTCAACCACGGCGGGCGGTTGAAGGCGCTGGCCGCCTTCAGCCGCCTGTCTGACATGCTGCGGGGCCACGTGCTGGACGCTGTCGTACGGCCACGTGATGTACCGCTGGGCAGGGTGGGCAAGGCGTACGACACGATGAGGAACGGCACGCAGGTCACGCTTAAGAGGTGCGGCGTGCGGGTGCTGCCTGGCGGTGGCTGCGTGGCGGTTAAGGAGGGTAGGGAAGGTAGCAAGGTTGGCACGTGTCGTGCTGCGTGGTGCTACCCAGCACCTCACATCCAACACGGGCATTTACCTTGTCTTGTTAGTAAGAGTCACGCAATCCGTTTGATTGTACCGGATGTGAGGGCCAGGAGGGGGAGCGACGGGGCGGGAGGTGGGGGCCAATTGGACTGGAGGTGTGTGCTTTGGGTATAGCAGTGCTTCTGGGTACCGTACATGCGGCATCGTGCGTGTATCATACTCGCGTTGACGAAGTGCGGGGTGCGGGACGGAATGTGCAAGTGCTACTTGTCCCCATCCCGCCGAAGGATTACAACAAAGCCCTGCCAAGGCACAACCAAGCGTGCTCAATCTTCGTTGCCACGCCCCCTGCAGGGCGGCGGGTGGTGCCATGACGCTGTTTGGTGCTCTCAACTCGGCGTCTGTGGTCAGCGGCCCCATCGCCTTCCCAGACCCGGAGCCGGTGGGTACCGTAACCGTCAACCGCCAGCGTTGTGCAGTACAAATGCCGGCATGCAATGCGCAACAATCGGGCCGGGATGGGGCAGTAAGCAGTGCGGTGGGTAACTGTCAACCGCCAGCGCTCTGCAGCACAAGCGCGAGTTTGGGCCACTCTGCCTGTGCACATGAAAGCCGGGCCGGGGGCCCCATCCGAGGTCAAGGCCGGGTAGGGGTGGGGAACTGTCGGCTGAAGGGTTGCAGGTAGTAGGTGAGGTAGTCAGCAGGATGGGGGCAGTAAGCGGCGCGGATGTTGGATTGGGGCCTGCCGCCCAGGGCGGATGCGGCCGTTCGTTGCCATATGTGTTTGGGGTACGATAAGGAGTCGGGAAGGGACGGGCCAGCGGGCCAACTGCCCGCACGGCTTTCAGCCATTTGTTGGTGCATCTCTGCTCGGACACCACTTCCTTCTGCACGCTCCGCTGACTACAGATTGTGGCCTACGTCATCAAAAGGTCGTGCACATCTGCAGCCGTTAGCAGGTTTAGCAGGGTTGATATTGCTGAAAGACACCCTTTTCTGCACGCGCCATGTGGCTCATGCAGATGGTGGCCTACGTCATCGACGAGGTCATCCTCGCCAGCCCCCTCCCCCCGCCGCCACCCCAAGACATCCCCGAAGCCCCGCCCCCCGACACACCCTCCCTGCCGCCGCCGCCACGCCTCACCTCCCGCCCACCCCCTCCACCGCGCCGCCGCCGGCGGCGACGCCCGTCCTCCCTCCCTCCCCTCCTTCCCTCCTCCTCCCCGCCCTCTCCCTCCCCCGTCCCCGCCTCCGCCCTCTCCCTCCCCCCACCGCCCCTCAGCCCCCTCCCACCCCCGCCCTCCCCACCCCCCGCCCCACCGCCCTCCTGCCCTCCCTCCCCGCCACCGTCCCCACCACCACCCTGGAGCCCCGGCCAGATCCTCCCCCAGCCCTCCCCACACCCTCCCAGCCCCCGGCCCCCTCCCCTCACCACCCTCCCCGCATCCACCCTCGCCCCCGCCCTCACCTCTCCCGCCTTCCCCCAAGCCACCAACCCCTCCTCTCCTCCCCTTCCCCCTCCCCGCCCCCTCGCCCGCCAGTTCCCCCGCCGCCGGCCCCTTCCCCACCCCGTCAACCTCCGTCACCTTCCTCCCCGCCTCCGTCCCCTTCCCCGCCCCGTCCACCGTCTCCGCCCCCTCTCCGGCCCCTCGGCCTCCTGTTCCCGCATCCGCCTCCGCGTCCCCGCCCCCGCCCCTTCACCTGGGCTGCCATCCACCACCTCCCTGCCTCCCCCCCCCCCACCGTCACCGCTCCCATCCTCGCCCTCGCCCCCTTCTCCCAGTGGAGACTGCCCTACCGCCTGCTCCTCTGGCAAGGCAAGTGGTCATATTCCTGGAGTACCTTCGCAACATCACATTTGGCAACCACATAGGCTGTTGTGTTTTGAGGGCTGCATGGTTCATGGAGTGCAGCGAAGGTACCTCAGGATGGTGGTTAGCTGCTGACTTGACACTAAGGACTTGATTTTCGCACTGAAGACTTACAGTTTACCACCGCGTCCCATGGCACACAGGTGTGCGCACGTGTCCCAGGGGAGGCGTCCGCCACGGCCTGCGTGACCGCCTCAAAGCTGCGCTTCACCGTGGCCTGGGCAACCAGTTGTGAGTAAAACAATTCAGACATCAACACCAATCGGTACAATAATGGTCTATGCAAAACCGCCACAAATCTGCGCTTTCCTGTGGCCAGGGGTTCACAACAAGCCTCTCTCTCCCTGTGAAGGCTCTTGCCGTTTGGCGGATGTGCATCTTGCCCTTGATGTCTGTCTGTAACTGCAACCCGCAGGACGACCATCCACACGGCCACCATCGTCGGATCCGCACTCACGTCCTCGCACGCCCTGTCCGCACTCCACACAGCTCCGCCCTCCTCCGCGCCCCCACAGCAACGTACGTTTCTCCGTCACCACGGTCGAAGCCGCAAGCCCCCTCACGTCAACTCCGCCCTCCTTGTTTCACCCGTCCATCCCTTACCCCCACAGCAACCGTCGGCAACGAGCCGCCAACCGTCATGGTTCAGGGCCCGTACGGCCGCATCTCCTCCCCAACCAACCCAACCAACAGCCAAAACCGCACCGACGGCGCGTTCTACGAGACGCCCACCATCGACAACGCCGGCTCCAGCCCACCAACGCGCGGCCTGGTTAACATCTATTGGCCAAGCAACGTGGCGCAAGAGCCGCCCCCCGGCCGCTACACCGTCTGCGGCGTGGTCCCCAGCAGTAGCGGCACGAGCGTTACGTTCCAGGGCGTGGCGGTTGGCGCCTCCAACGGCCTGTCCTTTAGTACGACACTATCGCCGGTAACCGCCAACTACCAGGACCGCCAGTCGTACCACCTGGGCCAAGATGACTTCTATGTGGCATGCGACGAATCTTCCCCGGGCTACCTGGGCTACGTAGACTGGTAAGCATTTGGTATCGGTACATGGCCCGACCTGACTCTCGTCTTAAGCCACATATCCGGTTACCCGGTCTACCTGGGTTACGCCGACATGACGTACACACGCCGACAATGTACAATCAAATCCTTGATTAGTGACGTATTCTCTTGTATCTTCCATTCAGGTGCCCTCCCGGCGGCGCCTGCCCCACCAAGGTGCAGCAGTGCGGCGGCGTGGACGTGCCGCGGCAGGACTGCAGCGCCAGGGGAGGCGCCTGCGTGTCGCTGTTCAGGGGAGCCCTGCAGCCGCAGTGCGGCTTCGCGTGCGGTGCAGGCCGCAACAGGCTGTACGGCAGGTACGGACGGCAGCTGTGGGCTGGGTGACAGGTTGTTGGCCTGCGTGTGCGTTGCCCTGCAAGTGTGCTCGCCCTCCGTGCTTGCTTTTGCTGTGGCAGCGCCTGATAGCTCTAAGACACTTATTACTTCGCCATGTGACGCCCCAGATTCGGTCACGACCGTTGCGTCAACGGTCAACTGCTCGTACGGAGCCCCCAGGCCGAGTACGACCTGGCCATCGTACTGGGCTGGGGCAGCGGGCAAGGTGCGACGGGCTAACGGACATGGCAGATACTCACTTTCCTGGCTCGCAAGCATGCAGTACGCGCTGCGCTCCAAAGAATCCTGACGTGCCGGTTTTTGAGCCACAATCATTATGGAACGGTGTGATCTTGCATGCGAAACGGATTCGGCCCTCAGGCACCGCAGACCTGGTGGTTCAGACGCCCATCGATGACCGGGTTGCAGCCCCTGCATCAACACGCAAAGCAGGGGCTGCCCATCACCCGCTGTATCCTCACCCTATCCTTCCCTTCCCTTTTGTAAACCTCGCAGGCACCGCAGACCTGGTGGTGCAGATGCCCACCGGCCGGGTGGTCACCATCCCCGCCTCCTCCTCGGCGCCCTTCCTGTGGACCGACCCCGCGGCGCTGGGGCTGGTGTACCCGTTTTCCCTGCTCGGCGGGCGCTACACGTACGCGGTGTGGGGAACCACCAACGACACCGTTGTTAGCCCACCGCCCGGTGAGTATTGCAACCCACTGTTACCATTGTGTGGGTGTGGGTGACTGTAAGCGCGTGGTACTGAGACGATTGTGTAACTGCGAAGGACAAGGCAACGTCGGACAGGGGTGCATCTGGGACTATGTGCGCGGTGTGGGGGACCGCCAGCGACACGGCAGACAGCCCTCCGCCGGGTAAGTGCACATGCCAGGTCAGTATACGAGGGCGGCGTTGGGGGGACGTATGCGTTGGGGGGGACGTTGGGGGGACGTATGCGTTGGGGGGGACTTTGGGGGGACGTTGGGGGGACGTATGCGGCAACGCTCAGCACTAATGCCGTGGCCCTCCGGGTCAGTGCCTGCTACTTGCAAGGGGCACCCGTACACTACTGCAATGCACTGGGAGGGGTACGCCTGAAGGCAGGTATACGGTCCACAATCCACATGCCCACTCCATTGCCCAACTTCTATTAGCGCACGTACATGCACCATTGGAAGCCGCGCACTAACCCACGCAACTATCCAACCGCCCAACCGCCCCATCGGGTGTCCAGGCAACTACTACGTCTGTGCCGTACCAACCGGCGGCGCCGCCACCGTGACGGTTGACGTGGACGGCGCTGCCAAGGGCCTGGGCGTTACGTCTTACGGACCGTTTACCGTTACCGGGCGGGCGCTCAGGCCGTACGACTCGTGCCGCCCAGGCACGCCCGGCTACCTCATGCGGTACCGCTGGTGAGTGCGGCATCAGGGAGCAGGGGAGACTCCGCTGTGCGGGCGTGTGCCGTACGGTAATGGGTGCTTGTCAAGAGGCGTTTCCGGGGAAGCGTGTCTGGAATGGCAGTGCGGTATATGACCGAGTGCGCGCGCTTGATATCCTACCACAGCATCTCGGCGCGTGCGCATGCGGCCACAAAGCGCAGCGAGACGCCGCAATATATTTGCCCGCAGGGCTCGCTGTAAAGGGCCTCTGGGGTCCGCTTTGCTCGTGCCCAAAAGGGCAAAGCAAGCGGGGCGTAATATATTGCACCAATCCTTTGCGGCGGCTGCTGGAGCACACACCCTGTCCTGAACGCGCTGCCAAGCAGCCAACGTGCATTTGTTGCCGTACACACCTTGCAACGCGCTTGTCCTGTACGCTGTCTCGCTGTAGGTGTGCCCCCCTAGTGACATTTGTGACATTGGGAGGCTGCGACCCCTGCAGCCCCTGCGAGGCCTGTATGCATGTTGTACTACAATCTACAAAACTCGTGGTACCCTGTCGCCCCATGGAACACCCTTGATGTTGCTTGTGTGTGCAGGTGTGCCCCCGGCGAGACCTGCCCTGCGGCCACGGCGTGCGAGGGGGGCAGGAGCTGCTCCTTTGGCAGCGAGGTGTGCGTGCAGCCGCTGGGGCCGCACAGCAGGTGGGAAAATGGGCTGAGATAGGGCACGCATCACAAGCTGCGCTAGACTTTGTCATGTACCGATATGTACCAGTCTAATACCAAAGCCGTGACGTTGTAGAGCGGAACCTGGTCTTGGCGGAGAAGTAGACATGTCGACCGATGTACCGATATGTTGCATGTGTGACGGATAAGAATGCGTGATTGGAGTCGTGCGCCGCCCAGCAGGTGACCTGTGCACACAGATACAGAGCAGTGTGCCAGTGGCAGTGGCAGAGGCATGGTGTTGCATCCCTTTAAGGAGTACTACCTACTACGCGGTGCACGTGTGGTGCTGCATCTGAGGCCACCCAGCTCGCTGCCATAACGGCGTATGCCCAAAGGCCAACCCACTACCAGGGATGGGGTCTGAGTTCACCACTAGACCATATGTCTCATTACAAGTCCTTGGCGTCGACCCTCATGCTGCCCAGAGGTGCGCCGCTCCGCCTTCACGCCGCCCATCTCCAAAGCCCCTGTCCCCTGCCCCCCTTGCCCCCACGCCCCAGAGGTGCGCCGTGCTGTGCGGCTCCGGCCCCTCCGCCACCTACTGCTCCTCCTCAAACCAGGAGCAGTGCCTCCCCAGCGGCGAGTGCGGGCCGCTAGCCGTCGAAGAGGGCTCGCCGCCGCCCGCCATGTAGGCGGAGCACTTCTCCTCAGGGCTTCATCCACCAGACGAGCTGCGCTGGCGTCAAGCGGACAGCAGCACTAGGGCCTGGCTGCCTGCCCAGCGGCGTGTGCGGTCCTCTGGCCATACAGGAAGGCTCGCCGTCGCCGGCGTTACAGGCGGCTGCAGGTCAGGGTAGGAAGCTCTGGCACAACACTTCTTGCTCAGCCTACCAGCGGGGGTGTATCCTCAGCGGCGCGGGCCGCTGCCCATTGAGGGCTCTCCGCCGCCCGCGGCGATACAGGTAGAGCACACAACTTGCAGCAGGGCTCGGGCTCGGGCTGGGGCCATGTGAGGAGCTGGGTTGTTCCAGGGGGCGAAAAGCTCTAGCGCAGTGCTCCTTCCATTGCCAAGCTAGCGGGGTCCAGCAGTGCAGAACCGGTCAAACTAAAGCAGCGTATTTTCGTATGTTTGACATAGTTAAGGCGAGGGCTCACCGCCCGCACGCGTGACCAGGCAAGTACAGAGAGGCGGGGTTAGTTGGGTGTACCGTTGGGTGTACCGTTGGGTGTACCGTTGGGTGTACCGTTGGGTGTACCGTTGGGTGTACCGTTGGGTGTACCTTTAGGCGGCGCTTAGCCCGCGTTGGTGAGGCTGAGCCGCGGCGCACGGCGTTGAGGGACGTGGTGTTTATGGGTAAGTAGAGGATAAACGAAGGTGGAAGAGGCTGCGTGCCTGGCGTGAACCCAACACGTGGTCATGCGCTGAGCTGTGTGGGTAGCTGTAGCATGGCACGGATAGCGTGCTGTGGGGTACCGGTCTTTTTGGGGGAATGCGGCGAGTGACAGATGCATAATCAATTGTTTATGTAGTGGTATACGGTAGCAAGTGCGGCAGCAGTGGGGCAGGAGCGGCGTGCGCGTATCAGGCAGGAGGGACGAGAGGGATGGGGCAGGAGGGGTGCCTGGCGTGGGCGCGTTTGCCCTTTGCCTGTTGCAGAAGTCGGCTACGGCGCGTTATGGAGTACCGGTATTCGCACGTTTGGGGAACTTGCGGCGCGCGGCAGGCGCATATTGTTCAAGTATGTGGTACCAAGCCGTGGGCAAGAGGGCCTTCTGGCCGTGGGCAGGAGCGGCGTGTTGGACACCAGGGATACAGGGGGCAGGAGCAGGGGAGTACCTTAGGGGGAGGTAGAGTTCAGAACGGTATGTTGAGAGGGAAGGATGGTGTACGGGCCGGCATTGGAGCTTAGGTGCATTGGGGATTCTTTCTTGTGTGAGGGACAGCTGCAAGTAGGACGGTATAAATCTGGGGTCTGGAGACAACGTGGCGAAGTCGGCGGTTGACCCAACCGGCGTGCATACTGCTTCTGGGCGCGAATGCACGCAAGCACGCACAGTCACATACGGTGCTGGAAGGCATGGGTTGTAGCAGTGGTTTGAGGGATGCGGTGATGGGAGGTACGAGCGCAAATTCCAAAGCAAGGTCCAGAGACGTCGCCCTAGTCTAGACCGCAGTGACATGTGCGGGTACTAGGGAGGTTAGCGACCGAAGCGAAAGCTGTTAGTCGAGTTGCTGACTGCTGTACTTATCTTTTCTGCGTTAGATCCAGCTGTGTCGGTGGCATGGGGTGGGAGACATGGGTTCTAGCAGTGGGCTTGCAAGGCAGAACTGAGGGGGAGAGAGCGGGAGGGAGGCGTGCTGGCAGGATTACAGGGTGCTGTGCGGATGAAGCTCGAGTACGGTATGGTAGGCATAATGATGAGGCGAATCCACTGATTGCCTAGATCAGCGCAAGGACAAAGCGTTCGCGTGAGATGCATATGCACATGCATCCATTCTTTAGCGTCCGGTGCATGCCCGGTTCGTTAATCCATGTGTGGGCGTGCGCGTGCGCACCCGCGCCTGCATACAGGCGTGCGCAGGATCGGATAACGATTGTCGTTGCAGGATTGAGAGAGACGTAGTGCTTTAGTCTGCCGGGTAGGCAGGGCTTGGAATGTGGCTTGAGGGGCACCGGGAGTTGGACATGCAGGTGCAGGAGACGAGTATGCAGCTGCAGAGGCATCACCCCTGCAGCTTGATACCGTGCTGGGGCACTTTGGCTGCCCGCAGCGAATGGCGGTGGTGGGGCACGCCTGGCGGTGGTGAGGTTGGTGATTTACTCAATCGAGTATGGTTGCATCAGCAGGTCACGTCAGCAGGAGTGCCGATCATTGCAGGAGGGACTACCGGATAGGCAGGGTTTGGATTGTGGCTGAAGAGTACTGGAGGCATTGGCACGTGTGATAGATACCGGTACAATGCTCTGCGGCATTCAGGCGTTTCTGGCTGATCACCTTGAGGCTGCTTGCTGCGTTGGACGTGTACCGGTATATATGTTAAATCGGCAGCTTACAGAGGGGCGCTTGCGGCCCCAAACCCCGGCATCAAAGGACCTGTGTGGCTGGGGGCAAAAGCAACGCCTCCGCTCCAGGCTCGCACAGCTGTTGCACGACATTCCATCGGAGTGGAAGGAGGCGGCAGAGGCCTTCAGGAGCAGCCAGGAGCAGGGCGGCGGGGTTGAGGCACCAACGCAGCGGGACGCACTGCTGGTGCTCCTCCCACGTCTGGGCTGGCAGGTGCCGGGAATGGGCAGCTTAGGCAGGATGGGACTTAAGGCGCTTAACCGTCCGGCTGGTGACAGCGCTTCAGCTACGCAGCCAGGATCGAGCAGCATGCTGCCTTCGTGGAAGCAGCTGTTGAGGCGCCGCTGCACCCGCCTGCAAAGTAAGCGGGCCTGAAGCACCTGCAGGGCGCATTCACTACAATGTGGGGCATTCGATGGGAGAATCAGCGTAAGGAGACGTTTGGCGCCTAACGGTTGATGGCGTCCCCTTGCTTGGTAACTCACACATTTGGGGGCATGCGCCAGAGGTGTGCGGGTGTAGCGCTTTCGGCGGGCCAGCGGACTGGGGCCAGCAACCCAGGCAGCACCATGGGACTGCCCTGTGGCTCAAGCAGTGGTGGGGAGCGTGCAGGATGGGTGGCCAGCAGGGGAGGGCATACGGAGGGAGCATGTGTGGCTGGCTAGTGCGCCTTCGGGGTTGCAGCAGTGTGAGGGAGAGGTGGTGGCCCTGGCTGCCATGGAGCGATGGAGGCCATGGAGGTTGGAAGGCAATTCATGCACGCACGCATGCGGGAGCTGAGGGGCAGTGCAGCGGCGGTTGCAGGCGGTTCCCCAGTGGCAGTCCCTGGTGTCGCAAGCCTCACGCCGGGCAGTTGCATGCATGTGGGCGCACCTGCGGGCGTTTGCAAACCTAGGTTTGCCACGCACAGGGCGGGATGAGGTCGGCACGGCCCACCCCTGGCTTCGGGTGGTGGACTTGGGAACCGCGACAGGGGTGCTGCGTGTGCTCTGTGGGTGCGTCTTGTGGAGAAGCTTTGTGGGGGCGGGACCAGGCTGTGGTAGGGTGAACTTGAGGCCCGCGCGTCATGGCCTGTCCCTTATGGAGCTTGTCGTTCCTTTCCGTACAGCGAGAGGGGTGGGTGTCCCTAATGGCCGGGACCAGCTCTGTGTTTCGAGCGTCATGGGGCTGGGCTCTGGAAGGGGACCAAAACTGTAAAATCTTACATACACTTGAACATACCACCGTATGTGCAGCTGCCGTGCTGTGCTGTGAAATCGCTTTCTCACTTCGCATCCCCTTGAACGCGTACCACCAGGCAGTCTGGCGCAGGGCAGTCTTAGGCTCAGTGCCTGTATGCAGCTGACCCTACGCATTGCATGCAGTCGGTAGCTCGCTGCAGGGGATCTCCCCTGCTTGCCACACCACCTGGAATGTAACATAAAGTGTGAATTGCAAACCCGGCAGCCAAGCGTGACATGTGGCGGGTAAGGGGTACCGGTAGCGTGGCTCGCCGCTGCACTCAGGTTCTTGCCACTTGACCACAGTGCTTCACTGCAGTGCCTTGGTCGTCTTGGTTTACAGCGGGCAACAACCCTATCCGGCAATGCCCTCTGCCGGAGATACCTGGGTCGTCTCCTGCTCGTCCGGCCGGTCGGCGTGTCCCTCCACAGCACTACCACGCCCGGCCCGGAGCACGTGCATGCTGCACGGCCGTCGTACCACACACCACCTTGTGCAGACTATCAGACCATCAAAGGAGACCGCAACCACAGGCCCGGGCTGCCCATGGCGACATCCACCAGCCAAACCCCGTCCCCCTGTCGTACTGCAGAACTCTGGCGCCGCAGCGTTACGCAGACACCTGAGACTTAAGAGGAAGCTTCACATCGCCCATGCCAAGATGCACCTCCGCAGACTGACAGTCCCTACACCAGGGACCCAGAGTCTCTCATGACCAGGGGAGTCTCCTGCTTACGACAGCCGCAAAGCTAGTGGAAACGCCTAGTACAACCTCCTCACTACTTTTGCAAACCCAAATGAACTTGTGCAACGCTACCGCTGGCAACCGTGCTCGTCATTGGCATGTCGTCTCGGCTGCAGCCATGGGGCAGCGATGGGGGCCAACGGTCATCCTTGAGGCCCCTCGAAGAGGCTCGATGATGCAGTGGCATCACTGGCACCTTGGGTCCTTGCAACGTTGAACCGACGCACAGTGACCCTGAGCCTATGGAAGTCCGTTGACGCAGTAACTGTCACCTCAATCTCCTCTCGCACAACCTGCGACCGGCAAACGGCATACGCCGCACGGACGCAGGGCCAACAGGGGCCAAAAGGGCAGCAGTAGGGCGTCAGTTCGGGAGTAAGCCCCGTTGTGTTGGTGGATTGTCCCTCCACTGGCCACATAACTGTTGCTATGGCGAGCGGCCCCACGGCGGCCTGAAAAGGCCGCGCGCGGGGGTCCTGCCCTGGCGGGCTGGCACTCTCTGCCCCATCGCCCGGGGACTTTCGCCCGGTGTGCATGCTGTGTCATATCAGGTTGGATGCAGCGTACACGGGCCCCGCCGCGCTCAGAGCAGCAGCATTGGTGGGCGCCGTCCTGCCATGCGAGACACCGAGGTGGCCCTCCGCACTGCGCCTACCTTTTGATTCATGAGCGGAGGACTTGGTGGGCCAGACGGGCTGTAGCCAAGGTGCTCACAATGAGCCGTGGCCGCACGCACAACCGTCGTCCAGGAAAGGTTGCTCCAGTCGCACCGTACGCCAGGCGAAGCAGCACACTGAGCACTGCGGCCACCAACGTGAGTCCCACAGCCTTCAGCTGCTACGAAGCACCTGCGACGGCAACAGTCGCAGGGCCGCAACAGGGACAAACGGAAGGGAGGGCAAAGCAGTAGGGCGTCAGTGCGGGAGTAAGCCCCGTTGTGTTGGTGGATTGTCCCTCCACTGGCCACATAACTGTTGCTATGGCGAGCGGCCCCGCGGCCGCCTGAAAAGGCCGCGCCGGGGTCCTGCCCTTGCGGGCTGGCACTCTGCCCCATCGCCGGGGACTTTCGCCCGGTGTGCATGTTCTGGTAAATCAGGTTGGATGCAGCGTACACGGGCCCCGCCGCGCTCAGAGCAGCAGCATTGATGGGCGCCGTGCTGCCATGCGAGACACCGAGGTGGCCCTCCGCACTGCGCCTACCTTTTGATTGGTGAGGGAGAGGGCCCGACCGTCTCTCAGGATCGAGCACCAGGTGGCCGGTGGGAAGCTGCTGCAGCCAACCACGAGCATCGTCCAGAAGAGACCAATCTAAGCGTGGCGAAGAAGCGGGAGGGGAAGCTGCCGCCATAGCACCACAGTCCACAGCCGCTGCCGGCCACCTGCGACGAAACAGCGCCGCAGGGCCGCAACAGGGCCACAAGGAAGGGAAGGCAGTAGTAGGGCGTCAGTGCGGGAGTAAGCCCCGTTGTGTTGGTGGATTGTCCCTCCACTGGCCACATAACTGTTGCTATGGCGAGCGGCCCCGCGGCCGCCTGAAAAGGCCGCGCACGGGGGTCCTACCCTTGCGGGCCGGCACTCTCTGCCCCATCGCCCGGGGACTTTCGCCCGGTGTGCATGCTGTGTCATAACAGGTTGGATGCAGCGTACACGGGCCCCGCCGCGCTCAGAGCAGCAGCATTGATGGGCGCCGTCCTGCCATGTGAGACACCGAGGTGGCCCTCCGCACTGCGCCTACCTGAACGGGTCTCGGTAGTTGGACGTGCCAAACGCCAGCTGTGGTCGGCCGTAACTTGCAACGGAGCCCTTCGCGACGGCGTCAGTTCCGGTTGCCCTGCAAAATTGCTGAAGCACAGCGTCCGAGCAGCCGGGCGCGGCTGACGCAAAGCAAAGGTCCAGGGGCTCGCTCCCCCCGCATCTGTCCACCCGCCTCTGGCGTCCCACCAACCTGAACTCGCAACCGCCTCGTGGCGATGCAGGAGCATGTCGGAGCTGTGCGCTCGTCACCACTCACCTGCGAGGCCTGTGCGTTCGCAGCGCCTTGCCGTTCATAACGCTCACTGTTGCTGTCGCAGTTGCCCCAGCCGCGCTGCCCCGTCAGCTTTGACCCGCGCAGCATGCGCCACACCACAAGTGAGCACACGCTGCGTACCATGAGAGACTCCCGTGTCACGCACCCGCACCCATTTCCCCAGGCTAAGCACCTCGCGCCCGCACATCTTTGCGCACACCGCGTGAGAGTCCCTTGGGTTGGGTACCCCTGCCCATCCCCTGTCCAGGCCCCCAAAACTCCACCCGCCCACATACCTGTGCACGCCCGTACACGCACGGCCATGTGCACACCCACCCATGCACCATGCACCCCTAGCACACATACCCATGCGCGTCCGTCACCCCACCACAGACCTCCTGAACACCCGCCCGTATCCCTTTGCAAGCCTCATAAAGAGCACGCTGATACACTACAATCTACAAAACTCGTGGTACCCTGTCGCCCCATGGAACACCCTTGATGTTGCTTGTGTGTGCAGGTGTGCCCCCGGCGAGACCTGCCCTGCGGCCACGGCGTGCGAGGGGGGCAGGAGCTGCTCCTTTGGCAGCGAGGTGTGCGTGCAGCCGCTGGGGGCCGCACAGCAGGTGGGAAAATGGGCTGAGATAGGGCACGCATCACAAGCTGCGCTAGACTTTGTCATGTACCGATATGTACCAGTCTAATACCAAAGCCGTGACGTTGTAGAGCGGAACCTGGTCTTGGCGGAGAAGTAGACATGTCGACCGATGTACCGATATGTTGCATGTGTGACGGATAAGAATGCGTGATTGGAGTCGTGCGCCGCCCAGCAGGTGACCTGTGCACACAGATACAGAGCAGTGTGCCAGTGGCAGTGGCAGAGGCATGGTGTTGCATCCCTTTAAGGAGTACTACCTACTACGCGGTGCACGTGTGGTGCTGCATCTGAGGCCACCCAGCTCGCTGCCATAACGGCGTATGCCCAAAGGCCAACCCACTACCAGGGATGGGGTCTGAGTTCACCACTAGACCATATGTCTCATTACAAGTCCTTGGCGTCGACCCTCATGCTGCCCAGAGGTGCGCCGCTCCGCCTTCACGCCGCCCATCTCCAAAGCCCCTGTCCCCCTGCCCCCCCTTGCCCCCACGCCCCAGAGGTGCGCCGTGCTGTGCGGCTCCGGCCCCTCCGCCACCTACTGCTCCTCCTCAAACCAGGAGCAGTGCCTCCCCAGCGGCGAGTGCGGGCCGCTAGCCGTCGAAGAGGGCTTCGCCGCCGCCCGCCATGTAGGCGGAGCACTTCTCCTCAGGGCTTCATCCACCAGACGAGCTGCGCTGGCGTCAAGCGGACAGCAGCACTAGGGCCTGGCTGCCTGCCCAGCGGCGTGTGCGGTCCTCTGGCCATACAGGAAGGCTCGCCGTCGCCGGCGTTACAGGCGGCTGCAGGTCAGGGTAGGAAGCTCTGGCACAACACTTCTTGCTCAGCCTACCAGCGGGGGTGTATCCTCAGCGGCGCGGGCCGCTGCCCATTGAGGGCTCTCCGCCGCCCGCGGCGATACAGGTAGAGCACACAACTTGCAGCAGGGCTCGGGCTCGGGCTGGGGCCATGTGAGGAGCTGGGTTGTTCCAGGGGGCGAAAAGCTCTAGCGCAGTGCTCCTTCCATTGCCAAGCTAGCGGGGTCCAGCAGTGCAGAACCGGTCAAACTAAAGCAGCGTATTTTCGTATGTTTGACATAGTTAAGGCGAGGGCTCACCGCCCGCACGCGTGACCAGGCAAGTACAGAGAGAGGCGGGGTTAGTTGGGTGTACCGTTGGGTGTACCGTTGGGTGTACCGTTGGGTGTACCGTTGGGTGTACCGTTGGGTGTACCGTTGGGTGTACCTTTAGGCGGCGCTTAGCCCGCGTTGGTGAGGCTGAGCCGCGGCGCACGGCGTTGAGGGACGTGGTGTTTATGGGTAAGTAGAGGATAAACGAAGGTGGAAGAGGCTGCGTGCCTGGCGTGAACCCAACACGTGGTCATGCGCTGAGCTGTGTGGGTAGCTGTAGCATGGCACGGATAGCGTGCTGTGGGGTACCGGTCTTTTTGGGGGAATGCGGCGAGTGACAGATGCATAATCAATTGTTTATGTAGTGGTATACGGTAGCAAGTGCGGCAGCAGTGGGGCAGGAGCGGCGTGCGCGTATCAGGCGGGAGGGACGAGAGGGATGGGGCAGGAGGGGTGCCTGGCGTGGGCGCGTTTGCCCTTTGCCTGTTGCAGAAGTCGGCTACGGCGCGTTATGGAGTACCGGTATTCGCACGTTTGGGGAACTTGCGGCGCGCGGCAGGCGCATATTGTTCAAGTATGTGGTACCAAGCCGTGGGCAAGAGGGCCTTCTGGCCGTGGGCAGGAGCGGCGTGTTGGACACCAGGGATACAGGGGGCAGGAGCAGGGGAGTACCTTAGGGGAGGTAGAGTTCAGAACGGTATGTTGAGAGGGAAGGATGGTGTACGGGCCGGCATTGGAGCTTAGGTGCATTGGGGATTCTTTCTTGTGTGAGGGACAGCTGCAAGTAGGACGGTATAAATCTGGGGTCTGGAGACAACGTGGCGAAGTCGGCGGTTGACCCAACCGGCGTGCATACTGCTTCTGGGCGCGAATGCACGCAAGCACGCACAGTCACATACGGTGCTGGAAGGCATGGGTTGTAGCAGTGGTTTGAGGGATGCGGTGATGGGAGGTACGAGCGCAAATTCCAAAGCAAGGTCCAGAGACGTCGCCCTAGTCTAGACCGCAGTGACATGTGCGGGTACTAGGGAGGTTAGCGACCGAAGCGAAAGCTGTTAGTCGAGTTGCTGACTGCTGTACTTATCTTTTCTGCGTTAGATCCAGCTGTGTCGGTGGCATGGGGTGGGAGACATGGGTTCTAGCAGTGGGCTTGCAAGGCAGAACTGAGGGGGAGAGAGCGGGAGGGAGGCGTGCTGGCAGGATTACAGGGTGCTGTGCGGATGAAGCTCGAGTACGGTATGGTAGGCATAATGATGAGGCGAATCCACTGATTGCCTAGATCAGCGCAAGGACAAAGCGTTCGCGTGAGATGCATATGCACATGCATCCATTCTTTAGCGTCCGGTGCATGCCCGGTTCGTTAATCCATGTGTGGGCGTGCGCGTGCGCCGCGCCTGCATACAGGCGTGCGCAGGATCGGATAACGATTGTCGTTGCAGGATTGAGAGAGACGTAGTGCTTTAGTCTGCCGGGTAGGCAGGGCTTGGAATGTGGCTTGAGGGGCACCGGGGAGTTGGACATGCAGGTGCAGGAGACGAGTATGCAGCTGCAGAGGCATCACCCCTGCAGCTTGATACCGTGCTGGGGCACTTTGGCTGCCCGCAGCGAATGGCGGTGGTGGGGCACGCCTGGCGGTGGTGAGGTTGGTGATTTACTCAATCGAGTATGGTTGCATCAGCAGGTCACGTCAGCAGGAGTGCCGATCATTGCAGGAGGGACTACCGGATAGGCAGGGTTTGGATTGTGGCTGAAGAGTACTGGAGGCATTGGCACGTGTGATAGATACCGGTACAATGCTCTGCGGCATTCAGGCGTTTCTGGCTGATCACCTTGAGGCTGCTTGCTGCGTTGGACGTGTACCGGTATATATGTTAAATCGGCAGCTTACAGAGGGGCGCTTGCGGCCCCAAACCCCGGCATCAAAGGACCTGTGTGGCTGGGGGCAAAAGCAACGCCTCCGCTCCAGGCTCGCACAGCTGTTGCACGACATTCCATCGGAGTGGAAGGAGGCGGCAGAGGCCTTCAGGAGCAGCCAGGAGCAGGGCGGCGGGGTTGAGGCACCAACGCAGCGGGACGCACTGCTGGTGCTCCTCCCACGTCTGGGCTGGCAGGTGCCGGGAATGGGCAGCTTAGGCAGGATGGGACTTAAGGCGCTTAACCGTCCGGCTGGTGACAGCGCTTCAGCTACGCAGCCAGGATCGAGCAGCATGCTGCCTTCGTGGAAGCAGCTGTTGAGGCGCCGCTGCACCCGCCTGCAAAGTAAGCGGGCCTGAAGCACCTGCAGGGCGCATTCACTACAATGTGGGGCATTCGATGGGAGAATCAGCGTAAGGAGACGTTTGGCGCCTAACGGTTGATGGCGTCCCCTTGCTTGGTAACTCACACATTTGGGGGCATGCGCCAGAGGTGTGCGGGTGTAGCGCTTTCGGCGGGCCAGCGGACTGGGGCCAGCAACCCAGGCAGCACCATGGGACTGCCCTGTGGCTCAAGCAGTGGTGGGGAGCGTGCAGGATGGGTGGCCAGCAGGGGAGGGCATACGGAGGGAGCATGTGTGGCTGGCTAGTGCGCCTTCGGGGTTGCAGCAGTGTGAGGGAGAGGTGGTGGCCCTGGCTGCCATGGAGCGATGGAGGCCATGGAGGTTGGAAGGCAATTCATGCACGCACGCATGCGGGAGCTGAGGGGCAGTGCAGCGGCGGTTGCAGGCGGTTCCCCAGTGGCAGTCCCTGGTGTCGCAAGCCTCACGCCGGGCAGTTGCATGCATGTGGGCGCACCTGCGGGCGTTTGCAAACCTAGGTTTGCCACGCACAGGGCGGGATGAGGTCGGCACGGCCCACCCCTGGCTTCGGGTGGTGGACTTGGGAACCGCGACAGGGGTGCTGCGTGTGCTCTGTGGGTGCGTCTTGTGGAGAAGCTTTGTGGGGGCGGGACCAGGCTGTGGTAGGGTGAACTTGAGGCCCGCGCGTCATGGCCTGTCCCTTATGGAGCTTGTCGTTCCTTTCCGTACAGCGAGAGGGGTGGGTGTCCCTAATGGCCGGGACCAGCTCTGTGTTTCGAGCGTCATGGGGCTGGGCTCTGGAAGGGGACCAAAACTGTAAAATCTTACATACACTTGAACATACCACCGTATGTGCAGCTGCCGTGCTGTGCTGTGAAATCGCTTTCTCACTTCGCATCCCCTTGAACGCGTACCACCAGGCAGTCTGGCGCAGGGCAGTCTTAGGCTCAGTGCCTGTATGCAGCTGACCCTACGCATTGCATGCAGTCGGTAGCTCGCTGCAGGGGATCTCCCCTGCTTGCCACACCACCTGGAATGTAACATAAAGTGTGAATTGCAAACCCGGCAGCCAAGCGTGACATGTGGCGGGTAAGGGGTACCGGTAGCGTGGCTCGCCGCTGCACTCAGGTTCTTGCCACTTGACCACAGTGCTTCACTGCAGTGCCTTGGTCGTCTTGGTTTACAGCGGGCAACAACCCTATCCGGCAATGCCCTCTGCCGGAGATACCTGGGTCGTCTCCTGCTCGTCCGGCCGGTCGGCGTGTCCCTCCACAGCACTACCACGCCCGGCCCGGAGCACGTGCATGCTGCACGGCCGTCGTACCACACACCACCTTGTGCAGACTATCAGACCATCAAAGGAGACCGCAACCACAGGCCCGGGCTGCCCATGGCGACATCCACCAGCCAAACCCCGTCCCCCTGTCGTACTGCAGAACTCTGGCGCCGCAGCGTTACGCAGACACCTGAGACTTAAGAGGAAGCTTCACATCGCCCATGCCAAGATGCACCTCCGCAGACTGACAGTCCCTACACCAGGGACCCAGAGTCTCTCATGACCAGGGGAGTCTCCCCTGCTTACGACAGCCGCAAAGCTAGTGGAAACGCCTAGTACAACCTCCTCACTACTTTTGCAAACCCAAATGAACTTGTGCAACGCTACCGCTGGCAACCGTGCTCGTCATTGGCATGTCGTCTCGGCTGCAGCCATGGGGCAGCGATGGGGGCCAACGGTCATCCTTGAGGCCCCTCGAAGAGGCTCGATGATGCAGTGGCATCACTGGCACCTTGGGTCCTTGCAACGTTGAACCGACGCACAGTGACCCTGAGCCTATGGAAGTCCGTTGACGCAGTAACTGTCACCTCAATCTCCTCTCGCACAACCTGCGACCGGCAAACGGCATACGCCGCACGGACGCAGGGCCAACAGGGGCCAAAAGGGCAGCAGTAGGGCGTCAGTTCGGGAGTAAGCCCCGTTGTGTTGGTGGATTGTCCCTCCACTGGCCACATAACTGTTGCTATGGCGAGCGGCCCCACGGCGGCCTGAAAAGGCCGCGCGCGGGGGTCCTGCCCTGGCGGGCTGGCACTCTGCCCCATCGCCCGGGACTTTCGCCCGGTGTGCATGCTGTGTCATATCAGGTTGGATGCAGCGTACACGGGCCCCGCCGCGCTCAGAGCAGCAGCATTGGTGGGCGCCGTCCTGCCATGCGAGACACCGAGGTGGCCCTCCGCACTGCGCCTACCTTTTGATTCATGAGCGGAGGACTTGGTGGGCCAGACGGGCTGTAGCCAAGGTGCTCACAATGAGCCGTGGCCGCACGCACAACCGTCGTCCAGGAAAGGTTGCTCCAGTCGCACCGTACGCCAGGCGAAGCAGCACACTGAGCACTGCGGCCACCAACGTGAGTCCCACAGCCTTCAGCTGCTACGAAGCACCTGCGACGGCAACAGTCGCAGGGCCGCAACAGGGACAAACGGAAGGGAGGGCAAAGCAGTAGGGCGTCAGTGCGGGAGTAAGCCCCGTTGTGTTGGTGGATTGTCCCTCCACTGGCCACATAACTGTTGCTATGGCGAGCGGCCCCGCGGCCGCCTGAAAAGGCCGCGCACGGGGGTCCTGCCCTTGCGGGCTGGCACTCTCTGCCCCATCGCCCGGGGACTTTCGCCCGGTGTGCATGTTCTGGTAAATCAGGTTGGATGCAGCGTACACGGGCCCCGCCGCGCTCAGAGCAGCAGCATTGATGGGCGCCGTGCTGCCATGCGAGACACCGAGGTGGCCCTCCGCACTGCGCCTACCTTTTGATTGGTGAGGGAGAGGGCCCGACCGTCTCTCCAGGATCGAGCACCAGGTGGCCGGTGGGAAGCTGCTGCAGCCAACCACGAGCATCGTCCAGAAGAGACCAATCTAAGCGTGGCGAAGAAGCGGGAGGGGAAGCTGCCGCCATAGCACCACAGTCCACAGCCGCTGCCGGCCACCTGCGACGAAACAGCGCCGCAGGGCCGCAACAGGGCCACAAGGAAGGGGAAGGCAGTAGTAGGGCGTCAGTGCGGGAGTAAGCCCCGTTGTGTTGGTGGATTGTCCCTCCACTGGCCACATAACTGTTGCTATGGCGAGCGGCCCCGCGGCCGCCTGAAAAGGCCGCGCACGGGGGTCCTACCCTTGCGGGCCGGCACTCTCTGCCCCATCGCCCGGGGACTTTCGCCCGGTGTGCATGCTGTGTCATAACAGGTTGGATGCAGCGTACACGGGCCCCGCCGCGCTCAGAGCAGCAGCATTGATGGGCGCCGTCCTGCCATGTGAGACACCGAGGTGGCCCTCCGCACTGCGCCTACCTGAACGGGTCTCGGTAGTTGGACGTGCCAAACGCCAGCTGTGGTCGGCCGTAACTTGCAACGGAGCCCTTCGCGACGGCGTCAGTTCCGGAGTTGCCCTGCAAAATTGCTGAAGCACAGCGTCCGAGCAGCCGGGCGCGGCTGACGCAAAGCAAAGGTCCAGGGGCTCGCTCCCCCCGCATCTGTCCACCCGCCTCTGGCGTCCCACCAACCTGAACTCGCAACCGCCTCGTGGCGATGCAGGAGCATGTCGGAGCTGTGCGCTCGTCACCACTCACCTGCGAGGCCTGTGCGTTCGCAGCGCCTTGCCGTTCATAACGCTCACTGTTGCTGTCGCAGTTGCCCCAGCCGCGCTGCCCCGTCAGCTTTGACCCGCGCAGCATGCGCCACACCACAAGTGAGCACACGCTGCGTACCATGAGAGACTCCCGTGTCACGCACCCGCACCCATTTCCCCAGGCTAAGCACCTCGCGCCCGCACATCTTTGCGCACACCGCGTGAGAGTCCCTTGGGTTGGGTACCCCTGCCCATCCCCTGTCCAGGCCCCCAAAACTCCACCCGCCCACATACCTGTGCACGCCCGTACACGCACGGCCATGTGCACACCCACCCATGCACCATGCACCCCTAGCACACATACCCATGCGCGTCCGTCACCCCACCACAGACCTCCTGAACACCCGCCCGTATCCCTTTGCAAGCCTCATAAAGAGCACGCTGACGCCTGGACCCTTCGCACCGACACCCCCGCCCACTTCCTAGAGCACAAGACCACCCACCCGCCTACCTTTGCGCGCCCCGCCACAGGCCCCCCGAACGCCCGGCCCCCCGCCCGCGCACCTTTGCACGCCCGCGCAGGGCGCTGCATCGGCGAGTCCCCGAGACACCCCAGGACCGCCACCTTGGACGTCTGGTGGACGCACGCTCCCCACTTCACCGCGGCTATTCATGCAACCCGACACGTGACCGTGCACGCATCAGCTCTGGCCACGCGCCCATGGCAGTGGGACCCTCCCCTGCTGCCCGGCCTTGCGCGCGGCTCCCTAACGGTCACTGTCGACCGTGGCCGGCCCGGATGCCCGTCCAGGCTCTCCGGGCTCAGGGCGCACCGCGAGGGGGTATACGTGGCCGTAGCTCCCGTCGTGGACTACCATGGTGGTACTCCGCCTCTGCATGCCGTACTGGAACCAACCGCCAACCGCTGCTACTGCTGCTGCAGCTCAGTAGCGCGTGCTACATTCTGCCCATGGCGAGGCACCGCCATATGCGGCGCCTGCGCTCTGGCCTGTGGGAGCGGGGTACAGCATGGGACGGAGAAAAGCGACTGTAAGAGCACAGCCCAGGAAGGATTTTTGTTTGAGCTCGGTTGCGCTGGTTGACGTGCGTTTGTGCAGATGACAGGCGACGTGCTTGCAAGGAGGATGGAAGGCGCATGCAAGACAAGAGGCGTGCAACACGCAAACGCAGTTGGCATTTTACATCTAGGGTTGCACGTATGCCCCCTCCCTGTGCTGCGCTTCAAGGGACACATCAGCATGCCCGCCTGCATTAAATCACCTGCCCCTTGTTACATCCCTGCCCCTTGCTATCCTACTAAACGGCCCCCCAGCGCTAATGGTCAGGAATATGCTACCATGCTGGCAGGCCCTCCCATGCAGAACACCCACCCCACCGCCAGGATTCACCACCCCCACCACGCAGCACTTGGCGCCGCCTCACCTGGCTACCGTGCTACCTTGGACGGTAACTAGGCGCTCTCTCCAGGCGGGCTGGGGCAACCACAGAGCAGCAGCCCAGCCCCGAAACCCGCCGTGGATGGCAGCCCCGTTCACACCCGTCCTCGCAATCCGCCAGGCCCCGCTATTTCAGAAGACCCTTGTTCGCCGGGCGCCGCAGCCGTTCTTTGTCTCGGGAGGACCTGCCAGAGCCCCCCGCCGGTAGGCCGCGGGGTGGATGGCAGGGATCAGCTCAGATCTGTACATAATCAGTGGTCGAAGCACGCCGCCTCCTCGCAGGGAAAGCCCCGCGCACCCGCTCGCCCAGGACGGTAGCTCCAGGCGAAGCGAGCACGCGGGGCGGGGCCCGGTCGGCGGCGGCTCGATATCAGAGTTGGCGGCTGGCTGAGGAAAGCGCGCCACGGTAGCAGTGCGTGTGGAGCAACACACGCGCCGCCGCCGCGGAACAGCGTTGCACAGCTCCTCGCTCTTAAGTCAGCTCCTTCATGGAGATCAGATAAGATAATACACATCAGGTGTGGTGGTGGTGGTGTGGTGTTCGTCCTCGACGGGTCAGTAAGGCTTCCTTGGGGGGAGGAAGGGGTCATGGGCAGGAGGTGCGGCCGCCTTCAGGGACGGGCCGCAATCAGAGGTGTGCGGGGTCGAGCTGCTGCTCCGATCCGCCGCCATAATCAGGTGGGCGCGCGCTTGCCCACATTGGCTGTTCAGCTGCTGTCGCGACTGCTAACAGCTTGTACATGTGCGTGCTTGTGGCCGAGCACGTTCCGGTTGTCCGCTGACGGGACTAAGACGGGGCCTGAGAGGCCGAAGAGTGCGCCGCATTCTGCTGTGCGGGCGCCAGAAGTTGTCGTCGCTTGACGTCGACGTGACAGGATCTCCGCGAGACGAGCCTGCTGCTCCATACTGCGGGACCAATCCTCCATCTGCTGCTGCTGCCGCCTAGCAAGCCGCCAGCTGCTGCTGCTGCTACCGCCAGCGGAGCGTATCCCAATGACCCACACGGCGGCGCAACTTGCCTTGCCGCGTCCCACCACACACCTTAACACACACACACACACACACACACACACACAATCAGCCGGCGACCAGTGACGGTCCCGGGTTAGCCTTCACAGGCCTCAAGACATGGCTCCTGTGCCAGTCGGTTCGGCGTCGCCGCCTTCAGAATAATCTGCTGCTGCTGCATTCTGCTGCTGCATTCTGCTTCTGAGATCTGCTGGTGCACACCTTGGTGCCCAGAATCAGTGGGGCGCGCAACCGCGGCCCGCGCATCCAGCGTCCCGCCTCCTCCCAACCGCCCCTTGCGATATCGTCGCGGAGGCGAGTCGAGTGGAGTCGATTCGGGAGCTAGGCGCGGACCAAAGGCTGCACTCCAGTTAAACTCCTTCCCGGACTAGGCTGTCGGCAGTCCCCGACGGGGGCAATGGGCGACGCTGCACAGCATTGCTGCAGCGACAGTCGGTTCCTTCTTCCAGCTTGCTTGCGGCTTGACCACGCCACGCGGGGATCAGCCCGTCTCGAGCAGGCCTGGGGAAGGGGGGAAAGGGCGCAGGTTCGCTGGCGTGAAACATCAAATGTAGGGGGGATGCACAAGCACGTGCATCCCGTCTACATAGCACGTGGAGTTGGTAGACGGACGCGGACGCACGGGGCCCAGCAACGCGTACGGGACTGACCGCATACCGCAACGGCTGCGTGTCAGACATGTGTCCCCGCAGCAATAGGCTGCTTCGACTCCACACCGGGCATGCGCAAGCCCCTTGGGACACTACCGGTACTAAGATATCGCCCCGTTTAACTCCGCATGACTCACCGTCGGATCAAGCTGCATACGCAGGACGATGATTTGCGGCCACTGACGGTCATCAAAGCCCCGCGGCCGCCTTGTTGTAGTTGCCGAGGGCCTGCCGTGCAGGGGGGGTGGAGGACGGGCGGGTGCCACGTGGAAAGTCTGGTCAGAGGGGCCGCACGACTCCACTTGATGGCAAGCGTGTCTTGGCGCGGAGCAAACAGTGCTGTACCCTGGACACCTGTTCCCCAAGGGCCGCTACTTGGGGCCGATCATCCGGACGCTAGGACAGGTTGCAAACAATGCACACCCTGACGCGGTCCTGACGCAACGCACGGTGCTACCTTTGCCTCTGACCCTCGCATCCGCGAGTACTGCTCGGGAGGCCCCCGACACATGACTTGCTTACTGACCTTGAGCTGCCGACGACGCAGCCGGAGGATGTAGCAGGGAGGGGCTGGTCTTGGCGCAGAGGTGCGGTGGCGCCCACACGCCAACGGTGCCCTGTGGTTGACGCCGCTGGGACCTGCAAGACGCACGGCAATGAATAAGGGGATCGGTAAGGTGAGCAGCTGGGTGTATGTTGCTTTCCAGAAGCTGGGACAACAAAGAGCGACATAACCGAGCCAGGGGTTTTAGCCAAGGAACCTTCCGCTGTACCGGCGTTCCAGATGCTGTAACAGGAAGCAACATGTCAGAGGGAGCATGAGCAGCTTGTTCTTAATCATACGATTGCAGGATGGATACATCGCAGGTCTTCTGCTGCCGAGTGTTCCCATGCTCACCTGTTCGGAACGCCAGCGGCACAAGCTCCAGGCCGTGCAGACAGTGCTGAGTCACTGCGGCAGCCGTTGACGGACTGCTACAGGCTCAACACAACCACGACGCACCACTGCTAACCCCTCCTGCTCCATTCCAAGCGGCAACGAGCCGTCGGCGAGCTGGTTGGACCGCCAGCGACCTGCGGTCAGCAAGTATGCACACATCTTTGTCAAGGCGACATCATGTGCCGCCTTTGAGCCACTGCAGTCCTGGCAACGCAAAGATTGCTTCGCCGCCGGAAGGCCGGCGGGACCCCGGAAAGACAGTGACCTCACCATCATGAGGCCAGGCAGCAGATGTTTCTCCTTCTGCTGAGACGCCACGAACTCCTCAACAATCGCAACCGCACATCGTCCACGCGTGCAGACATGCTCCGTTACGACACTCTGTTCGTCGGCTCAGGGGCACACTTGCCTGACTACCTGCATACAGTACAGTACGCAACCAGCATGCTCAGCATACAGGAACGCTAATGTGCCGTGGCCAAGCAAGGTGTTCTTTATTTCTTGATCGGGGCAGCGCGGCTTGGGCACCCTTGCATCTTAGTTATATGGCATGTACGATTGTAGCTGGTAAGTAGCATAGGTGGTATGTGAGTGTAACGTGCGCTGAGTCCTGACATAGGGACCGTCCCCCCCATGCGGCCCCATGGTCTCAGAAATGGCGCGACTTCGCTGAACGTGCGCAACCTTTTATACAGCTCACCTACTGTGTTGCAACCTACAAACAGTGTCTTAAATGAACATTTGACGCGGCAGCGGCCCTAAACTCAGCTCGAAACGTTGAGAGAGCAATGGCCGACCCTGGACCTTCTGTCGCGCTAGTCACAGACGCCCTGCAGCCAAGCACTATCGAGTGCTCCATTAGTGATGCTAGGCTACAATACGTCATCGACATGCGGAGACGCTTCAGCCCACCCGGCATGCTGCACCCGGACGGCAGCATCAACCAGGACTTCTTCAAACCCAAACGAGTGGTAAGCTGCGCCCAGCTCACTCGCACGTCCACCGTGAACTCGTACGGCACACTTGATATCCACCGTTGATGCATTACCCTGGGCCCCTGCAACTTGTGCACTGAGAGCACCTGCTACAACAGTCGGTGGCGCTGGTCACATACGCTTTCCTTACATGCTTGTTGCTGGATCAGCGCCTCACAACCGTACGTAAGACACGGATGAAACGATGCAAAGAACCTGTTTTGAACTGGGTGTGCGATTCCATGCCCCCAGGTGCTACTACAAGAGAGGGCAAGGTGGGAGCGGGAGATGGGGGTGGGCCGGTGCGGCGAGGCAGTTTGAGGTGGGGTAACCGCACAGAGGTCGAGGTGGGGTGCCCGCACAGAGGTCGAGGTGGGGTAACCGCACAGAGGTCGAGGTGGGATGCCCGCAGAGAGGTCGAGGTGGGGTAACCGCACAGAGGTCGAGGTGGGGTAACCGCACAGAGGTCGAGGTGGGGTAACCGCACAGAGGTCGAGGTGGGGTAACCGCACAGAGGTCGAGGTGGGGTAACCGCACAGAGGTCGAGGTGGGGTAACCGCACAGAGGTCGAGGTGGGGTAACCGCACAGAGGTCGAGGTGGGGTAACCGCACAGAGGTCGAGGTGGGGTAACCGCACAGAGGTCGAGGTGGGGTAACCGCACAGAGGTCGAGGTGGGGTAACCGCACAGAGGTCGAGGTGGGGTAACCGCACAGAGGTCGAGGTGGGGTAACCGCACAGAGGTCGAGGTGGGGTAACCGCACAGAGGTCGAGGTGGGGTAACCGCACAGAGGTCGAGGTGGGGTAACCGCACAGAGGTCGAGGTGGGGTAACCGCACAGAGGTCGAGGTGGGGTAACCGCACAGAGGTCGAGGTGGGGTAACCGCACAGAGGTTGAGGTGGGGTAACCGCACAGAGGTCGAGGTGGGGTAACCGCACAGAGGTCGAGGTGGGGTAACCGCACAGAGGTCGAGGTGGGGTAACCGCACAGAGGTCGAGGTGGGGTAACCGCACAGAGGTCGAGGTGGGGTAACCGCACAGAGGTCGAGGTGGGGTAACCGCACAGAGGTCGAGGTGGGGTAACCGCACAGAGGTCGAGGTGGGGTAACCGCACAGAGGTCGAGGTGGGGTAACCGCACAGAGGTCGAGGTGGGGTAACCGCACAGAGGTCGAGGTGGGGTAACCGCACAGAGGTCGAGGTGGGGTAACCGCACAGAGGTCGAGGTGGGGTAACCGCACAGAGGTCGAGGTGGCGGTGGCTATGAGTGGGGTGGGTGGGACGGGATGGGGGTATGGGCAACCGCGCAGCGGCACAGTGGCAAACGGAAACGGTCGGCCTGTGGAGAACAGGGTCAGCAGCAGGTGAGATGCAAGGCAGGGTGGGATGGGGTGGGGGTGGGGCCGGGGGTGGGCGGGGCGGGTTTGGGCGGGGCGGGGGTGGGCGTAACCGTGGTGCGGCAAAGTAGCAGAAGCGGGACCAACCTGCGAAAAGCGTGGTTCGCCGCTGCTACTAGCAAACAGGGCACACGACTCGCCGCTTGCCAGCAAAATTGACTGCTGGAGGGGGCGGGGGGCCTTTGGTTCCTGCATGCCGTACATTCCATGTCCGGTAAACTGCATGCCGTACACCCCATGTCCGTACCCCGTGTGCGGCTACGCGGGGCGAGACGCACCCTGCTAAAGCCCTAGAGGTGTACGACATGGGGCGGCGGGGCGTGCGTTCAGGCGAGAAGCAGCAAAACATACGTTCCGTGCTGACGGCTTCTCAGACCCCTCCCCTGTCCCTTACACAATCATGCCACAGGTGGGGCGATGCTGAGCGGGATGCCCCCAAAAAAGCCTGGATGTGTACGGCACGAGGCGACGTGACGTGCCGTCCGGCGACGAGCAGCAACATGCATCCAATCCCCCTCCTCGTCCCTTGCACACCCCTACCTCAGATGGGGCGACGCTGAGCGCGATGCGCTGTACAAGGGGCTGGAGGTGTACGGCGTGGGGCGGTGGCGGGAGATTGGCACCGAGTTGCTGGGCGGAGGGTGGGACGACACGCAGGTGGGCAGGCGTCGGGATCGAGAAAGACCTAGCCACAGTTAATGTACCCATCAACATTTGCACAGCAGTCGAGCGGTGGGGCCAGGGGGGCCGCGTGGGGCGGAGGTGGGGGGGCGGGTCAGAGTTCCTGGGAGTGGGCTGGGAAGACACGCAGGTGGGATGGGAGAGCGCGTAGGTTGCTGGGGCTTGGTTAGTATGCTCATTGTCGCTTGTATGGCAGTTGATGGCAGGGGCAGGCGGGGCCACGTGGCGAGGGAGATGCTCGGCGGAGGATGGGACGACACGCAGGTGCGAGTGGGAACGAGAAAGATACTCCTCAACGCGTGTGCGGCAGCCGAGCGGTGGAGCCTGGGGGGCCGCGTGGGGCGGTGGCGGGATATTGGGACGGAGCTGCCGGGAGGGGGCTGGGACGACACGCAGTTGCGCTGGGGTAACCGCATTGCGGCAAAGTAACTGAACCGGAAACGGCCAGCCTGCGGCGGCGAGGTTAGTGAGAGGCGACGCACGAGGGAAACACTGGGCAGAAATGCTGGTGCGCATGGGTGGGGATCGAGAGAGAGCTAGATTCACATACCCATCAGCGCGTGTGCGGCAGCCGAGGGTGGGGCCTGGTAGAGCGGTGGGGGGCCCGGGATGGAACTGCTGGGAGGGGGCTGGGATAACATGCAGATGGGCACAAGAGGAGTAGGGGGAATGGCCACTGCACCACCACTGATCGATTCGATGGGATGGAGGCACGGCTTGGTTGGACAGCGGGGCATATGCGCCGTAGGCGGGCGCCTGGTGTAAGCGCCGAGTGCCGGGCGGGGGTTGGTGATGGTTGTGTGCTGGTGGTATGGCCCGCACGAGTCCGCGTGCACAGGGTAGGGTGTGGAGCGTGCGGCAATGAGGGGCAGGTTTGTGGCTGTGGCCGCGTGTGCAAGGTCTGGGGGTGCGCGTTGAACACGAGGAAACCGGGTACGCGTAAAGCGCGAGGAAGCCGTGTGAGGAGTCAGGGAAGCACGGAAACGCTGGCGAGGAAATGGGGTGTGGGATGTGCGGCAGTGAGGGGCACACGAGGCGGTTCGCCAGCACGGTGAGGGCGGGGCAATGGTAGGTGTTAGTGACGGGGCGTCTGGGTGTCGGGATTGGCAGGGTGCGTAACCAATCAGCCCATGCCCGTAGCATTCCGAGTGTCACTTAACCCAGCCGCAACGGCGCGCACATCTACATGCTCTCGCAACACCCCGGGTGTCTTCTCATCCAGCCGCCTGGGGTACGTCACGCCTTCAAGTGCCAGTGTGCAACGGCTATGCGGTTGCACAAATCCGCAAATGCAAACCCTTGCCCACAGAGGCTTCTTCTGATCCATTTACCACCTGTGCTCAATGTCCCCTGCCGCCGTAACTGCCCCCTACAGGTCCGCATTCGGGCGGCGAGGCTCCTGGGCACGCAGTCGCTGGCGCGGTACGTTGGCTGGAAGGGCACCAAGGAGCAGGTGAGCGTAAGCACAGTGGGTTGATGTGTGCGTGGAATGGGCTGGCTGTTGTTTCCAGGGCGGTCAAGGCCTGTGGCTTAGGGGGCCAGGTGGGGGCGGGTGTTGAGAGGCATGTACCCTGGCATGCGGGGATGGTAGGGGTTGGTGCGGGGTGCAGTCGCTGGCGTGATGCGTGGGCTGGAGGGGCACCAGGGACCAGGTGAGCGTTGAGCGAGGGTGGCTGGGCGGCTGTACCCTGGCATGTGGGGCTGGTGG